>CM067172.1:48879381-48924608 GCA_034093135.1 Erigeron breviscapus
AAATTTAAGTTTGCTGCAATGTTTTGCGTACGTAAGTTCTGAAAATTTGCATGTATATATAAAGTTTTGAAGTGTCATGCGTGTCATGAAGTGTCAAATGCATGCTGCGTGTCATGAAGTGTCAAATGCATGCATGCAAGGCTAGTGTGACTCCGGTAATTGAATTACCGGTCTTGAGGAACGCGCCAAATGCTACTGTCATGCTAGTCCGGTAATTGAATTACCGGATTGAAGGAAAACTTTTTAGTCCGGTAAATGAAAAACCGGATTTGACCAAAAAATGTGAATCCGGTAATCTAATTACCGGATTACCTATTTTCATAAAATTTTTTTACCAAAAACTATTTTGACAAACCCCCACTAAAATATGTCTATTTTCAAAAACAATTCCCCCCACAGACTTGCAGGCTAAAGTTTTCGATAAACCTGAAGAAAAGATCTGCAAATGCATTATGGCTACAAATATTGATGAAACGTCTTTGACGGTGGGTGGAATCTATTATGTCATTGACACAGCACACAGGCTACAGTAAAACGAAGGTGTCCGCGTATGGTTATGGATGCCCTCCAGGTTTTCCCTGTGACTCTGTGAGTCGAGTTGCCGCTGACCAAAGACAGACCGGGCATTTTACAGAAACCGCATACCAAAACAAAATGCTTGCGCAACCCGTCCCAGAATTCAGAGGACCAATATCGGTAGACTTTTGTGATCGGTATAAATCACACATTTGGTGCCATAGAGATAATGTCTCCAACACTTCAAAGCAAACACAACCGCCCCCAATTCCAAGTCATGTGTCGGGTAGTTTTTCTCATGCACTTTCAATTGACGAGAGGCATAAGCAATGACCTTGCCCTTTTGCATAAGAACACAACCCAAACCTTGTCCCGAAGCATCACAATATACTACAAAATCTTCAACACCATCCAGAAGGGTTAGGATAAGTGCATCACACAACATATCCTTAAGAGTTTGGAAAGCTTGTTCTTGTCTATCGCCCCATTCAAATTTTCTTTCTTTTTGAGTCAAGACGGTAAGAGGTTGTGCAATACGGGAGAAATTTTCAATGAATCTTCTATAATAACCCGCCAATCCAAGGAATTGACGGATCTCGGATGGCGTTTCAGGTCTCCTCCAATCCTTGACCGCCTCAATTTTGCTTGGGTCCACATGAATACCATCCTTGCTCACCATATGACCAAGAAAGTGGATCGTCTCCAACTAAAACTCACACTTGGAGAATTTAGCATACAACTTCTCCTTTCTCAGCAATTCAAGCACTTCACGCAAGTGTTCGGCATGATCTTCTTTTGTTTTAGAATAAACAAGTATGTCATCAATAAAGACAATGAAAAACTTGTCCAAGAAAGGTCGACACACCCGGTTCATCAAATCCATGAACACCGCCGGTGCATTAGTCAACCCAAATGGCATAACGGTGAATTCAAAATGGCCATACCTTGTACGAAAAGCCATTTTACGAATATCGTCTTCGTGTACCCGGAGTTGATGATAACCCGAGCAAAGATCGATTTTGGAAAAGTGTATAGCACCTTGAAGTTGATCAAAAAGGTCATCGATTCTAGGAAGAGGATACCGGTTCTTCACCGTGAGCTTATTCAACTCCTGGTAGTCTATACACATTCTAAAGGACCCGTCTTTCTTCTTGACAAAGAAAATGGGAGTACCTCAAGGAGATTGGCTAGGATGAATGAAACCTTTTTCTTGGAGTTCTTTAAGTTGGGTTTCTAGTTCTTGCATTTCGGTTAGAGCAAGTCTATAAGGAGCTTTTGCCACGGGTGCGGCTTCGGGAATAAGATTGATACGAAAGTCAAGTTCACGAGATGGAGGTAACCCCGGTAGATCATCCGGAAAGACATCGGAAAATTCACAAACAATAGGAACGGTCTTCAATTCTACCTTTGAGACGGTAGCACTAAAGACCTTAGAATTAGAAGAATCGGAGATTTCGCCTTGAACTCTAAGAATGCTACCATTAGACAAAGGTATCTTAACAACCCTCTCACCACAATCGATAGTCGCATTTACCGCCGTCAACCAATCCATACCCACAATAATGTCAAAACTACCAATATCAAGAGGCATGAGGTCAATGAAGAACTCGACGTCGTTTAGAGTCAAAATACAATCACGAAGTATTTGACTAAGTTTTGTTAAAGCACCATTTACCATTTCTATATCAAGCACATAATTTAGAGCACACGGATTCACATCAATCAAGGGAACAAAGCTAGAGGAAATAAGGCTAAAATCGGCCCCGGAATCAAATAGAACCGTTGCATAATGACCATTAAGAAGGAATGTACCTGCAACCACATTGGGATCATTTCGGGCTTCATTTGCATTAATCGCAAAAGCTCGGCCACGGGGTTGCACTTGGTGGCCTTGTTGTCCTCGGTTTTGATTAGGCCCGGTAATTTGAAGTTGGTTGGGGTGGACGGCTACTTGAACTTGTTGTCCAACCCATTGAGGACAATTATGGCGGTAGTGATAAGGACTACCACATTCATAGCATGCACCCTTTTGTTGGTTGGCACGAGGAGGAAAGGCTTGAAGAGGAGCTACATTAAGTGGGCCCGCCCTTGGCGCCCTACAATCTTTGGACATGTGTCCAATCCGGTTACAATTGAAACATGCCCCAAATTGAACATTGGTGGGGTGGTGTTTGTTGCATCTCCCACATAAAGGGTGGGGTCCCAAATAAGCCTTCTTCACCGGCTCCACCGCCGCCATCACCCTACCCCAATTAGCATTCTTGGGATCAAATCTCCCCATCTTCTTCACTCCACTTGATTCCGACACTTCTTTTCTTTTCGATGACTTGCTCAACACCCCACTTTTTAACAAGTCTTCGGTCACACTACCGGCTCGGTTTATAGCATCGGTCAAGGAAGTAGGCATGACCGAGTTAACAAGAGAACGGACTTGAGGATTCAAGCCCAACACAAATTTCTCAATGGCCAGGGGCTCGGGTTCCACCAAGTGGGGAATAAGAGTAGACAAGTCTTGGAACCGTCTAATATAGCCCTTGTAATCGGCCCCGTCCATTTTAAGATGCACAAATTCGATGGTTAGGTTTTGGAGTTCGTAAGGTGGGCAAAACTTATTCTTCACCATGTTCTTGAAGTCGGCCCATGACAAGTTATAGGTCCGACCCAAAGTTACCTCTTGGTTCCACCAACTCAAAGCATCATCTTTAAACATACCGGATGCATAATGAATTTGGTCATCATATGTGCAATGGCTCCTTTCAATCACCGCTTCAATCCTCTCGAACCATCTTATACACTCCACGGGCCCACCCTTACCATCAAACTCCGGTGCCCCAAAATTCTTGAAGTCTTTAAATTGACACCCTTGGCGGTAAACTCCATGTTGGTTAAACATGGGAATGTAGTTATCTACTCCCACCGGTTTTTCCTCTTCACCTACCACACCATGAGGTTGAGCACCCTCATTATTCCCATTTCCCGGGGCTTCCATATTTTGAGGCTCATTAGGTTGTGCCCTATTGTTTCCTTCAAGAGTTGTCGTGACTTGGGCAACAATAGTTGGCATGATATTGGTGATCGTTTGAGCGATCGGCTCTGCCAAGTTTGGCTTGGGAGCCTCACCACGACCCCTACCTCGGCCCCTACCTCGGCCTCCACCACGACCTCTACCACCTCGTCCTCTACCCCGACCTCCTTGAGCTTCCGGTTGAGGTTCTGGAGAGTTAGGCCTATAGTTTGTTCCGGCTCTCCTTGGTCTCACCATTTCTATAAAACAAGTAACACGTTGACCCGATGGTTAGTCTCAAAATGCTCACATGTTAGTCACACAAGTAGTCAATGCTCTCCATGTCGATATAACATACACATTTCATATCATTATGCTAAGGCAAAAGTGCTAGAGTTCTAAGGGGATTGTTATTTATCTTACCATCATGCCAAGTTCACTACAATTGCCTATCATCAATACAAGTACTCATGCTCAACACGTCACACAATCCAAGCAACTAACACAAATGGTTCAAAGTATAATCCGAATCCGATATGCTCTCTAGTTATTGACCGGGTTTGTATACAGGTGATACCATCGGCTTTCCCTCCACCCAATCAACCCCCATTAAGCATATCGGTTCCTTATTATACCCTAAACCAAGCGTGTGCAATCCGTGATGTCATTAACTTGTTATAATATCGGGTGACCATAAAATAGTTGATCAGGCTCTTTTAGGTTTGTCACAATGTTATATCAAGTTAATGCCATAACTTCATTTTGCCCTAAATCATCAAACTATTATCAATCAACAACAACAATCCATCTCAACCACAAACGAGTTCATATCAATGCATACGTTGACCACATTGTACTCAAGTCATCATATAGTTGGTCTTAACTACGAACTCAGAATGTACATCTTTTAGGGTTCACATAATTCACGTTGCACATAAAATTCCTAACTATGCATGCTATATGAAGAGTTTTAACTTAAGCCGTAGTCTAGGTCAAACCGCCTAATTCTCTACGACCACGCATGGGCCACCATTTTGTAACACCCCGAGCTAGGGCTCGAAATATTACGAAAATCATATAGCACAAGGTGGAATTAATGTAGAACATAAACTAAATGCAAATAAAGGATCCGGTGAATCCAAAGATAAGTTAATTCAAGTATAAAATGCATAAGGAGCAAACGACCATCAAAGTTTACAAAACAAACATCTAGCGATGGCTATCGATCCTAAGCATAATGCAAAAGTGGGCATATGAATCCTAGTTCCATGTAAGTCCAAGCCCGAGTCAAAAGCTAGCAATGTAACATCCTAATCATTTTTCGATCTTTGACTATTAGTTGACCGTTAACTCCGTTAGTTGACCTATTAGTTGACTCTTAACTCCGTTAGTATTTAGACGACCCATTAGTTGATTTAGTTGAATTTTATTATAAATTAAATGTTTTATAAACATTAATTGCCCAAAAAGTTGAAATAGTTAAATCGTTGCTCACTTCGTGGTTGTCGGTCATTTATTGATTTATTTCGATAATCGATATATATGCTAAGTTGAAAGTTGCAAATTTATCGTTGACTGAAAATTGTGTTATAAAATGATTATTGTGCCTCATTTGTAGTAGAAAAAGGTCCTTATATGTTAGGTATATGATAACGGGTCATTTAGAGGTATAGTAAAGGCATTAGTTACTTTAGGGGTCAAAATTGCCAAGTGCTCAAACTTAAAAACGGGTTTAAGGAGTTAGGGGGTGTCTTGCGGTTGTCGATTACAGATTATTCATTCCCTAAACAAACCCTAGCAGCCCCATATCATCCCTTCATCAATTGCAACCGAAAAGTCTTCCAACGTGTGATTCGAGAGAGTTTGGTCTAGTATTTTGCTTCCCTATAGCGATCTACAGGTAATATGAATATTTACCATTTGAGATCTGAATGTTGGAGTCTTATATTAGTCTTAATTCAGGCCATAAGGGTTTGGGTTGGGTTAATTAATTGGTTGATCATTGATTTCATGCTTTCGGGTGATTCAATGATTTATTTATGTCGTAAAGGATTAAAGGATTGATTGATAGATTAAAGTTATCAAAAGTGTTGTCAAAGAGGTCAATTTTATGTCTCCAGGTCGGGTTAAGGGTTGGAGATCGAATGGGAATCGTTTAGAGCAAGTTTGAAATTGATTTTGCTGGTCGGCACCTAAGGTGCGACGCACCAAATGGGTGGTGCGGCGCACCACTGCCCAATTTGGGAAACTTGATTTTTGAATGGAGCCCGATATGCGACGCACCACTTGGGAGGTGCGGCGCACCTCTGGTCAGTTTGGAATTTTGGGATTTTCTGAAGGATTGGTGCAACGCACCACTTGGCAGGTGCGGCGCACCTCATGCCCAGATTTCACAAAACACTTCGTATAGCTTATACTTCGATCTTATACTCATTATAGGTTGTCGGGAGCATTTAGCAAGCACTTTAAGATACTCTTAGCTTGTTGGTAAGCTGTATTAAGGTAAGATATATCATTTTTGACACGCTGGGGTGCACAACGAAAATAGTGATTTCGTAAAAGTGGTTTAAAACCTTTCTTTCTCATACGCTAGTTTGGGTAATGGGACTTTTGGAGGGTTTCGCGAAATGGGTAGATTTGCATGATTAGGTTGATTTATATTGTTGTTATTATGCTTGTACATGCTAAATTATAGTTGATATTAATGTCGTTTTTAGTTGTAAAGTTGTTTTCGTTGGAATGCTAAGTTGTTGAGTTGGTTTGGCTTTTACACTAGTTCACTAGACTTGTGTAGGTTGCCATGTTAACACTGTGAACGATTAGGGGCCCTAAACTTAAAGTTGAAATAAAAGTTGCTAAAGTTGATATCGTTGTTAAAACTCGAGTATAAATCTAAGTTGAAAGTGGTAAGCTTATCCCATACTGGAACCGCGTAGGAACCAGTGTGATTTAGTTGGTCAGCGGGAGTAGACTAGTTGCTTCCAATGGCACGGCCTCGAAGTTTGAGATTAGCTGGGTGACTAGGTCCAGTCACTACAAGTTGCGTAACAGCTTTCTCCTGGATTTGGTTATGCCTATCCTTAACGACACTGATGGACCTCAATAGGACTACCCATCAAGTCGGGTGCAAGGTCCCTTAAAGGCCTTAAAGCCTCCTTTGCACACATTTGTAGTTGTATTCATTGTGGTGACGCGAGTCATCCACCTTTAGTTGTAATAAAAAAGGGCATAACCTATTGTTGAATAAAGTTGTTGAAGTTGATTAAGTTGCTAGATGGAATACGTAGATAAAGTTGAATATTGTTGATTAAGTCGATAGGCACACGTAGGATTGTTAATCATTCTTATGGGTATTCGATTGCTATATATTGTTGTTGTTGTTACATGCTCGACTGCGTATGATTCTTTATTAAGTTGTTTTAAATTGGCAATCATTTATATTAACCTGTGGTATATCTTACTCGGCTTTAAAGCTGACACTTGTTCTTCTTGTTGAGACCATGTCCGTCTCACAAATACAACTCAAGTATATACATCTATACACTTGGAGGTCCATGTCCGTCTCACAAATACAACTCAAGTATATACATCTATATACTTGGAGGTCCATGTCCGTCTCACAAATACAACTCAAGTATATACATCTATACACTTGGAGGTCCATGTCCGTCTCACAAATACAACTCAAGTATATACATCTATACACTTGGAGGTCCATGTCCGTCTCACAAATACAACTCAAGTATATACATCTATACACTTGGAGGTCCATGTCCGTCTCACAAATACAACTCAAGTATATACATCTATACACTTGGAGGTCCATGTCCGTCTCACAAATACAACTCAAGTATATACATCTATACACTTGGAGGTCCATGTCCGTCTCACAAATACAACTCAAGTATATACATCTATACACTTGGAGGTCCATGTCCGTCTCACAAATACAACTCAAGTATATACATCTATACACTTGGAGGTCCATGTCCGTCTCACAAATACAACTCAAGTATATACATCTATACACTTGGAGGTCCATGTCCGTCTCACAAATACAACTCAAGTATATACATCTATACACTTGGAGGTCCATGTCCGTCTCACAAATACAACTCAAGTATATACATCTATATACTTGGAGGTCCATGTCCGTCTCACAAATACAACTCAAGTATATACATCTATACACTTGGAGGTCCATGTCCGTCTCACAAATACAACTCAAGTATATACATCTATACACTTGGAGGTCCATGTCCGTCTCACAAATACAACTCAAGTATATACATCTATACACTTGGAGGTCCATGTCCGTCTCACAAATACAACTCAAGTATATACATCTATACACTTGGAGGTCCATGTCCGTCTCACAAATACAACTCAAGTATATACATCTATACACTTGGAGGTCCATGTCCGTCTCACAAATACAACTCAAGTATATACATCTATACACTTGGAGGTCCATGTCCGTCTCACAAATACAACTCAAGTATATACATCTATACACTTGGAGGTCCATGTCCGTCTCACAAATACAACTCAAGTATATACATCTATACACTTGGAGGTCCATGTCCGTCTCACAAATACAACTCAAGTATATACATCTATACACTTGGAGGTCCATGTCCGTCTCACAAATACAACTCAAGTATATACATCTATATACTTGGAGGTCCATGTCCGTCTCACAAATACAACTCAAGTATATACATCTATACACTTGGAGGTCCATGTCCGTCTCACAAATACAACTCAAGTATATACATCTATACACTTGGAGGTCCATGTCCGTCTCACAAATACAACTCAAGTATATACATCTATACACTTGGAGGTCCATGTCCGTCTCACAAATACAACTCAAGTATATACATCTATACACTTGGAGGTCCATGTCCGTCTCACAAATACAACTCAAGTATATACATCTATACACTTGGAGGTCCATGTCCGTCTCACAAATACAACTCAAGTATATACATCTATACACTTGGAGGTCCATGTCCGTCTCACAAATACAACTCAAGTATATACATCTATACACTTGGAGGTCCATGTCCGTCTCACAAATACAACTCAAGTATATACATCTATACACTTGGAGGTCCATGTCCGTCTCACAAATACAACTCAAGTATATACATCTATACACTTGGAGGTCCATGTCCGTCTCACAAATACAACTCAAGTATATACATCTATACACCCGGAGTCCATGTCCGTCTCACAAATACAACTCAAGTATATACATCTATACACTTGGAGGTCCATGTCCGTCTCACCAGTATCCATATAAATACATATGCGTGTTTGTCTCAATCGCAAGTCCATCAACCATCAAACCAACCAAAACAATACGTACATATACTTTGGAGGATTCTACTTTCAACGAGTCCTAGATGCTTATATATAGGGTCACCCGCAGCCTTCCCACCACATCTAAAACCCTTTGAAGGCATAATCGACCTCCATGTATGCACTACTATCCTAATTATAACAATACATATCACAATCGAGTGCATAATCAATCAAACGTGTCAATCAATCCATCAAACATTCAATCAAAAATTCAATCAAGTAATCACATAAAAGTACACTTTCCAGCCCGAATCTCAAACGAGTAGGGAGCTACGGAACTCACCTTGATCGGCAAAAGAAGTAAATATTGAATTTAGATGAAATTAAGGTTGTTCAACAAGCTCCACGTATCCGTAACCTATAATTATGTATCGTACACACATTATTATTCTATGTCAAAACCCTACTTAGGGTTTTATAAGTGTTCCTCATCTTTAATTAATTCCCGAGGCTCAATTACATCCCTAGAGAGGTCAAACGATAGATTGGGAGAAATTGAAGTCGTCCAAGAGTCATTTCGTGTTTAAAAGTTATTTTTATACATTTATATATATAATTTAGGTTAAGTCTTAATTAGATTTTAACATGTTTATGACTCTATAAAGTTATCGGGACTCATATTCATCATTAAGTAAGTCGAGGAGTGGTTTAGATCGAAGCCCGATACGCCCCAAGGGTTTTGGAGGTTAAACTAGGTCAAACAGGAAAAATGGCAAAAGAAGTCGGCGTAAAGGGCGCCACCCTCCACCGTAACCTACGATGGTTTGAATCTTGCCCAGCGTAAGCTACGGTCCAAGCACCGTATGGTACGGTGGCTTGGAAACCCTCTTTTTGGCGTCTGGTCACAAAAATCAACGTAATGCAGGGACAATTTAGCGTATGAGTTTTAGAAAGCACCGTAAGGTACGGTGCTCATACCGTAATGTACGCCACCACACCACCACCAGCGTTGGCTACGCCCCTAGCCACCGTAACCAGCACCCAACCAAAACACCTGCAACGTAAGTCACGCCAGAAATGGCGTACATTACGCCACCACCTGACCAGATTCGAGCAGCAGCAGTTCTTGTTGCAAAAACGACCCAAACCACCTCCAAAACCCTAATTTGGTTGATTTAAGAGTTGATAAGTGCCAAGAACCGTTTTTGTGACATACTAACTCGAAATGGACATAAACCATCTAATAATTCAACTCATAACACCAACAAGAACATCAAATTGGCCAAGAATCAAACCAAGAACCAAAACCCTACATTTAACCTAAATTTTCATTTTTGAGGACGTTTTTAGTCAAAAACCCTTTTACTTTGACTTAGAATAAGCTAAGAATGCATGAAACAACAAGGTTAAGTTAGAAATTACCTTCCAAGACCTTCACAAAAGTTAAGTCCAAAAATGAGCTACAAGTGGTGATTTCTTAGACTATGAAACCCGAAATTTCGATATGATGAAGATGTGATGATGATGATGCTTAATCTCGCACTAATTTAACTTAAACAACAATAAATAAAACAAGAATTTAGAGAGAGAGAGGGAGAGAGTGTTCTTGCATTTAATTTAGAGAGAGAGAATGGAAGAATAGATGATTTGAATGGATAAGGAAAGGATAGGGTTGGGAGGGGATAGGGTTGGGTAAGTCTTGTGGGTCATGGGTCATGACCATGGGTTGACCCGCTTCAAGTTTTCTAGTTAATTTAAGTGTCGTCTTATTTTCCAACGTCAAATATGTGGTCAATCGACCCGTCAACTATATCACATAGTCATTTAGTCACAAAACAACTCGATTATATCATTAATTAAGATTGTTAGTCACATTACAAAATTAGTCAAACGGTCAAATATCGCGGATGTTACAACATTTTTGCAAAAAGTTAGGTTAGAGTGATGGTCTTTCGTATCTTGATGTATTGTAAAACCCTAGTCGATGTCAACTTGGGTAATATGACCCGTTTGGTTGTAAAATGAACGTTTGATCAAATGAACACTTTTGTTATGTTTACTATTGTGTTTGAAACTTGTTTGGATCAGAAATGTTGTGTCATGAAGCTTTGAATTGATTTTGGAAAGATTGCAAGATGTTTTAAGTGTTAAAATGTACGAAATTGAATCTGATGGTCGATGTTGACGGCCGAAGCTGGAACATCGACCGTCAAACCTTCTGCCTTTTTTTTCCAAATTTTTGTCGGGATTTTGTTTGACCTTTCCGAGACCCGAAACTTGTACCATAGTCTTATATTATCATATTAAGAAGATTACATTTATTGTTTTTTTTCAAATTTGATGACTTTGATTTTTGACGAAAATTTCCCATATTTTTCTAACTATAAGTTGTGAAAATTGGGTTTTCAATAATTATGCTTTTATTTTGGATTGAGTCCTTTCACTTGGTGAGGCGGGTAGTTGCTATAAAAAAGACATTTAGTTTTCCCGCTTAGACATTCATGTTTAGCCATAATGATGTTGGCTACTTTTATTAAGACTCATGTAATATTTATGTTGGCATTCATGTTGGTGCCAAATCTGGATTATCTTATATTGTTTTGATGATATGGACGTAGTAACACCACTTTTTATAAATAAACTATCCGTTACGGATTAGTTATGTTTTAAAGGTTCTGTTTCCGCATTTCTAAACGCCGTTAGGCAAAAGTTTTTGAAAATCCAGGTTTTAAAATGACGGGTGTTACAGGGGAATCCCCGATTTGACCGGGGATGGGGACGGGTATAGGGATATAATTTCATTCCCTGATGGGATGGGGACGGGGATGGGAAACCATAAATCCCCGATCCCCATACCCGAATCCGAAAAAATTATTATATCTAATATAATCACATTAAGTTTTTTATTTTTTAGAATCACTCTAAGTTTAAAACTACTTTATTTAAAACTTTTTATGTATCACACTTTATTTTTGATATTAGTTTGTATATAGATTATATTTATATTTTATTAAAGAAAATGTCGAACTAGCTACACATTCTTTTAGTTATTTTCTACATTTATGAAATGATGTTTATTCAAAAAATACATCCCCGATTACCCGATGGGGATCCCCGATACCCGACGGGACGTATGAGGATGTAATCTAATTCCCCGGGGGGATGGAGACGGGAATGGAGATTACAAGTGGGAATCGGGTACGGAGATAGGGATTGAGATCCCCAATAATATCCGCGCCATTGCCATCCCTACGTATATTCCGTTATATTTAAGCACTTTCTTTCAAAATGAAGTCCCATTTACTGCTTAACAAATCTTTTGTCCTGTTTGCTTAACAAAATTTCTCGATACTTCTTACAAAAATCAATTAAATAGACTTTTTATTTATATATTTATTTATTAATACTATATACATACGATAACTTTATATGGTATTTTATTTCTTTTTTACATTACATTTTTAACTACTCGTATTAAACTTTTAGCGCTAATCATCATAGAAAAATCATTATATTATTAATTAAAAACATATTTATTCGAGTCAAATTTTACGAATACTATGCTACTTAATTTAGTACCGTACAAATTATGCTCATCTAAGTATTGCAACTGTCACTACACTCTCAAAGACAAAGTAACGTACAGAGTTGGATGAGAATGTGTTGCAAAATGTCAATGAAAATGAAATCTGCCCCTGACCCAAAATACCAACCAACCGGCCAATAATTATACATGGACCATAGCAATTACTACTACTATTTTATGTTCTCATCATGTATAAAATCCTTCTATAAATAGAGACATAAGACACACTAGTTTCCTCATCCTACTTCCATATATAGAAACTTCTTCTCAAGCAATATGGCTTCAAAAGCATTGCTTCTTCTTGCCCTAGCTTTTGCTATAGTCCTTGTTACCTCTGAAGTTGCCTCGGCTAAGAACAGTAAGTAAATTTTCTCTCTTTAAGTCTATGTTATCTTTTCAAGAATTAATTATATATATATATATATAAAAGCAACAACAACAACAACAAGATCCAATCTCTGAGCGGGGTATGTGGGAGGTGAGCGGTAGACACTGGACAGTCTTATCTCTACCTGGTAGAGCGACTGCTTCCATAAGGACCTCCGACCAAAAAGAGGTAAAAGTCAGAAAGTGTAAAGAATAGACATATATTAATTAATGGAGTAACATTAATTTTGTTATTATAATTGAATGACTAGGTGAGCTCGATGACAAGTATGGTAGTGGAGGATATAACAACGGAGGAGGACATGGAGGATATAACAATGGTGGTGGACGTGGAGGGAATGACAACGGTGGTGGACATGGAGGAGGGAATAACAACGGTGGTGGACGTGGAGGGAATGACAACGGTGGTGGACGTGGAGGACATGACAACGGAGGTGGACGAGGAGGACATGACAACGGAGGTGGACGAGGAGGGTATGACAACGGTGGTGGACGTGGAGGACATGACAACGGTGGTGGACGTGGAGGACACGATAATGGTGGTGGTCGTGGTGGCAAAGGTGGTGGCGGAGGCGGCGGCGGTGGTGGCCGAGGAGGCGGCAGTGGTGGTTGCAAGCATGGTTGCAAGTGATGAACCATGTTATTTTATGTCATGTATTAAGAAGATGGTTCCCCATGCACTCATGCAATATGCATGTATGCTTATGAATGTAATAACTGGCATGCATTGCTTCTTGTAAGAAAACATGTATTCAATATGTGTAAAATAAGTGAAATCCTCTTTGAGTCGATATCGAATTATATCTCCCTTTCACGCATTGCATTAATTCTAGCTAGGAAATTAAAACACTTTTTTTTGAAATGCATAAGAACCGGCAACGCCCCCTGAAATTGGTATGCATGCCCACCTCGAATTCGAATCTTGCTAATGTCCTAAAACGTTAAATTGCTCTCTCATATTTTGTATGAGTACTATAGCATTACAAAGGTTTTATATATCTCCAAATGTCTTTGGTAGGATTTGAACCCATAACCCCATTTTAAGAGAATTAAACCATGGTAAACACCTTTAAGAGAATTAAACCATGGTAAATTGATAATTAAAAAGACTCTTACATCCAAGAAAAACTGTACCTATATTTTGCCATAAAGGTACGCATGATTGAAAGAAAACTGAATATATGAAAGAAACAAAAGAACAAAGATATTGTCTTTTGTGTGAGAATTTGAAAATAGGATGCCTATTGACTATTATGCACTCCATGTGCTGACTTAATGGTCATAATACGTTGTCTTTTTGTGTGACAATATCAATTTGACTAAATACGTACGTACGTAGTAGCGTAGCTATATATAGTACCATGGAGGCAATGTACGCATATATTGGACATAGGATTCACGATAAATTGCTCAACTCAGTCTATGATATTTGACTTGCATGTTCATCGAAAGAATGTATTTTCAAAGATCTTGTCTACCAAAACTTTAATTTGTTTATATTAATTTCTTTGTAGCTACTTTGAAAAGTACACCAAGTAATTGGTATTATTGGTTATGATAATGACATATATATCATCTTATTTATTACTCAAGTGTTATCATATATATTTCAAATATTGTACTTAATCATATATACGGCTAAATTATCTATCCAAAAGTCTTGATTAGTAAAGTATAAAACTTATTAATCATGTAATCAGACTACTTTAATGGTAATTTTCAATCTATCATCATTATATAAAGTCAATTTTATAAATGAGTGGAACCTCCGTTAAAACTTCAAGTGTTTAAATATTTCAAAGACATGTTTTAATTAAATATTGCACCCTCATGTCAAGAAGGAATGAAGGATATAATAATATATAGAAAGAAAAAGATCCACAAATATCTTATTATTATTCTTTATTTATTTATATTTTATTATTAAACAACACTTTTATTAAAATTTCATAGAAGTTACAAAACCATAGAAAAAAATAAAAATAATTTTCCAAATGTGGCATTACCGCGCGTGGTTGCATACCGAAAGTAGCATCTTATTTAACTTTCTAGCTTCTTTCGATGCTCGCGGGCTAGCCAAAGAATTGATCTTAGTTAATTAAAAAAATAGTCTTTCTATTTTGTTTATTTTCTTATTTTTTCCTACTTACTACCAACTGGTTGCATCTAGCTAAAGGCCAGCTGGTTTCTTGAATTCTATATATAGTTTAATAATGTTCAACAAGAGCATATCAAAACAAATAGGAGAATTGAACAATTAAGTGGCCATCTTCATAATATCCCAATATTAATTGAGATAGAAATTGGAATTGCGTGCTTAGCTTATTTCAGTACGGTTGTCGGTTATGGTTTGTAATTCAACATATATGGTTAACAAATTAAAGAGTTAATTTCTAGGGGCGATTGAGCGTAAGCAAATGTAATTGTCTTGGTGTTCCTATATGCATACATAGGCTAGCTAGCTATTAAACAAATATTAATTATCGACAACATATATTTATATTAAATAATATAACAATAACAATATAATTAGAGAAAGAAAAAAAGAGTAAAAAAGTTAGATAACCAACTCCACTTAGGTGGGTTGGCCAGGGGTATCTTCTAAATCCACTATGTGGGCCCCGGAGGTGAGTTTTCCCAAGGTCTCGGGTTCGAGTCTTGGGTTTCTCATCTCAAGGTATTTTCCATGAGGAGGGGGTTGGAGGTCCAGCAAATCGCTGGTTAAAATTGCCCCCAGCACGTCTGAATCGAAACTAACTTAAAAAAAAAAAAAAAAAAAAGTAAAAAAGTTAGATAAGATCATTTGGTCCGATAGAGAAAAAGAACTTAATTGATTCACTTGGGAAGTTTGGGCTTGGGCCACAGTAAACTCTTGAACTGATTAGCAGTTATATGATACAATATATTTAGGCCAAGTAAAAACGACAATCTTAATCATATATCTTGCTAGGTTAGCCCATACATAACTTACCAGTGACCAAGGGTGCACCTCACTTACTCATTACTCATTACCCCGGACTCAGAATGAAGACCTCTACCAAAAAATTATTCTGAGAGTCTGCAAAAAGATCAAAAAATAAGAAATTATATCAAGAATTATGTACAAAAAAATACGAAAACGTCATAGACTAGTCGTCACTCAAATTTTGATCAATGTGGTAAGTTCATAATAGAGATTAATGTTTTACTTAATGATAGTTTATCACATTAATTAACTTTATATTTATGATGATATATATATGTTCACATTAACTTTATAAGGTTAGTAGATTTCTTATGGTCATTGAGCAAGAAAATGTTCACATTAACTTCTTGTACTAATAAACTGAAAAGTAGCACCGGCCATTACAGGGGATCGATCATTTCCTTATTGTACTAATTAAAAGCAAACCACTTATGAACTCCGGGTCATGTTCAAGATCCTTCATAGTTCGGGCGTTTAGCAAACTTCGACATCAATACTCCCGCCTCCTTCCCGACCCGGATACATTGCCATTTGATGAAATTATAATCTTAATCTCAAATAAACATTGCTTGTTTCTTAGTATATGATTAGCATGTGCAGGACTGAAGAAGTACAAAAGAAGAAGAAAGGGACTGTAAGTGTCAAGTTCATGGAAGTTTAGAAGAAGGATCAGAATGAAGGTCGGTTATATCTTCAGGGACCAAAGGTGTCAAAAGGAGATAGTTGAAGATGTATAAATACAACCTTCTAACCCTAAATCGATATACACACATATTCATATTATTCGATTATATTTTTCTCCTTTGTTCTCTCGAAATTATTTGCAGAAAATTATTGTAATAATAATAGATTTTAAGAGATTATTCTTTGTAATAGAACAATCAACATTGAAGTTGATTGAATCACAATCGATTAGCGAGTGTGGTTGATTTTCTGGTAAGATCTAATTGAGATTAGATTTGTTTGATTGATTTGAGAATCATTCAAGTTGTTTAGATTTTTGACATGGTATCAGAGACAGGTTACGGAAATCGTAATCGTAATCGTGCTTAATTGAAATAAAATCACTCTAATAATAATTTTAGGGTTTCGTCGATCGATTTTGGGGTTTTTTGTTCTGATCTGGTTTTTTTCGAACGGCGTATGATTATCTAATCACCGTTTGATTATCTAGATTCTATTGTTTACTGAAAACCCTAATTTTTAAAAAAATTAGGGTTAGGGTTTCAAGATCTAATTGAAGAATTATTAGGTTTATCTTATTGACTAAGTGAATCAATAAATAAACCTAATATCATGGTTGTTTCTGCTGCAGATTCTCTGATCCTGCTACGTTTATTGACTAAGTGAATCAATAAACTAGTAGGGTTCCATCATCTGTTTCATCCTATAGCGCTGTTTGCACTTTCTTACTCTATCTCTTTATATTTTATTTTTTTGTTGTTTAAAATCGTTTTTTATCTTATTCTCGTTCAAAACAATTGTGCTAAACTTGACCTACCTCCGTGAGAGGCAAGGAATCCTGTCCCTGGCATTTTTGGGAGATAAGATCTATTTTCAAAACATATATATATATATATATTTATATATATATATATATATATTATATATATTTCGTTGATTGTTGTTTAAAGTGGTTAATTAAAATTAATTACTTGTGTGAAGCTGTTAATTGAGATTAACTTGCTTATTTGTTCTTGTTTATTACTGCTTGATTAATTGAGATTAATTGGTTAAAATGGATGATGGTAATGTTAACTTTGATTATCAATATGAAACTGATTCTGATGTGAGTGATAATAATGTGACTTTGATTAGTAAGCTTGATCTTGGTAGTCCATTACATTTGCATCCTAATGATTCTAGTGCTTTGTCTATTGTGTCTATTAAACTGAAAGGAACTGAGAATTATAAGGTGTGGAGTTGTGCTATGATTTTGGCTTTAGAAGCAAAAAATAAAATTGGTTTTATTGATGGAACATTTAGAAGGTCTAATACTGATGAGGTGCTAGGTAGACAATGGGATAGATGTAATGCTGTTGTGATTTCTTGGATTTTGAATTCTATTGCTGAGGAATTGTATCTTGGTCAGATTTTTTCTAGGAAAGCATCTTTAATCTGGAAAGAACTTAAAGAAACTTATGATAAAGTAGATGGTTCTGTCACATTTAATCTTCATCATAAAATTAATTCTATGTGTCAGAATGGTATGCCTATTGCTGATTATTATCATAAGTTGAATGCATTATGGAAACAGTTTGATGCTCTTGTTCAATTGCCTAGATGTACTTGTCATGTTGCTTCTGATTTTTCTAAACATAATCAATTATTGAAGCTAATGCAATTTTTAATGGGTCTTGATGATATATATATGCCAATCAGAAGTAATATTTTAACAAGAGAACCATTACCTGATGTGAAAAGTGCTTATTCTATTATTTCTAGAGAAGAAAGTCATAGGGGTATTGTTTCTACTGGTGTGTCTCAAAAATCTCAGTCTTCTGCATTTGTCTCTAAAGTTGTTAACAAAGATAGTAGTTCTAGGTATACAAATAACACTCAAAAGTTTTTTAAACCTAGTTCTAATTTCAAGGGTCAAACTAATGTGGTATGTGAACACTGTGGTTTTAATGGACATACTATAGAAAAGTGTTTTAAGTTGATTGGATATCCTGCTGATTTTGGAAAAAGAAAGTTTAATAATAATGGTTATAAAAAGGTTTCCAATAGCAGTATCTCTTCTTCTAGTTCTAATAATGATTCTTCTTCTGTTTCTTTGACTGCTGATCAACTTAATAAACTCATGAGCCTGATCAAGGATAATTCTGAACAAGAAAAAGGTGTACATGCTAATATGTCAGGTGTGTTTTTTAATAGAAGTAAAATTTTCAATTCCAATTTTAAAAGATTTTTTTGTTCTCAAAGTAGAATTGTTTCTCATGTTAAAAGGAAAGGTTGGATTACAGATTCAGGTGCAAACCATCATATTACTTTCACTGCTGATAAATTAGTTGATGTTATTGATGTTTCTGGTTTAAAAATTAAAGTTGGACATCCTAATGGCACTGTTGCTTATATTCAGAAAATAGGAAATTTGAAATTAAATCATTATTTAACTCTTTATGATGTGTTTGTAGTTCCTGAATATTGTGTTAGCTTGTTATCTGTGTATAAAGTTGCAAAAGATAGTAAGATGCTTATAGTTTTTGATGTTTATGCTTGCTATGTGTTACATCAGGACTTGAGAACAATGAAGGTTCTAGGGACTGGTAGACAAACTGATGGACTTTATTATATAGATGAAACAGATTCAGGTAATAATGTGATATCTACTTGCAATGTGTCTAAATCTGTCTGGCATTCTAGATTAGGTCATCCTGCTGATATTGTGCTTGAAAAATTGCATGCTTCTTTACAATATAAAGATACTAAACTCAATGTTTGTGATATTTGTTATAAAGCTAAACAGTCTAGAGAACCTTTTCCATTAAGTGATCATAAAAGTTCTGAATTAGGATAACTTATTCATCTTGATGTTTGGGGTCCTTACAAAGTCACTAGTAGAGGTGGTTTCAGATTCTTTCTAACCATTGTTGATGATTATACTAGGGCTGTTTGGGTTTACTTGTTAAAATCCAAGAGTGAAGTTTTTGAAAATGTACAAGTATTTTTCAATTTACTTAAAAATCAATTTGGAAAAAGCATTAAAACATTAAGAACTGATAATGGTACAGAATTTGTGAACAAATCTTTTGTTACTTTTGTTGAAACAAATGGAATTATACATCAGACTTCTGCTGCTTATACTCCACAGCAGAATGTGATTGTGGAAAGAAAACACATGCATCTTTTAAATGTAGCTAGGTCTTTGTTGTTTCAAGGGGGTATTCCCCTTAATTTGTGGACTGAATGTATTTTGACTGCTGCTTACTTGATTAACAGATTGCCTTCTTCTGTGCTGAATGGTAAGTCACCTTTTGAGTTAATTTTTGGATATGCTCCTAATCTCTCTCATCTTAGAGCATTTGGTTGTTTGTGTTATGCTAAAACTTTAAACAATCATGATAAATTTTCTTCTAGATCTTTAAAATGTGTTCTGTTAGGATACTCAAGTGGTAAAAAAGGTTACAAACTTCTTTGTTTAGATGATAAAACTATTATTTTTTCAAGAGATGTAAAATTTTTTGAAGAAAAATTTCCTCTTAAAACTTCTACTCTATCTTCTGTTTCTGAAAACTATGATTTACAAAGTCAACTTGATCATTTAAATTTCTTTAAGAACAATGAGTATCCTGACCTACCCAATGATGATGAGAGAGAAGCAGGAAATAATGGTAGTGGTTCTTCTCATTCTAGTACTCCTTTGACATCTACCAATGGTCATGATCCTCATAATACTAGTAGTCCTGTGACAGCTACCAATGAAATTAATTCATTAGGCAGTAGTCCTGGTACTGCAAGTACAGAGGATCATACTAATTCTGGCAGTAGTTCTATAGAGAGTTCTAGTGAGGATGAAGCTGTTGCTATTGATGAACATTATAATTCTGAGGGTAGTGTTGATGTTCATGAAAATATTTTTAATACTAATGATCAAGGAAATAGGAGATCAAATAGAACTTCTACTATGCCTATAAAATATAATGATTATGTTGTTAATAGTAAGGTTAAGTTTGGTCTTGAAAAGTATGTCAGCTATGCAAATTTGAGTCCTACTTGCTATTGTTTTGTGTCTGAACTGAATAAAAGTGTTGAACCACAAACTTATTTCAGCTTGATATTAATAATGCATTTCTATATGGTGAGTTGAATGAAACTGTTTATATGAATTTGCCTCAAGGTTTTTTTGATGAAACATTTTCTCCTGTTGTTAAGATTGTTACAGTGAGATGTTTAATAACTCTTGCTGTGCAGAAAGATTGGCCTTTATTTCAGCTTGATATTAATAATGCATTTCTATATGGTGAGTTGAATGAAACTGTTTATATGAATTTGCCTCAAGGTTTTTTTGATGAAACATTTTCTCCTGTTGTTAAGATTGTTACAGTGAGATGTTTAATAACTCTTGCTGTGCAGAAAGATTGGCCTTTATTTCAGCTTGATATTAATAATGCATTTCTATATGGTGAGTTGAATGAAACTGTTTATATGAATTTGCCTCAAGGTTTTTTTGATGATAATGATACTAGAGTGTGCAAGTTAAATAAGTCCTTGTATGGACTTAAACAAGCACCAAGGCAATGGAATGCTAAATTGACCAATGTTTTATGTGAAAATGGTTTTGAACAAAGTAAGAGTGATTATTCTTTGTTTATAAAGAGTAATGATAATTTGTTTATTGCTTTGCTTGTGTATGTTGATGATATTATCATCACTGGAAATGACATTTCTGAAATTGAAAAGGTTAAAGAGTTTCTTAGAACCAAATTTTAGATTAAAGATCTTGGAAAGTTAAAATATTTTCTTGGAATTGAGGTTTTGGATACTAAAGATGGTTTATGTTTAAATCAAAGAAAATATTGCTTAGACTTATTGTCTGAGTTTGGTTTACTTGCTAGCAAACCAATGAATACTCCTCTTGAACAAAACTTGAGTATTACTAGTGTTGAAACTGATAGTGATCCAGTTCTTGATAATGTTACTGAATATCAAAAGCTCATTGATAAGCTTATATATCTCACTCATACTAGACCAGATATATCATATACTGTTCACTGCTTGAGTCAGTTTATGCACAGGCCTTTAACTTCTCATTTAAAGCTTGCCATGAGGGTTATGAGGTATCTTAAAGGTAGCCCAGGTAAAGGTATTCTTATTTCTAAAGCTTCTAAAATTTCTTTAGAAGCTTATGTTGATTCAGATTGGGCTAAATGTGTTGTTAATAGAAGATCTGTTACTGGCTATTGCTTATTTTTTTGTAATTCTCTTGTTTCTTGGAAAAGCAAGAAACAAAACACTGTCTCAAAATCTTCTACTGAGGCAGAATATAAAGCAATGGCTGCTGTAACTTGTGAAATAATTTGGGTTTTGAAAATTCTGAAGGATTTACACATTGATAGTGTACTTCCTGTTAGCCTTTTCTGTGACAATGAATCTGCAATAAAACTTGCAGCCAATCCTATATTTCATGAAAGAACCAAGCATTTAGAAATTGACTTGCATTTTGTGAGGGAGAAAATTTTGGCTGGGGTAATTCAAACTGTTCAAGTGGATTCTGCTAATCAAATAGCAGATATCCTTACAAAAGAATTGGATAAATTTTCTCATAATTTGTTATGTTCAAAGTTAAGAATGATAGACTTATTTGAGAATAAGATTAAGGGGGGATGATGAAATTATAATCTTAATCTCAAATAAACATTGCTTGTTTCTTAGTATATGATTAGCATGTGCAGGACTGAAGAAGTACAAAAGAAGAAGAAAGGGACTGTAAGTGTCAAGTTCATGGAAGTTTAGAAGAAGGATCAGAATGAAGGTCGGTTATATCTTCAGGGACCAAAGGTGTCAAAAGGAGATAGTTGAAGATGTATAAATACAACCTTCTAACCCTAAATCGTTATACACACATATTCATATTATTCGATTATATTTTTCTCCTTTGTTCTCTCGAAATTATTTGCAGAAAATTATTGTAATAATAATAGATTTTAAGAGATTATTCTTTGTAATAGAACAATCAACATTGAAGTTGATTGAATCACAATCGATTAGCGAGTGTGGTTGATTTTCTGGTAAGATCTAATTGAGATTAGATTTGTTTGATTGATTTGAGAATCATTCAAGTTGTTTAGATTTTTGACACCATTCTCCCGTTGGCTTTGTTCGCAAACCCACTTCTAGCCGCAATCGCTTTCCCCAGCCCGAATTCACACCCGTACATATCAAACCTGGGTGACCCCGAAATGACTACCACGTTTGTCCATGGAGATAACCTCGCACTTAATTTATACACCACCAGATTTCTAAACCATGACTCGACCCATTTTTTCACTGCCGCGTCATCTTGGTTTGTTATCGTTTCATTTAACTTCATTGCCGCGTATCCAAGCCCATTTGCTGCCATCAATTTTTGCACTTTTTTTGTTCCTTTTATTGTGACAACCGGGCTACCAAAGTAACCATCGGATAAAGGCGGGTTTATCCTACGTCGGTTGCAAACTGCAAGTACACATTCCGTTTCACTATCTTCTGGTAAGCGTCTTACACGAGTTATGCATCTCCATAAAAGAGCAGACACCGCCTGTAAACTCGAGATCTTTTGAGTATTACACTCGGCATTTGCTCTTTTCTTAAGTCTTGCTACTGATATAGAAGTGAAATGGAAAAACCACTCTTTAAGTAGTAACTGTGGAGGTTCGTATCGTTCAATAAATTGATCATGATATGTATACGGAAGAATACATATAGGATTCGTATGCCATTTTTCAAACACTGGATAACGTGAGATAGCCCCTGATTTGAATATTTCACTCCAAGAAGTCATGAAATGCCAAAAAGATGTTGCGTCTGCTATAACGTAGTTAACCGAGCCACCAATGAAGATCCCATCGGCAAGCTCGGTCACTTGAACGGACAACAAAGGCAATGTATGACCATCATGGCTAATAGCATTATTAAGGTCGAAAAAGGAACGAACAATTATTGGTACTTCTATAGGGTTAAGTACATCGGATATAGTATCATCTGTCTTTGCATGAATAAACTTGACCCCTGGGCTGTTGTAATTAGGGTCAATGTAGATAACATAGGAAGGTGTGTTATCTTGTATTCGAGAGGCTAAACGGGCCGCAAGCGGGTAGAAATGAGTAAGTGTTATGGATAGTGAGTTTTTGAGGTCACCCAAGAATACGGATATGGAGAAATTATTTTGGTTTTCGGGTGATGATAATGGTTTAGCGAAAAGTAGACCCTTTTGGCTATAGTTAAAGTTGAGGAAGGAAAGCTCAAAAGGTGTGAAATGTAGAGGTTGTTTTGATTCGGGCGAGAGATCATCGCCAAGTGGTTTGATAAAGCATTCGGATACAAGTGTTACCGTCGGCGGTGGCGAAGTCATTGGATAAATATTTAGGATGTGTTTACGTATTACAAAGCTCAATGAATGAATATTATATCTATAAATATAAAGAATAAGAATATAGAAGACCGTCTAAACATGTCCAATCAACATATATCCAGACATGCTAATTATGTTACGAGTATGTAAGGCCATTGCCAAGTGTTTCTACTCACTTTTGTTCGTGGCAAAGAAATCTGGAGGTTGCTACATCTAAGCATAACAACACATCTTCTAGTTTGTTTGTATTTATTGATTTCGTATTGTATATAGTTTGTCTTTTACATGAATGTGAAATATATTTTAAGTTAACTATTTTATATATTTTTATGATAAATAACTTATTTTTTGATATAAAATAAGTATTTCTATTGTCTCAAAATTAATTTAAAAAAAAGTTAATTATAAACTATCACTACAAATAAAATGACATTTAGTGGCATACAAAAATTGCCACATAACGTAAAACTTGAGGAATAGCTCCGAATACATCATTTCAAATAAACTAGTTATGTTACCCGGGATTTTCCTCGGGAGACATAACGTTGTTTTCAGAGACACTTTATACAGGTGGAAGATACATTCATTTGTTTTTTATTTAAACGTGTGTCTGGATTTACATGATCAATTCTATGAATAGTTGAAGTAATAAAAAAACGAATGGTAATCATGTAGCAACTATAAAAAATATGACAAAAGAAGAAATAAAGAATGAAAACGCATTAACGTTATACTACTATATGTAAAATACAAAAAGAAATAGAAATACCATATAAATCATTGTAGAAAATAGAAAGACGAAGGAACGGAGATATCATATTAACTTTGTATAATAAATTTTAAAAAGCCAAAATAACTGAAAGAACGACTATTTTGGTTAAAAGTATAAGGCAAAAACTTTTTTGTGTTAAATTGGGTGACCGATAGACAATACTAATTTAACACAAAAACTACACTCCGAAGCCCGTTAGAAAAATGGACTTGATTTGGAGGAGCTTTTATAACTCTCGTAAGACACTAAAATAACATCTAACAATCATTAACCCATTTGAGAAAAAGAACTAACTCCCTATTAGCGAATATGACCTGACTTGCAATCGTTATTGTTACTCCCGTTAAACACCTAAACAGAACTTAACGTCTATTAGCGCTTGTAAGAGTTTTTTAATATTTTCTAACGACGAGGACCTATTATTGCAAGATATTTAACTACAGGGACTAATACGGCGGCACACGGAAAACGACGCACGTTTTTTGTATATATAAATTTTTTTACGATGAGGACTATTATTGCAACATATTTCACGACAGGGACCAATACTGCTTAAAAAGTGTGCCACACGAAAACGGTGCACGTTATTATATATATATATAGAGAGAGAGAGAGTTTCCTTATTTTGAGAACCATTTTTTTTGTAAGAACCATGAGAACTCTTAAATTATATATTTGTTCACATGTTTTTTTTGTTCATTCACATGTGAAATGATATAAAAATGTATGTTGTAGAAGAAACTTTTTGAAGAAACCTTCAAAGTAGCCTTTTGTGAACTTGTGAATGAATTTGTTCACGTTTTCTATTCACATGTAACAAACGGCTATATATAAGGTTTTGAAAAAAACTTTCTTCTGCAACATATATTTTATAACGTTTCACATGTGAATGAACAAAAAAAACATGTGATCCAATATAAAATTTAGGAGTTCTCACGGTTCTTACAAAAAAATGGGTTCTCAAAATAAGGGTCCCATATATATATATATATATATATATATATATAATATAATTATTATAGTTATTACCTATATATATATATATATATATATATATATTGTTGAGTCATGGATTCGCTGAAGACTTGCTGAGTCAAGTACTCGCTGAAAGACTCAGCGAGAGGCCTCTTCAGCGAGCTCTCAGCGATCATTATCTTCGAGTTAAAGGATAAGTTCAATGACTCACCGCCATGTCTTGTAAGTCAAATATGGGCGGGAAGATGAAGATAAGAAGGCTGGTCCCAAGGACACGTGTTGATAGATCAGAATGAAGACATGTGACCTTGTACCAAAATGGTACTAAGGTGTTTCTCTTTCATATCGTTTTGGGAAAGAAACAAGATGGCAAACAGAGATTCCTAAAGACCAGTCTTACACACCAATAGATAGTTGACAACCTTCATGTGTCAACATCTATTGGGTTGTCATGTGATGTCTTTTCTCCTCTATATAAGACATCACTTGACCTAGCCGCAATTGAGTTGGTGTGCCATATTACACTTAGTGTGTTTTTCTCTCTTTGTATAATTGTTAAGTTTTTAGTGTGTCAAAAACTTAACAATATTTTCTCTTCTATTTCTTTGTAAAACCGACCATGTATTCACTGTTTAATCAATGTTACTTATGATTAAACATCTTTACTTTCTTATCTTATGTTCTTAGAGTAATTTACATTAGTTGTTTAATTACTTAATCGTTGCAAACTTGGGACTTTCAGTTGGTATCAGAGCAGTGTTTCGATACACTGAAACTGATCTAAAAAGCGTTTGCAAGATTATCTTTCTTTCTGTACTTTAATTTTCTGCATCTAAAATCTTTTCTTTTCTTTCTTTTAAAATCTTTTCTTTACATGGCTTCGGTTCCTACTCTGGTTAATACCAGAGACTTAGGGTATGTCTCTATCCCACCAAGATTCGAAACTCATGATTTCGGATCTTGGAAAGAGAGAATGCTCCTACACATAGTAGGAGTTGAACCTTACTTGATGACCATTCTGACCAGAGGGCCATATGTACCGGTTCTGGTTACCAGGAGCCACCACTGATGCTCCTGAGGTTGTCACTGAGCTCATAAAACCAGAAGTACAATGGACAGATGATGAGCGTAGGCTTGTCAATCTGGATGCTCGGTTGAGAAATTTGATCATTACCACCCTTCCCGATGACATAATGAAATCTGTCATCAAACTTTCTACTGCTAAAAAGGTGTGGGATAATCTGTGTACCAGATTCGATGGTACGGCAGATGTTCTAGCTACCAAGAAAATAGATCTGAAACGTGCCTATGAAGGATTCTTCTCTCTTCCTAATGAGAGTCTGGATGGCACCTATAATCGGTTCAAATGTCTTTTGAATGATATGACAAACGTAGGCATAGAGCATGATACGCTTGAAATATGCCACAAGTTCATTGACGTCATGCCTATCAAATGGCGAGGTCTAAGACAAATTCTTCGAACCACCAAACTGCTGAAAACGCATGACTTAGAATCCCTCTATGGCACTCTTCAATTTGAAAAGAGAGCCCTTGCTCAAAATCTGAGAGCTGAGGCTGAATCTCTAAGGCATGCTGGCTCATCTTCTTCTTCTCTTTCTAGCACATCTCATTCTCATGACCCTCTTGCACTGGACTCTGCTGAAGTCAGTACTGTCCATCTTGACATCAGCAATTCCACCCCCTCTGACATCCAAGATCTTGTCAATGACCTCGATTTTGAGGAGAGACAAAACATGTTCTCGGATTTCATGAATTTTGCCCTTATCGCTGGTAAACGATATTCTAAAAAATGGAATAGTCGTAGGTCGACTCCATTTCAAAAACCAGTGGTGGATAAGTCGCAAGAAGAATGTTGGAGGTGTGGTCGAAAGGGCCATTACCAAAAAGAATGCAAAGTTTCTATTCCTTCTTTGCAGGCAGCGAAGCCCTCTTCTTCATCAGCGAGGCCCTCTTCAGTCAAGCCTGCTGATGAATACAAGAAAAAGTACTATGAGCTTCGAGCAAAAATGGCTGAAGTGGAAGAAGCCAAAGCTCCTGCCAAAGGTCTTGTCGCTGAAGAACATGACTGGGCTGACTCTGACGTTTCTGACAGCGAGGACTTTGTTGATGCCATCTGCTTTATGGCACTCGCTGATGATCAGGCGCTGACAAAGGATCAAGTGTGCTCCAGTCAGTGGGTGAATGTCACCATCAAGAAGGTATGCACTTTTTCCTCTGCCTCTGAATAGGACAAACCTACTATTCTTGAATCTCTTACTTGTGACATTCAATATTTCGAGTCAATTCGTGCTGACATTCAGTCCAAACTTAACTCAGTTAGTGCTGAGTTAAGTGATAAAGCTGACAAGCTCAAGGACCTAAGAAATGTCCATGTTGAGCTTGAATCTCAAAAGCTTCTTAATCAAACCCTTTCTATATCCAATGAGAAGCTGAAAAATCAGGTCGCTGACCTTGAGAAGATTGTAACCTCATAGTCTAAAGCCTCCAGGCTTCATGACCAAATCTTCAGTAAGCAGGTGCCCGCTCAAATAAAAGCCATCATTGGTGGTGATTATGAAACTGCCGCTGTCATAACTAATATGTTCAGCGACGGTCCTGCTCCTGAAGAGAGGATTCCTCAAAGTGCTGTGGCATCTCCTGAGGAAATGCTGAAAAAGTACTTTACCAAAGGAAATGACTATCACTCTGAATTGAATGATGAGTCTCCCTCTCCCAGCACTTCTTCTTCCACGCAAACTAGCTCATCAGCTAGCTTTGCTAAAACCGTCTTTCCTAATCATCCTATCATTGATATGATGCCTAGTGAAGGTCGTGTTCAATATTCCTCCTCCCAAACATTTGAAGGAAATCCTTCAAGTGATGGTTTCAAGCCCCTTGCTCCTCAGCTCTTGACTGTTAAGCCCAATGGTGGTTTCAGCGTTGAACCTTTTAGAAGAAGCAAGGTCGCTATTCCATATGACT
Organism: Erigeron breviscapus; assembly: GCA_034093135.1. Lineage (NCBI taxonomy): Eukaryota > Viridiplantae > Streptophyta > Magnoliopsida > Asterales > Asteraceae > Erigeron > Erigeron breviscapus. The sequence goes on from CM067172.1 coordinate 48,907,932, forward strand.
ACAGCACTCCTCAGCGAGCTGTGTCTGATGGTCAACCCGCTGAGAATTCTGTTCCCTCAGCAGTCGCTGAACGCCCTGCGTCTCAGCCCCCGTCTTCTTCTAATACTTCTCCTGCTGGCAGAAAGTCTGTTATGCATGAGCACCTAATGAATAGACGAGCTAAGTTTGCTGATGCTCGTTATCAGCAACCTAATTCTGTCTATGTTCCAAAGGGAACTTTTGTCCCTCAGCAACCAAGACCTGTTCAGCAGCTTAGACCTCCTCAGCTAGGAGGTCAGCAAGTTGCTCAGAGTCGTCATGGTTCTCAGCACCTCAGACCTGTTCAGCAAGTCAGACCGCCTCAGCAAGGTGGTCAGCGAGTTGTTCTGAATAATCATGGCCCTTCCTCCTCAAATGCTCAATCTAAGGGCAAGTCCATTCTTGGCCCTATTCCTAAGACTTTGCCTGTTCAGTCTAGGAAGAAAAAGACCCCTTCAGTAGCATCAACTTCTTCCTCCAATCATGAGATTTGTGAGTTGAGCAAGCGTGTTAACGACTTGTCCTCTCAACTCAAAGAACTTCTGATTCAAAGTCAGAATGCTGGAAGAAAATGATATCTATGTGGTGAAAGAGGACACATTGCTGCTGACTGCAATGACAAAGACTCCAGGAATCCTCCTGAAGTAGTCATTCAGCCAAACCTACCCTTAGCTTCCGCTACTCATCCCTCCTCTGTAATCTCTGAGCGAACTCCCTCAGCTGAGTCCAATATCAGCTTGGGTGAAGATGTTGTTCTTACTGATGACAACATTGCTGAATACATTGCCGCTCAGCGAATCTCCTTTCCCCAATCTCATGAAATCATTACCAATGGTAATGATAGTGTACTGGCTGAATATGGGGAAAACAATCAAGTCAGCAACATGGTTGTTCTCAACACTGGAAGCTCTGTCACCTTTACCTCTGAAGATTAATTCTTCACACGTGAGGTTGCTCGCGACATGCTTCCTGCTCATCAACTCGTTGAAAATTTTCCAGTTGATGAGAACGTTGATCCTAGAGCCCCTCTTTCAGTCTCTACTGATGATGATGCTTATGCTCATCTTCCTCTCTACACTGATGATACCGTCAGTGGAGAAAATCTTGATTCTGCCTAAATCCTTCTATTGTTATCCATGCAGGCCTCGCTAGGAAAAAAGTGTGGTATTTGGACAGTGGTTGTTCAAAGCACATGACTGGATCCAAGGACCTGCTGGATAATTTTGTGGCGACTGACGGTCCCACAGTTGTGTTTGGCGACAACTCTACTGGACAAACTGAAGGATATGGGTCTATCTCAAATGGGCTAATCAAATTCACTAAGGTCGCTTACGTGAACGGATTGAAACACAATCTGATTAGCATCAGTCAACTGTGCGATGTTGACTACAAGGTTATCCTTGATAAGCATCAAGGCACAGTAATTAATGTAAATAAAGAAGTAGTTTTGGTCGCTCCAGAAAGAGAGATATCTACTTGGTAGATTTCACTCCTGTCAAAACTGACAGTGAGACCTGCTTCTTCTCAAAAGCTGCTTCTCAAATCAATTGGTTGTGGCACAAGCGTATGTCGCATGTGAACTTCAAAACAATCAATTCTCTAGACAAGAAAAATCTTGTTCGAGGCCTTCCTCCTCTCACGTATGAGAAGGACAGGCTCTGTAGTGCCTGTGAAAAGGGTAAAAGCCACCGAGCCACTTTCAAAACTAAACAAGCCAATTCCATCAATGGCTGCTTCCATCTACTTCACATGGACCTTTTTGGTCCAGTGAATGTCCAAAGTCTAAGGGGTAGCAAATACACCTTAGTCATCATGGATGAGTATTCACGATATACTTGGACAATATTTGTTCATTCTAAGAGTGATGCTGCTGAGGAAATAATTAATTTCATTAAAAAGATGGAAAACCTCAACAGCATACGTGTTAAAGAACTCAGAAGCGACCATGGCATTGAGTTCAGAAACCACACTCTTGAAAGTTTTTGTGCTGATCAAGGGATTAGACAAAACTTCTCCTCTGTTAGAACTCCTGAACAAAATGGAGTAGCTGAAAGGAGAAACAGAACTCTCATTGAAGCTGCTCGAACCATGCTCAGTGAGTCCTCTCTTACTAGTAAATTCTGGACTGAAGCAGTTAGTACTGCTTGCCACACTCAAAATAGGTGTCTTATTGTCAAGCGACATGAAAAGACTGCCTATAAAATTCTTAAGGGTAAGAAACCCCAAATTGGATATTTCCATGTGTTTGGATGTCCAGTGTTCATCCTGAATGATAAGGATCATTTGGGTAAGTTTGATCCCAAAGCTGATGATGGCTACTTTCTGGGATATTCTTCTATTAGTAAAGCTTTCAGAGTTTTCAATACTCGCACTCAAAAAGTAGATGAATCAATTCATGTTACTTTTGATGAAAGTTGTTCAGCGCTAGGAGATCTCTCAAATGAGACATCTGCTGAAGGCATCCTCAGCGATCTTGCTGATCCTTCAGTAGAGTCAGCGACACATCATGATGTTGCTGACTCACCTATTGCTGATACTTCAAGTCTCTCAACTAATGATGAGTATGTCGCAACACACATTTACTCTATTGATCCAGTTGAGCCTCTCCTTAGGACAGTTAATGCCATTTCCATTAACGTCACTCCTTTAGATGAACCTTAAGCTGCTGACGGTGATGCTGAGGACATCTTTCATGATGCTTCAGCGACTCCTATTTCAGGAGACGCTGAGGATGACAATTTTCAGCAAGAGGTACCCACTGATACCAGTGACCCTCCTATCAGCAACTCTGCACCTTCTCTAACCATTGATCTTTCCACTTATTCTCTTGCACCAAATGATCCTACCTCCACCCTATCCGCTGCTACTCACTCTTCTTCTATTCATACACCAGCACTCAAATGGACTGCTGATCACCCTCTTGACCATGTGATTGGTAATCCACACAATGGTGTCCAAACTCGCTCAGCGAAAAGTAATATTTGTCTCTATGTCAATTTCTTATCTCAAATTGTGCCTGCCAACATTGGCGAAGCCACGGCTGATCCTTCTTGGGTGGAAGCCATGCAAGAAGAATTGACACAATTTGAAAGAAATCATGTTTGGTTTCTTGTTCCTCCTCCTTATAAGGAACCCATTGGCACTAGATGGGTTTATAGGAATAAGATGGATGAAGCGGGTGTAGTCATTCGAAACAAGGCAAGACTGGTTGCTCAAGGTTATACTCAAGCTGAAGGCATTGACTATGATGAAACCTTTGCTCCAGGTCGCTCGCCTTGAAGCAATTCGTCTCTTTCTTGCTCACGCTGCCTACAAAGGCTTCACTGTCTATCAAATGGACGTCAAGAGTGCCTTTCTAAATGGTTCTCTTGATGAAGAAGTCTATGTTAAGAAGCCTCCTGGCTTTGAGGATCCAAAGCATCCTCACTATGTTTACAAGCTAAACAAAGCTTTATATGGTCTTAAACAAGCCCCTAGAGCTTGGTATGACACATTGTCTACCTTCCTTCTTGACCATGGCTTTCGTCGAGGAACCATAGACAGCACTCTCTTCATTTATAAGAAGAAAGCTGATGTTCTGTATGTTCAGATATATGTCGATGACATTATCTTTGGTTCCTTATCTTCTAAGCTCTGTCAAAAGTTCAGCGCTCTAATGTCTAGTACTTTTGAAATGAGCATGATGGGTGAATTAACCTTTTTCTTAGGGTTACAAATTAAGCAGCTTCCCATTGGAATATTTATCAATCAAGAAAAATATATTCGGGATATGTTGCATAAATTTGACTTCACCCATGTCACTCCAAAAGGAACTCCCGTGTCCCCTCCTAATAACCTCCATGCTGACCCTGATGATAAGTATGTGAATCCTACTCTCTATAGAGGTATGATTGGTTCGCTGATGTATCTCACAGCGAGTCGTCCAGACATCATGTTTGCAACATGTCTCTGTGCTCGCTATCAAGCCTCTCCTCGAGAGTCTCATCTTCTTGTTGTCAAGCGTATCTTTAAATATCTTAAGGGTACACCCACGCTGGGTCTATGGTACCCAAAAGATTCCGACTTTGAGTTGGTTGGATATTCTGACTCCGACTATGCTGGTTGCATGCTTGATCGCAAAAGCACCAGTGGAGGATGTCAACTGTTGGGGGGAAGCTGACTAGTTGGACTAGTAAAAAGCAACACACAGTTTCCATCTCCACCGCTGAGGCAGAATATGTTTCTGCAGCGAGCTGTTGTGCCCAAATTCTTTGGATGAAACATCAGCTTGCTGATTATGATTTGGAATATACCAAAATTTTCAATCATGTGTGATAATACAAGTGCTATTGCTATTACACACAACCCTGTTCAACATTCAAAAACTAAGCATATTGATATTCGATATCACTTTATTCGTGACCATGTCATGAAAGGTGATATTGAAATCTATTTCATTCCAACTGATGATCAAATTGCTGACATCTTTACTAAACCATTGGATGAAACTAGATTCAAATTGCTTGTTAGCAAGTTAGGAATGCTAAATGGGGAATCAGCAACATGACTTATCATGTAGCTAACTCAGCGAGTTTAAGTCTGTCTTACTCGCTGAACCTAAAACAATGAAGAGCTTAAAGTCTTCATCTAGTCCAGCAGCAAACGGCTCTGGTAAAGACTTATCAAATCCGTTTACCCCTGTTGCTTTGGGAAAAAGCAAAATAAAAGCAACGGAGAGCTAAAAGTCTTCATCTAGTCCATTAGCAAACGGCTATGGTAAAGACTTCTTAAATCCGTTGATCCCTGTTGCTTTGGGAAAAAGCAAAATAAAGCAATGGAGAGCTAAAAGTCTTCATCTAGTCTAGTAGCAAACGGCTCTGGTAAAGACTTCTTAAATCCGTTGATGGCTGACAGTTTGCCAAAAACTGTAGTCAGCGACCAATGTTAGTTGTGAAGTCGCTGACAAAACATTAGACATGCTGAGCATCTTCCAGCATGTGGTCTTTCAAAATAAAACATAGGATATTTTCAAAACTAGTGTTTTTCAAAGTAACTATGTTGGTGACGTGGCAAGATTATGAACCACATGTTTTTATAAACTCAAACTGAAAGGTTACCTCGATTTCTGCCTTGATGACGTCATTTGTCCGTATGTGACAGTTTGATTGACAGGTTACGACTGTAGAATACGGCGCACACTCAAGTATTTTAGGACAAAATTTCTTTTCCTTTTATTTAAACGTTACTCTCAAAATCTTTTTATATTATATATATGTACGTATCGTATGCGTATATATGTATATATACAAAACAGTTGTTGATTACAACTGTTCCACAGTTTGAAAAAGAGGAGAGAGAAATCCAGTTGTAAGATCGTGGCCCACCACCATACCCTATATATACATCCTCTCTCTCACAACCCTATTTTCACGCTTCCATATAACTATTCACTTTCTCTCAAACCAAATATCCCTCTCCATCTGTTCATCTTCTTTCATAAATCTCTTTCATCTTCTTTTCAACCAAATCAATGGCTTCTTCATCTCAAATCCCTCAACAACAAGAAAATGTTGAGATCCCTTCTTCTTCTTCCCCCGCTGTACAAAATCCACCTGTTCCTGAACCCCAAGTTTAGGAACAAACTCTTATTACCTATTTAAATTCTCCAGTGTATACTCCGGTTAATGTAAATAAATCTTCAAAGGTTTCCTTTTCTCCCTCGAAGATGATTGTTAAACCCAACAATCATCTTGGCTCGCTTGACGTACCAAAAGATACAAAAGGGTATAAGCCAATGCTGGATTTCATCCATGCATCTCCTGCAAATAATGAGGAGGATCCAGCAACTAATGTTGAAACTGTTCCCCAAGCTCCCCTCACTGAAAACATTGGTGATGCTGAGATGGTTGATGAACCGGCAGCAAACGTTGAGGGGGAGCAAACAACAAAAACAACAATTGCTGAGAAGGTTGTTAAACCGGCAGCAAGTATTCAGGGGGAGCAAGCTGAGAAGGTCATTGAACCGGCAACTGAAGTTGAAAAAGAAAAGGTGCCAGCGAGAGTTGAAAAACTAGTTGTTGCTGAGAATGTGCCAGCAAAACCAATCAATGTCTCTATCTTCAAGCCTACCGCTGAGTTCCACGCTACCCTTGAAAAGAAATATGCTGATAAGGGTAAAGCAGTTGTGGCTACTCAAAGTAAGCCACCCAAAGTTCCAACCACAGCAAGAGAACAACAAGAAAAGTTAATGGCTGGAGCTTTCCCTAAGCCTTCACCATCTCAAAAGGTAACTGCTGAACTTACTCCTGAAGAAGTTGTGCTTCAGGAGGAGCTAAAAAGGAAAAAGAGAGAAGAGGAGCTCTCTCAAAAATTCATAAGTGAGCAGGTTGTTAGTGAAGAATTGAAAGATGCTGATGATGAAACAAAGAGATTGGCTCAGCAATCTGGTGGATTGGCAGCCTTGAAAAGAATGAAGAAAAGTTCTTTGCCAAAAGAACAAAAACTTTTGAAGAAGGACAGGCGACCTACCTCAAATCAAGAGAGGTAAGGCAAAGAAAAGAGGAGATCACGTCGGTCAAGGTCTCTCTAACCCAACAAGGGATGAATCTTACCCTCCAAAGAAAAGGTGTGCCCAAGTTGTATACTCTGAAAAATGTTACTAAAGATACACTTGGGCCAACTGAATGGATCGAAATCTACAAGCTGGTCAAGGACAGGACAGCTGTGAGTTTTGAACCGCTGATCAAGATGGCAGGTGAGCAGATAAAGCATACTCACAAAATGGAACAAAAATATAAAGTCAAAGACTCGCTGCTCAGCTCTGCAAGACATCCATTCCCTCCTCAGCAACCCAGAGTTGGATCAAAGAGATCAGCGTCTGGATCCCAGGTTTCTCGTCTCCCCACTGTACTCAGAATGGTTCCCAAAACTAATATAGATGAGGAGCCGCTGCTAAACTTGAAGATGCCTTCCAGAACTCTTTTCATGGAAGGTACATATGATGAGAAGCTGGGAGGTTTCTGTTTTTGCAATGTCCATGGTCATGAACTCTTCTTCAGGACCAATGAAATTGGAATTGCTCCTTCTGCCTTCCTTTTGAAAATAAGGAAGTATTGTGCTCAGTCTTCCAATGATCCAGAATTTATAAGACTGATTGATCAAGAGTTGCTGAAGCCTGAAAGACAACAAGATAGAGCATTTATCGAGGCCAAGCAAGAATCTCAATGGGATTAAGTAGTCTTGTAATCTTTGTAATGCTGCTTATTGTAAAGGTGTTTGTCATATATATAAAATCAGCATTCCCTCATTTCGATTTTTAATTCTTGTAAGTTCAATCGACTTACACTCAGCAAAGTCTCCTCAGCGAATAGGGGGAGATTGTTGAGTCATGGATTCGCTGAAGACTTGCTGAGTCAAGTACTCGCTGAAAGATTCAGCGAGAGGCCTCTTCAGCGAGCTCTCAGCGATCATTATCTTCGAGTTAAATGATAAGTTCAATGACTCACCGCCATGTCTTGTAAGTCAAATATGGGCGGGAAGATGAAGATAAGAAGGCTGGTCCCCAAGGACACGTGTTGATAGATCAGAATGAAGACATGTGACCTTGTACCAAAATGGTACTAAGGTGTTTCTCTTTCATACCGTTTTGGGAAAGAAACAAAATGGCAAACAGAGATTCCTGAAGACCAGTCTTACACACCAATAGATAGTTGACAACCTTCATGTGTTAACATCTATTGGGTTGTCATGTGATGTCTTTTCTCCCCTATATAAGACATCACTTGACCTAGCCGCAATTGAGTTGGTGTGTGCCATATTACACTTAGTGTGTTTTTCTCTTTTTGTATAATTGTTAAGTTTTTAGTGTGTCAAAAACTTAACAATATTTTCTCTTCTATTTCTTTGTAAAACCGACCATGTATTCACTGTTTAATCAATGTTACTTATGATTAAACATCTTTACTTTCTTATCTTATGTTCTTAGAGTAATTTACATTAGTTGTTTAATTACTTAATCGTTGCAAACTTGGGACTTTCATAATAATATATATATATATATATATATTATATATAATTATATTTTTTATATATATATATAGGTTATAGGTAAAATAAAACAAGTATTAAAGTAAAACAAATAAAACAATGGTTTCTATATATAATATTATATATATATATAGGTTATAGGTAAAATAAAACAAGTATTAAAGTAAAACAAATAAAACAATAGGTTTCTCTTTACTGAAAATCATCGTGCATCATGAAAATCATCGTGCATCAATATATATTTGTCCTTCGTGCATCAATTTTATCATGATCTAAGGGTCAAGATCTTGTCTTATTTGTTTTACTTTAATACTTGTTTTATAATAACCAACCCCTATATATATATAAAGTATCATAAAGAATATATAAGATTGAAACGTGAAAAGACGCACATTTACATAGTCAAGAGAGACCGACTACAAACTTTGGAGTAATTATTTCTTAGAATTTTGAAAGGATTAACATTACTCACATTTGATAATATAAAGTAATAAAAAGTAAAAACAAAAATAGTTTTTCCACTTTGATCACGACTTCATGATAAATAGCACCATCTTTTAGCACTCCTAGAAGCTTCATCTGCTTAATTGCTCGTATATGGGATGATGAAATTTCTTCGTTAAATCATATATTATCTTTCGAATTTTATAACGAAAAAGTGTGTATAAGATAGAACTTTTAACATTTTAAATTCAAAGATGAAAATCTAAACACGTATTTAGTCAAAATCGTCATACCATAATCCATAACATAATACTGAAAATAGCCATATTAACGATAACGAAAGAAAAAGGAAAAAAGAAAAGTGATCCATCACAAAGGACCGAGGATGGATATGGCCATATGGGAACTTACGGATGTATGGCTGTCTCCCAAGATCTAATAGCGACGGGAGGTTGAAAGGACAAGACGAAAATAAGAGCCTAGCTTAATGCTAACTTGCTAACTAATCACTTTTAATTTACATAATAATAGGCCAATGGACATTTTAGAAAAAATAGAAATCTTACCAACCGCTAATAGATGATTAGTATGTGAGTAAAATACTCCCAAAAATGAAGAGCTCAAATTTATTATTATAAATGGATATTTTTAGAAAAGTATACTATATATCTTACCAACTACTAATAATGTTGGTAATGCTCGTTCTGACCCGAAACCTGGCTCGAAAAATTCAGGTTTGGGTTATTAGTTTTGACTTGTCAATTTGTTTGCTTTATTTTTCTCGCCTCTGGTTTGTCTTTGCAAGTCAACCCCACCACTTGAAAATATTTTAAAATTAATATAAAATGTTATCTAATGAATCGACCCACCCATCCGACAACCCACTAACCCATTTTTATTTAAAACCATAACCTCATCAACCTACAATATTTTGATATGTTTGACCTGAAATCAACCGATCAACCCACTATTCCATAAGACAACAACAACCCATTTGATCTGTTTGACTTGAAATCAACCTATCAATTCGTTAACCCAATAACCTCTTTGACCCGCCAACTCTAAACTGACCCAATAAAATAACACGTTTCTTATTATGTTGGGCCCGATTGAGTTTTCTAACCTGATTCTGATATGAGGTCGGGTACGGGTTAAGTAATCAATCCACTAACCCGAACCTGACCTAATTGCTACCGCTATTAAGTTTTGACATTAACTCTTTGTATAATTGGGCCGACTTTCATGTGGTTTATCTAATAATAAGATTTCCGTGTTCGTTATACCAAGACTAAACACTTGATGACAATTGTCATAACTAAAATTAACACACGTTTAATTACGACGATGGACTAATGGTCAACTTTGAATTATTTATATTGTATGGAGAATGATCATCATATGGTATTGTAAGAAGAATTAACATGTTCTCAAGTTCGTCATTACAAAAATAAAACATGTTCTCAAGTTAAAATCACCATAATAATTTTCAAATATCTATTGTAACTTGTAAGAATAATCGATAATACTGGCATCTTCAAGTGGAATTGAAGAAAACGACATATGCTCGATCAAACAGGATTTTAGTCGGACGACTAACAGCAAACTTTGTCATATATCATATCAGAAGCTTACACTTCCGCCTTCAATTCTAATATTTACAAAATTCCTTTTATTAATAGCTAATTAGCTAGTGTGATGTTGCTCAATGCTCATAAAAAACGGAAAAAGTTTATCTTGCTTTGATTACCCGAAGGATAGCGAGCTATTTTTAACTCAAATGTCGTGCTTTAAATTTCTTTTAGTCATGACTGGTTCCAACCATTTCCTTGATCACCCAATTAAGATATTTCACATAAAAAAAGATTTGTTACTGTTAGAAATTAATTATTTTATCATTTTATAAAATATATTGTCACATATCTAATACCCTTTTACTTATCTTAAGTACATGAAAAATTAAAATATGAAAACTATTTTATTTTTTTAATAGGTGCAGATTAAATATCAAGTACGTTTAGATTATGGATGTACGTTATTGATCCACATTGAAAACATATATATGAAGTCGATCATGAGAAAATCCCAAACCGGCTATATAAAACCACCATATAATTACTTCATCTATCTTTCTCGATGAAATGAATATTATTACAGGAAAATGTTTATCCACTTCTTAACTTTCAACATAAGATAAGTGTCAATGGATTACGAGATAAGATTATGCTCTAAAATGTCAAAGAAAATGACCCTTACTTCATCGCCATTAATGTAGTAAATCAAACTCCCATTTTCCATTATTCCTTCTATAAATAGAGATGCAACATGCAAGTTTCCTCACACTTCTACCATAATAATCAATTCCTAGCTAGCTTCTAAGTTAAATAAACATGTCTTAAAAAACTTTCCTTTTTCTTGCACTAGCTTTTGCGGTTGTTCTCCTCGTTACCTCTGAAGTGGCTGCTGTTAGAGAGGTGGCCGCGAGTCATGAAAGTGAGTATATTTCTTGGATATATATGTAGAGTTTCGATTTGTTTTAAGAAATGTAAGAATGTAGTTAGTAATTAATTACAATTTACTCAATTAGCACGATATGATATGTTCTTGCAGGTGAAATAGACGCCGAGTATGCGGGACACCACAAACTTGATGGACGTGGTGGTTATAATAACAAGCCTACGGCTGACGATGATGAGGGTGGTAGCGCAGGTAACAACAACCCTGACATACGAGCACGATGCAGGTACCGTTGCTGTCGTTACAGCCCAAGAGGATGGTGTTGGAACCACATTAGTGTGACCGTCACTGATCATCTATCCTTCCTGATATGATAATTGACGATAACTGAAATCCCTATGTCTAGTAAATATTCGATGGACGTATTTACTCTTAAAGACGTATTATAGGGTTTCCCATTAGGTGATTGGAACTAAGAGGACTAATGAGGCACGAATTAAACACCAGAGGGACTAAATGTGAAAATACTCTCCTTATATATATAGAGAGTAATTAACCCTAATTTAAGGTTAATAAACACACATAATCACAGCCTCCCTCATATCTAATTTCGTTCTCCATCCTCTGATGAATTCCTTAATCATGAATTCATCAATCCATCCTATATCAATCATCTTGTTATGGGAACCCGAAATCAATAGCAATCATGCTTTATGCTGTTACAGGTTCCACAGGACGATCTGGATTCCCCGGTACGTGTTTATTACGAATTGAATCATGTTATATTCCAACATTTGGTATCAGAGACTCGTTACGAATTTATCCCTTGATTTGATTCGTTTTCGTACCCTAATTCGCGAACTAAAAAAATGCAGAAGCTTAAGTTCGTATGCTTCTTACGAACTTAAAGTTCGTTTGAACTCTAAATTCGTTTGAACTCTAAATTCGTTTGAACTCTAAATTCGTTTGAACTCTAAATTCGTTTGAACTCTAAGTTCGTTTGAACTCTAAATTCGTTTGAACTCTAAATTCGTTTGAACTCTAAGTTCGTAAGGAATTACTAAGTTCGTAAGGCTTATTTGTGTACGAAACTTCTGCTCATCTTCGCACTTACTTCCTCACGAACTTACCTTATTTTCGTAAGCTATCTTCGTTGCTTATGTTCGTAAGCTATCTTCGTTGCTTATGTTCATAAGCTATCTTCGTAAGTTACTTACGAAGATAGTTAACTACTTACGAAGTTAATTACTACTTACGAAGTTAATTACTACTTACGAAGTTAATCACTACTTACGAAGTTAATCCTTATTACGAACTTAACTATCTTCGTACCGTGCTTATTTTTCATGGATTACTGATTAACTTAGTTGATTATCAAGTTCGTGCTTATGTTTTACCTTAAAGTTTAAATGGAAAAAAATGACCCTTATTTTCGGAAAATAATTTTTTCTGAGGCGTTTTTACCACAGCACTTTAAGGGAAATAAAAAATTTCCCAGCCAGGGGCTCTGCCCCTTGGACCCCGCCAGGGGCTGCCGCCCCTTGGACCCCGCTTTCCAGGGGCGCTGCCCCCGGACCCCCGTAATGTGTGGGGGCTTCGCACTAATGTACATGGTTTCATCATTTGCGCCCAAAGGTCAAATGTGATTCTCATGTTGCGCTCTTTTCTCTTTTGCATAATTAACACTTAGCATATTAATTCTGCCCAAAGGTGATTTAATATGTTTTGTGTGGCAAAGGGATTCTTTTCATGCCTAATATACACGATTCTTAATTTTGTGCCCAAAGATCAAAAGATAAGCGTTGTGTTGCATGACCCTAATGCTCATGTGTACTTAGATATTAGTTATTTCTGCCCAAAGGTGATGTAACATCTAAGTAGAGCCTTACTTTAGCTTATTGTTTTGGTGTTTACAATAGGCTTACTTATCACTAGCTTCATTAATATAATGGTCTTAGTCTCATTACCTTTTGAAATCTAATTATGTTGCTATAAGGAACATTATTATTAGCCCTTAGTTAGTTTTAGGCATTACTTTAGTTCCCTTACTTTTATAGACATTACTTAGTTTGCCTTATATAGCTAATCATGTCACTATAATTTCATTACTATTAAGCCTACTTATTTTAGGCATTACTATAATAATCTTCTATTGCTTGTATCATAAATTAATATCCTCCTTATTTCCACTGAAGTACCTAACTTAGGCATTGAGCCACTTACTGATGCAAACTTTGCTTTATGAAAGGATTAATTACCTCTAATTCTGTAGATGATAGACCTTGACTATGTCATTCACCATAATGAACCCACTGCTTTACTGCTAACTCTTCCGCAGCTCAGAAAGCGAATTTTTAATAAAGTGGGATAGGGCGAATCACTTGTCAATAATGATGGTCAGAAATTTCATCAATCATAGTTTCCGAGGGAATGTATAAGGCGTTTGCAAGTAGCTTAAAATAAAGAGAAATTAGCAGTGCTTTTTAGTGAACACTCCCCAATAGTTATAATGATCTGACACTGACTCATAAGCTTAAGAGTCCAAAATGGAAGTCTATGACAATTTTCTTTTGCATTTTAATGACCTCATTGCTTGCTCATTTCGACTCCTTCAAAATTAATTTTAGCGCTATGAAGATACAACGCTCCCACATACATAGAACCACTACTGGTTGATGAGTGAGCCTTGCTATCAATGCTGATGCCCAAGAAATATATATGGAAGATCGCCTTAAGTTGTCTGGTAAATGATATAGTGTTTCCTCTCTGCCAGTACAGTTGTTCATCTTAGTACCACTGCAAATTCCATTAAGAGGAAAGATAAAAACAGTAATAAAAACTGCAAATAAAGTTCAAAGGCTAATCATGGTGCTACTACCTCTAGCATTAAGTCCTTGACAAGCAATCCTAACTGCAAATTATGATTGTGCCTAGATTGCCCTAAAATCAAGGAGTAGCTAGCTAAGAAAGGTAACTTAATTTTTGTAATATTTGATTCTTTTATGTTTGATGTACTTATCAATACATGTGTGAGTGATTCTAGTTTTATACAAGGATTCCATGCAATCTAGAAACTATCAAATGACCAGAGAAAGCCTAGAGTTGGAAGGGTTGATCACTTATATGTCGAAACCATGGAGACTTATGATTTACATATAAACAATGGAAAGTGTATTAGACTAGTAGATACCTTATGTGTATCGAGAATTTCTTGAAACCTTGTATCTGTTTTTTTTAGTCTAAGACCTTGAAGGTTATGTAATAATTCATGGTTATGACGAGATTGCCATTACTCATAATAATGCATTACGTGGTCCTAGTTTCTTGAATGGAATGTTGTATAAGTTAGAACTAGATCATAAATTCTCACAGTCTTTGTTGTCTCCTGATATTGATGACATAACTAAAACAAAGACAAAATCACCTAAATAATTAGAGAATTCCTCCATAATGTGGCATAAATATCTTAGCCACATATCACGAGTTCGCGTGATACGACTCATAAAGGATGAAATATTACATTCTCTTGACTTTAGTGATTTTGAAACATGTATTTACTGCCTCTAAGGTGAGATGGCTAAAGGAATAAGAAAGGAGCTACTAAAAGTTCCAACTTGTTGGAAATAATTCACTCTGACGTTAAGTGGCCCCTATCCCGCATTCATTTCAGGACATGCATCATTTATTACATTCATTAACGATTATTCACATTATATGCACCTAAATCTGATCTGAACCCTTAGAGACTTTTATTGATCTTAAACCTTTGGTTTAAAACAAACTTGATCGTAAAAATAAAAGTTGTGAGATCAGATAAAGAAGGTAAGTATTATGGTAGACATACTGATATTGGTGAAGCTCATGGTCTTTTTCCATAACTTTTGAAAGGAACAAGACATAAGTAACCAATACACCATGTCAGGTTCTCCTCAACAAAATGTTATGTTGCTAAAAGGAGAAATAGAACCTTAATGAACATGGTGAAGAGTATGCCTTTTCAACACTAACTTACCAACTTTCCTTTGGACTAAGGCCTTTAAAACAGCTTTTCATATACTCAATAAAAGTTCCATTAGAATCTGTCCCTAAGAGTCCTGGACAAAAAGGAATCTGAGTCTAAAATATATGAAAGTATGAGGCTGTCATGCCGAAGCATAAGTCTGTAACCCTAACTTAAAGAAACTGGATCCTAAATCCCTTACATGTTTCTTTATCGGTTATTAGTTTTACTGTCTTTTCTACACTACTAGCATTATTGACACGCATCATGCCACGTTTCTCGAAGACTAAGAGATCAGTGGGAGCACGACAAATCATAACTTAAGATTTTCTATAAGTACAAGAAGCGGGGGGAACCACTCGTCGGTTATTATTACTCCTCCGATAACTCCTCTTGTACTCAACGCTGCTCCTAAAATCACTGATCCAACTTCTCCAAATCAGAATCCTAATCCTCCTAATTATGATACTACTAATGATAAAGCATCTTATTAAATAATGCTAAAGCAAAGCATCTTACTATTAATGCTATTAATGCTAAACATCTTCCTTACTCAACCTGAAAATCAACTCAGGAGATCATCTAGGTCACGCAAGGCCATAACTTTTGATGATTTCATAACTTATTTAACTGAAGTTGAGGACATTGGAAAGCTTACTGATCATACCTCTTATTAAGAAGCCATTATTAGCGATCAGGCCACATAGTGGAATGAAGCTGTAATTTGAAAGCTCAATTCCATATAGCATAATGACGTTTGGGACTTGGTTGAATTTCTTGAAGAATCCAAACCTATAAGTTGTAAATGGATCTTCAAAACTAAATTAGACCCGAAAGGAAACGTCAAACGCTATAAGGCCATAACTAGTTGCGAAAGGGTTTTACTCAAAAGGAAGGAATTGATTATCAAGAGACCTTATCTCCTGTCTCATAAAGATTCCTTAAGGATTGTCATGACATTAGTAGCTCATTATGATTTAGAGTTACATCAGATGGATGTCAAAACCACTTTCCTGAATGGAAACTTGCAATAAGACGTATACATGTGAACCTATAATTCCAGAAGGTAAATGGCACATGGTCTGCAAGTTGAATAAGTCCATATACGGGTTGAAGCAAGCATCACTTAAAATGGTACCTTAAGTTTAATAAAGTCATAAAAGGACAAGACTTCCTAAAGAATCAAGTGGATCTTTGCACCTATCTCAAGATCAGTGGGAGTAAATTTACAATCCTTGTTTTGCACATGGATGATATTTTTGCAAGTAACAACTTGGATATGTTGCATGAGTCGAAGCGTTTACTTTTTCGCAGAATGTCGACATAAAAGATCTCCGTGATGCCTCTTATGTTATAGGTATCGAAATACATCGAGATAGGCGTAATGATGTTCTGGTTTTTTCTCAAAAGACTTATATTGAACACATCTTAGAACGCCATAACATGCAGCACTACACACCCACTATAACTCTAGTAGTAAAAGGAGACGTATGTGATTGTTTCCAAAGTCCAATCATTGAGATAAAATAGGAGCAAATGAGGATGATACCTTACTTATAAGTAGTTGGGAGCATTATGTACGCTCAGGTCTGTACTCATCTAGATATCGCTTATATCGCCGGTATGCTTGGGAGTTACTTATCTATGTTGAGTCATGGATTCGCTGAAGATTACTTGCTGAGTCAAGTAATCAGCGAGCCTTCAGCGACAGGTTTCATCAGCGAGCCTTCAGCGAC
>CM067172.1:48925608-49015264 GCA_034093135.1 Erigeron breviscapus
TTTTAATACTAAATAGCATTTGTGATATCACTTTTTAGTTTGGTTAACAGAGTTACTTATGTCCACCTCACTTAACTATCTTTTGTTTTACTTTGATTACACTTATCTTTAACTCGGGTTATGAAATTCGTTTACGTTAGGGCTGTAAACGGTTCGGTTCGATTCGGTTAGCTAGAAATTTCGAACCGTTTTTCGGGTTTCGGTTCGGTTCGGTTAGTTAAAAATTTTGAACCGTTAATTTCGGTTACCCGCAAATCGGTTACCCGAAAAAGTCGGTTAATTTCGGTTAACCATTTATTAAAGTTATGCTAATATAAAGTTTAAGTTTTCAATTATAATAGTCAATTTACATTGTATTAATTAATTTTTTCTATGTATAATAGTTATTTAACTACATTAATATTTTGTTTTATAAATAAATATACATTACATCTAATTTTGAATTACTTTTTTCTAATGTTATATTTATGCAATGCAAGTTTCTATTTAAGAGTATCATGATTTACTACTTAAAATGTCTTCTATAAGATATTACTAATATTTTTGATGAATATTTTAAACAAAGTTAACAACTTTTCTTAAAGAGAGTTTATATATAAGAAAATTACTTAGAATATCCAAAATTAATCATAGATTGTGAAAGAAAGTTAGTAAAATTGTTAATATTTTAGACAACAAATACAAAAAATTAGCTAAATAGATATGTAAATGATGTATTCATGTAATACATATATGTGTAAATATACATATATATGATTATATGTAGGTATATATCAAAATTCGGTTCGGTTCGGTTAACCGCGGGTAATGAATATTGAAAACCGTAACCGAACCGTTACACATCGGTTTTTTTGTTTTCGGTTTTTTCGGGTTTCGGTTTTTTCCGGTTTTGGTTTTTTCGGTTTCGGATCACGCGGTTCGGACCGGTTTTTCGGTTTTCCGATTCATTTCTTACACCCCTAGTTTACGTGTTATGAGCCATTACCCAATTGGGCCTAAGTGTTATGGGCATCTAAATGTTTTGGGCTTAATTTAGTTGTTGGGCTTAACCTTATTTGGGCTATATGCTTAGTGGGTTTTATTGGTTTATTGGGCCAAGTGGGCCTACTGATTTATGTTCCTTGTGGGTTCACCAATTGGGCCGGGCTAGCCCATTAACTCCTTAGTTCATTACATAGCCCATCACACAAGTTATAAGTTTACTTACAAATTTTCTGTTTTTATACAACAGATTTATGAAATGTTGGCCACTAATTCGGGGTTAAAGCTAATTATTTGGACCCTCCAGATTTTTATACAGCCACCTATATGTGTCCACTTATTTTGTGAATTTTGTCTTAATTTATAACGAATGTTTACTACCTCTAAATATTTTTATAAATGGAAGTGGTCAAAACAGTCACTGTTTTGCATACTCGAAAGTTTTATAAAAGTTCTTTGGGTTTTGCTCTTAATAAAAATTCCATGATTTTATTTTAAATTTAGGACACATTGAACTTACTTTCCACCAAGTATGGCCTCCTGGAACCTTATGGATTAGGAGATAAAAATTGTTAAAGTTGGTAAAATATTCAGACAAAAATACAGTTTTAACATCAAATATACAGATTTCAATCAATTTCAAGATCATCAATCATCATCTATACTTGAACTTTCACCCAACAAAATCAATAAACTTAGTTCTTACAAAGATCATCCAAAAAGTGAAATGCATGTAATCATCTAACCATTTCATGTTCATATCTCTTATCAAATTTTTCATGCAACATCAAAATAAGTTCGTTTATGTAAAATCTCAGTAAGTTTTGTTCATCTTTATCATCAAAAATAGATTTTTGTAAAGATTTATCAACTAGTTTGAAAGCCTTCTCATGAATCATCACTTTTGGGTCTTATTTTAGTTGAATCCTTGAGTCTTTCCTTTAGACTTTGACATGCAATGGCATGAAAGGAAAGATTCTATCAACATGCCCTCATTAAGTGTATTTTCAAGAAGAAAATCAAAGAAAAACATAGTTTTTGTAAAGATCTTTTAGTATAGAAACAATAGAAGATGTAAACTAGTAAATAGTTTTGTAAATCAACCTTGATGGGTTCGGCTATGGGGCTGTTTTGGGCAGCCAAATCACGACCAAGATGCACCAAAATGAGCTCCTTAGCTTGCCTTAACACTCCCTTGAATGATATAGCTTGATCCATTATTATTATAGTTGATTTAGTTAAGATTTAATCCCCATTTTAGGTGATGTAAGGACCGAAATTTGAAGAGGAAAGTGGGAGAGGAAGTGCAGATTTTTCTTAAGAGAAAATGAGAGAGAGATGAGAGAAAAATGACTAAAGTGTGTGTGAAAATGTGAGAGAATGCATGCAAGAGTGTTGGTGATGGGTCTTTTGATCCAAGAGCTTCCTTAGGAAGCTAAAGAGAGCCATGTGCTAGGTAATTTAGGATTGGTGGAAGATGTATGTAAAGTGTATGTGTGTGTCGATTTTGGCACTCAAGATTTACAAAATTTATAAAGTTTTTATATAAAGTAAGTCTTGTTTATAAATATTAGAGTTAGGTGCACATATTTGCATATAGTTAGTAACCCTTTATTTGGTATATGTTGTCACATGTATTTGTATATAACCGTGTATGTGTACAATGTGTGTATGATTTTATATGTATGTACATATGTGTATATATATACTCGTATATGTATGTATGTATGTATAATTTTTGTATTTTAATTTGTTACTTAGCTCATTGTATATAAATTTGTATTTATATCAGACATATATATATACTTATTATTATTTAAACTCACTTTTATATATAATCTAGCTTGTAATTATACTTTTGAGATGTTCATCATATTTTATGCTCAAATGCACTTTGATTGGATAGGTGTTTGAATTGTAATTATAAGGATTCTTGGTTGCTAACACAACTTTTAAGTCATGCTTAGTTATTTTCATAACTTAATTTCTTGAATTAAAATTCCGTTCTATATTGTTATTATTTGAGTTGTTGACTTGTTTGATTTCTCAGATGCTTGATGGTTTAAGTCACATTCTTATATAATTGTCATTATTTGTTCACTTGGAGATTGTCTTGGATGATTATAGTCATTGTTTATGGCATTTCTAAGGCAACTAGCTACCTTTTGGCATTCTATTGAACTAGAGGGCAAATATCACCATGCCCTAAATGTCTAGAAGGTCAATTCTCTTAATAAACCTCTAGGGATAGATACCTAGATAAATATAAGTAAGTTGTCCTAGTCGGAAATTGAGGGTTGTTACATCATTACCCCCTTAACAGCAACTTCGTCCTCGAAGTTTGATCGTTCTCACGGTAGTAAGAGTGAATAGATTGACGTTATGGATAGCTTCACAGAGACGTATAAAAATGTGAGAGTTCAACTAGGTTTCATCCTGACCCTTTTTGGTCACTTACAAGCTTTTGATCTTCGTAGTTGGGGCCTCCATTGCTTGATGCCCTAACATTTCTCCTGATTGGAAACTTCGAAAAAAGTTACGAATGTCGCTCACTTCTTAAGACGACTAGAGATTATTCGTCTGTATTCTCACATAGGGCGATAGTCATAAATGAGATGATGGTAAGAATATCAATACGGGGGTGTCAAAAGAACAAACGGTTCGTAATGTGAGTTACAATAAAAGCGATAAGAAACGTTGGAATATCGATCGTTGGTGGCTACTCATTTCCATTGTCACTTTGTGTACTTTCCTTTATCGTTTGCTTTCCCAAATAAAGAATTGCTCCACTGGCTTCTCGCCTACTTTCATCTTTTCTTTGGTTTGACGCTCGACACGCTTGCCGCTACTTGAAAACATTGGCTTCGTTTGTGACTAATCACTTGTTAAGGGATTACCCCTTTAACAAAAGTGATACTAACTGGGGTGCCGAGTTGCACTAAAATTGCAAAGGTACATCTTCGTAGTATCACATTTTAGGGTTTTCCAATGTCATCTTTGTTGCTTTATGGCATTCGAGGGAATCATGAATTGTATGATGATAGTTCCATCTTGTTCCTCATACTTACCTTTGTTCTTCAATTTCGCCCTTATTTTCCAAAGTCACCTCTTTCGTTATTCGCTAAGTCATATCGTTACCAATTTCTCTTGCTTTTGCCGATATTGGCTTTCAAATCGTTTTAAGGTACCTTTAATTACTTCCTTTTTACGCTAGAAGGACCATTATCTATGACTCATCACCGACAAATCTCTTTTAACATCGCACATATAACCTATTCGGTTTCTTTGCTATACTTCTACTTCATATCTCTTTCAATGACGCTAGTGAATAACCCTTCTTGAAAGATATAATATAATCTTGCTATCCATACTCCTTGTTCGAGTATCTTCCTTGTTGCGATTATCCCCTCAACATTTTTCCTCTAGAAAAATGTAAAGGGCTTCCTGCTCTTCAATTCTCCTCGCCTTCCTTGACGATCTTCAATTCGCCAAATTTCTTATTCCTTCTTAATTACATCTTCGCTCCAACGGTAACTTTGGGATTTCTTCTAATTGCCGCCGAGGCTCCATTTTTTACATGGATAGAAGGTCCTTAAATTCCTTCACTAATTTGAGGCCTCGGTTCAATTGCCTCTACACTCTCTCACATGTAGACCATATCCAAGGCATCACTTTCATTGGGTATACTACTCTATAGTATCTTTTATACTATACTTCTCTAACTCACTAGTTTTCTAAACTTCCTTGTATCGAGTGGGTCCTTCTCTTAACGTCGTTGCGAGTGGGTGGTGTTAGTTATTTGGTCTCACCACTTTCAGGTGTTGCGTCGAGTCATCCGTGGATCAAGGGAATCGTAAATCTTTGGAAAAGAAGAAGAACTATGCTTTCATCGTGTCTGGTCCTCAAGATTGTCGAAATTCACTTGGCTAATTTCAATGTGGAAGTGGGGAGTAAGAGTTCATAGCGAGAATAAGACGACAACTCAAATTAATATTCTTAGGTGAGTTAAACGGATTGCTTCAACGTCGCTTGTGAAAATTTGCTTCCTTGTACTTTGATTGACACACACCATATCTTGCACGTCCTACGTTATGTACGTGACCCAATAGCATCTTCTACGCGATAAAGTTATCCCAAGGCTTCCACATATGGACGACTGGTGTCTCAACTGTTTTTCCCGTCCCTTGATGTCGCAACGAGAGAGTGGGTACTACTTACTCGAATTTGCCTTTACTGAGTATTGCGTAAATGAATTGTATATTGTTAGGTTGCTAACTTTTGAAGAGAAGCGGTGGTGGTCATTACTTTGAATAATCAAGGATATAGAGTTTGGTTTCGAATGAATGAAATAGGAAATATAAAAACAAAAGAATCATTAAGGCTCGAATCAGACTCCTTGCGCGGTTTAAAGAAATCACTTCTATGTCTTTCGTTGCCCAATGGACTCCAACTTTCGATGACGTCAATATATGTCGCACCGGCTTAGAATATAGATAGTTGTTTGCGTACACGTGTTAGAATAGAAATATCGCACCAAATATTGGGGTTACAATCCTTAGGACGTGTCGTCTAGAATATATAGGAATGCGTCCTACTAGTGTCGTCATATCATCATATGGCTTTAAAACAGCTCAGCGTTCGTATGTCTCCAACTTCGTTCGACGTTCCCATATGTTTCGCACCATCTTAGATCGAACGCAAAGGTTATGGGTAGTTTCTAAAAGGATAGAGTCGCGTCATATCTTGGGACTACAATTCTTAGAGTATATTGTCCAACGTTCATGGGAAGATGTTCTACCGATGATATCGCGTTGTCGTATGTCAATAATGAGTAGCGGTGTCATAAGAAATATGATGATGGATAATTTTCAAAAGAGCACAAGTGAACGAATGACGGAGGGGTATTTAATGACAACTTTGATACTTAGGAAATTTCTAATTTATAATGGATTTCTCAGAGACAATCACTAGTTCCCAAGCGGTCAAATCTCATCACGCAATATATATCTCAGTAGTAAGGACTAACCACATTATAATCATATCTAGCAGGTGCTAGTTCTCAATAGTCAAATCTTAGAGCATAATAACTATCTCAATAGTAAGGCACAGCTATATAATCATTACATCATTCACGCACTAGTCTTCAAATAGCTCAACCTTAGGGCGCAATAACTATCTCCATAGTAAGGCATGACTACATAATCATCACAATATTCACGCGCTAGTTTCAAATAGCTCAAACTTAGGGAGTAAAGGCTCTTATATCCATATCGTCCATGAAATTTCATATCAACTCGTCATGCCCATATTCTCTTTCAAATCAATCATAAATAATCAACCTCATTACCCAATAATTTAATCAAGTCATATCTCAAAGTGATTTCATGCCTCATAGTAATCACATTATTTTAAATTGCATATGCTACTTAAAGATCAACATCATAAATCATAAAGCTTTTACGCATGCATTTCTCTCATAATTTCCACATTGCACATTCCAAACTTTCACATTGGACATTACAAGCTTTCACATTGCATATTACAACTTTCACATTGCACATTATAAACTTTCACATTGCAATCGAATCATGCCCAAATTCACATGTTATAGCATAGAGTAGCACGTATCAACGAATATCTTTCAATCTTAGGTTCATTCCACTTCTAATGTGCAAAAAGGGAATCCTATAAGGGCTTCGTAACTTCGAGACATCTAAAATTAATCCTTATATCAAACTAGCATAATCCTCTAGTAAGGCAAGTCT
This sequence comes from Erigeron breviscapus, assembly GCA_034093135.1. Lineage (NCBI taxonomy): Eukaryota > Viridiplantae > Streptophyta > Magnoliopsida > Asterales > Asteraceae > Erigeron > Erigeron breviscapus. The sequence continues at coordinate 48,932,355 of CM067172.1, forward strand.
CGAATTCCTATATGCTTACGTGAATATCTAAATGCAACACGTATTCTCATTAAAACGAGTTTAATAAAGATCTCTCTCTCTTTTTTTCTTTTTTTTTTGGAAAAGGAATCCTTTTGAACATAAGTCTAAGTGGCCGTTTGATTTTTACACGGTGCTCTCATATTTAAACGTAGTTCATGACCTACGTTTAATTAGGGTCCTACCATGTAAAGCTCAAACTAGTCCGCTTAACCTTATGCTCGACTCGACTATAAAAATTTGTTTTGAAAAGTGGCTATAGTTTTGGAATTCCCGGAGGAACCCCAATGTTCTCTATAACCTTAGGCTCTGATACCATTTTCTGTAACACCCCAACTAAGGCGGAACAATGAGGTGTACAGAAAGTCGAGTATTCAAAACAAAGGATAATAGATAACATTCACCATAGCTTTAATTGATAAAAGAGTTTAATCAACTCGTCATGCCCATATTTTCTTTCAAATCAATCATAAATAATCAACCTCATTACCCAATAATTTAATCAAGTCATATCTCAAAGTGATTTCATGCCTCATAGTAATCACATTATTTTAAATTGCATATGCTACTTAAAGATCAACATCATAAATCATAAAGCTTTTACGCATGCATTTCTCTCATAATTTCCACATTGCACATTCCAAACTTTCACATTGGACATTACAAGCTTTCACATTGCATATTACAACTTTCACATTGCACATTATAAACTTTCACATTGCAATCGAATCATGCCCAAATTCACATGTTATAGCATAGAGTAGCACGTATCAACGAATATCTTTCAATCTTAGGTTCATTCCACTTCTAATGTGCAAAAAGGGAATCCTATAAGGGCTTCGTAACTTCGAGACATCTAAAATTAATCCTTATATCAAACTAGCATAATCCTCTAGTAAGGCAAGTCTCGAATTCCTATATGCTTACGTGAATATCTAAATGCAACACGTATTCTCATTAAAACGAGTTTAATAAAGATCTCTCTCTCTTTTTTTCTTTTTTTTTTGGAAAAGGAATCCTTTTGAACATAAGTCTAAGTGGCCGTTTGATTTTTACACGGTGCTCTCATATTTAAACGTAGTTCATGACCTACGTTTAATTAGGGTCCTACCATGTAAAGCTCAAACTAGTCCGCTTAACCTTATGCTCGACTCGACTATAAAAATTTGTTTTGAAAAGTGGCTATAGTTTTGGAATTCCCGGAGGAACCCCAATGTTCTCTATAACCTTAGGCTCTGATACCATTTTCTGTAACACCCCAACTAAGGCGGAACAATGAGGTGTACAGAAAGTCGAGTAATCAAAACAAAGGATAATAGATAACATTCACCATAGCTTTAATTGATAAAAAAGTTTACAAATGCACAAGCATGTGAACCAATTTCCAAGTACAAATGCGTCCACCATACTTGAATATTAAGTTCACGAAACAAATAACAAGCACATGAAATAGTATACTACAATGATCAAGGCGGATTCCATCGCCCATCATAAGGTTTGATCTTTGACTCCAAAGTGCAATGCAAACAGTCATGATGCATACAATTCCTCAAAGCTAATGCTAACTCCTGAAAAGCATGAAGAAAAAGTGTCAACTACGAAAACGTAGTTGGTGAGTGCATAGGTTTTTAAGTAAATTTCGTTACTTAACCATTTTAAACACTTAGAAAACATGATATTAGATATCAACATACCCAAACCACATGATCGGCAAAATTCTCATTATCACACCATCAAGTTTTCAAAATACCATAACGTCATTTCAAAGAGTTGAGAATCCATGGTAAGTAATAAAGCTCTCATTTGTCAAATTTATCGTGAGAGAAAAGTATATAATTCGATTAATCATACATCATACCAAAACCATTCGGTCATCAATATTTTAATATCGCCAATTTCAACAACTTTCAAGATTCCATATAAGGTCCAATACCCAACCGTATGTTCAATCCATAATATCCAACCATAAATAATATCAATAATATTTAGCCAAAGGCATATTTGAAATGCCACTATCATTAAGTTATCATCAATTAAGGAATCCAAGTGTATTGCTAATATTCGTATCTTTTTGGTTGTAGAGAGTGATGGTGGAAAAGGTCAATTTCATTATACATGTAGTTATAAGTTGTTAGAATTTCGGTAACTTGCCTTCATTTGTGGTTTTCGTTTGGCATCTTAGGTTATCATATGGGAATGCCATATTAAGTTATGTTCTCTTAAACATTATTGGATGTGTAACCAATTTTAATACTAAATAGCATTTGTGATATCACTTTTTAGTTTGGTTAACAGAGTTACTTATGTCCACCTCACTTAACTATCTTTTGTTTTACTTTGATTACACTTATCTTCAACTCGCATATTTCTCGGTATGTCTTATGATTACTCGGGATATGAAATTCGTTTACGTGTTATGAGCCATTACCCAATTGGGCCTATGTTTTATGGGCATCTAAATGTTTTAGGCTTAATTTAGTTATTGGGCTTAACCTTATTTGGGCTATATGCTTAGTGGGTTTTATTGGTTTATTGGGCCAAGTGGGCCTACTGATTTATGTTCCTTGTGGGTTCACCAATTGGGCCGGGCTAGCCCATTAACTCCTTAGTTCATTACATAGCCCATCACACAAGTTATAAGTTTACTTACAAATTTTCTGTTTTTATACAATAGATTTATGAAATGTTGGCCACTAATTCGGGGTTAAAGCTAATTATTTGGACCGTCCAGATTTTTATACAACCACCTATATGTGTCCACTTGTTTTGTGAATTTTGGCTTAATTTATAAAGAATGTTTACTACCTCTAAATATTTTTATAAATGAAAGTGGTCAAAACAGTCACTGTTTGCATACTCTAAAGTTTTATAAAAGTTCTTTGGGTTTTGCTCTTAATAAAAATTCCATGATTTTATTTTAAAGTTTAGAACACATTGAAATTACTTTCCACCAAGTATGGCCTCCTGGAACCTTATGGATTAGGAGATAAAAATTGTTAAAGTTGGTAAAATATTCAGACAAAAATACAGTTTGACCCGTTTTAGTAGAAAAATCATATCTGTTGTTTTCTTCAGTATTTTTGAGTGATTCTAGTTTGTGGTTAAACGTAACTCGTTTATCTACAACTTTTATTTTGAAAGTTTTTCTTGAATCTGCCCTCAGATGCTCCGTTTAACCGTTCCAAGACAGAAGATGGATTCTGTCAGAAAGTGTTTTGGTTAACACAACCCACCAATGGTGTTGGTTGCTTGTTCTAGCCTCTAAATTACCATTAACAAGATTATCACTTTATTTTTGTATCTCTTAACATCAAATATACAGATTTCAATCAATTTCAAGATCATCAATCATCATCTATACTTGAACTTTCACCCAACAAAATCAATAAACTTAGTTCTTACAAAAATCATCCAAAAAGTGAAATGCATGTAATCATCTAACCATTTCATGTTCATATCTCTTATCAAATCTTTCATGCAACATAAAAATAAGTTTGTTTATGTAAAATCTCAGTAAGTTTTGTTCATCTTTATCATCAAAAATAGATTTTTGTAAAGATTTATCAACTAGTTTGAAAGCCTTCTCATGAATCATCACTTTTGGGTCTTATTTTAGTTGAATCCTTAAGTCTTTCCATTAGATTTTGACATGCAATGGCATGAAAGAAAAGATTCTATCAACATGCCCTCATTAAGTGTATTTTCAAAAAGAAAATCAAAGAAAAACATGGTTTTTGTAAAGATCTTTTAGTATAGAAACAATAGAAGATGTAAACTAGTAAATAGTTTTGTAAATCAACCTTGATGGGTTCGGCTATGGGGCTGTTTTGGGCAGCCAAATCACGACCAAGATGCACCAAAATGAGCTCCTTAGCTTGCCTTAACACTCCCTTGAATGATCTAGCTTGATCCATTATTATTATAGTTGATTTAGTTAAGATTTAATCCCCATTTTAGGTGATGTAAGGACCGAAATTTGAAGAGGAAAGTGGGAGAGGAAGTGCAGATTTTTCTTAAGAGAAAATGAGAGAGAGATGAGAGAAAAATGACTAAAGTGTGTGTGAAAATGTGAGAGAATGCATGCAAGAGTGTTGGTGATGGGTCTTTTGATCCAAGAGCTTCCTTAGGAAGCTAAAGAGAGCCATGTGCTAGGTAATTTAGGATTGGTGGAAGATGTATGTGGAGTGTATGTGTGTGTCGATTTTGGCACTCAAGATTTACAAAATTTATAAAGTTTTTATATAAAGTAAGTCTTGTTTATAAATATTAGAGTTAGGTGCACATATTTGCATATAGTTAGTAACCCTTTATTTGGTATATGTTGTCACATGTATTTGTATATAACCGTGTATGTGTACAATGTGTGTATGATTTTATATGTATGTACATATGTGTATATATATACTCGTATATGTATGTATGTATGTATAATTTTTGTATTTTAATTTGTTACTTAGCTCATTGTATATAAATTTGTATTTATATCAGACATATATATATACTTATTATTATTTAAACTCACTTTTATATATAATCTAGCTTGTAATTTTACTTTTGAGATGTTCATCATATTTTATGCTCAAATGCACTTTGATTGGATAGGTGTTTGAATTATAATTATAAGGATTCTTGGTTGCTAACACAACTTTTAAGTCATGCTTAGTTATTTTCATAACTTAATTTCTTGAATTAAAATTCCGTTCTATATTGTTATTATTTGAGTTGTTGACTTGTTTGATTTCTCAGATGTTTGTTGGTTTAAGTCACATTCTTATATAATTGTCATTATTTGTTCACTTGGAGATTGTCTTGGATGATTATAGTCATTGTTTATGGCATTTCTAAGGCAACTAGCTACCTTTTGGCATTCTATTGAACTAGAGGGCAAATATCACCATGCCCTAAATGTCTAGAAGGTCAATTCTCTTAATAAACCTCTAGGGATAGATACCTAGATAAATATAAGTAAGTTGTCCTAGTCAGAAATTGAGGGTTGTTACACCCTAACATGCCGGTGGCGTGAGAGACTCTTTTATCATGAGTACACCCACTTCGAGCAATAACGACTTCAATCTTCTCTAGCCACTCCAAACAATCGGTGGCTCCACCTTCTCCCTTCCACTCCGGAGCTCCACAAGCCTTAAAGTCTTTAAATATGCAACCTTGTCGGTAAGTATTGTTGATTCTTGGACCAACAAATGCTCCTCCTCCATTCTCACCGCCATTCACATTCACATTTTCCTCCTCCTCATCTTCCACTTGAACCGCTTCGACCTCCGGTTCTTCTTGTGCACCCCTATTTTCCATGGCCGCCGAGATTCGGGCCACAAGTTCCGGCATAAGCTCATTAAGAGCTTGGGTGATAACCTCGGTCCTTACCGGGGGATTTGCATCACCCCGGCCACCTCGGCCACCACAACTACCACGACCTCCTCGATTACCCCTACCCCCTCGACCACCCCTACCGCCACGATTCCCACCTTGATTCTCTTGAACAACCGGCTCTTATTGCTCATTTTGACGCCTATAGTTATTGTTAGCTCTCCTTAGTCTAACCATCTTTCCCGAACACACGTGTTAGATTAACAAGTTAATTCTCACAATTCACACACGAATATCAAAAACCGACCTTCAAGTAACACACAATTCCTACTTAAATCCTTCTAAGTCATTGCAAGAATATGATTATCTCTACGAGGATATTATCATGGCAATAAACTATGTCATCATCAATTCATTCATATTCTAATCAATTACACAACTCCAATTCAATCACTACCCATTCATCCAAAATAGTCATGCAAATTTATTTATAATGAGGCAAGGCATGGAACAAGGCGGGTAAAGTATAGTCCGAACCTAACTTCAACATTCAATACATTAAAGGTGTTTGTATACAGGTGATACCATCGGCTTTCCCTCCACACCGTTAAAATATTGAATGGATGTCGGGACTCGGGTCCGTTATTCCCTCTAAGTATTGGTTGGGTATGTATACAGGTGATACCAGCGGCTTTCCCTCCACCCAACCAACACTCATTAAACATACCGGTTTTCCTACTATACCTTATCCACAATGCACAATCCATGAGGCCATCAACTTGAGTATGACATCGGGTAACCGTAGAACCGTTGATCGGGCGTTTCTAGGGTTGCCTTTTGTCATACTAAGTTAAGACCATCACTTCACTTTGCTAGGGACAAACAATAAATGGTTACAAGAATTCACACTTCAACATACATCACAACAATTCAACGATTCACGGTGTATCCCGACACTATCACGAACATCAATCAACAAGTCATCAAACCCTACGAACTCCGATCAAACAAATCCACACATCCCATACAATTCATGTTGCACACAAAATTTCCTATCATGCACGCTAAATATAAAGTGTTTATGCAATGGTTATAGTCTAGGTCATTCCACCTAATTCTCTACAACCACGGCTCTGATACCATTCTGTAACACCCCAACAATGCGGAAATATAGGGTATTAATAGAAAAGCTCAGCGTGACATGGAAATTAAGTAGAGACAACTAAATGCATTCAAGGATTTGAGCAATCCATACATAAATCAAGTACAAATACATGTATCGGATCATTTAATGCACAAGGAGCACAACACCATCAATGGTTTACAAAAATATAGCAAATGATGGGTAACGATCCTAGGCATAACCCATAAATAGGAGCAATGAATCACGGATCCACAAAAGTCCAAGCTCAATCCTATCACATGCAATGCAATCATCCATCATGTCTTTGATTCACTTGATTACCTGAAAAGTGTACTAAAATGCGTCAACATAAAGTTGGTGAGTTCGTAGGTTTTGACAATAAGAAACAAGTGTCGGGATAGCAACCATTTAACCTTGATTGGATCATAAAATGATCACATAACCTTGATACGAACATAAAACTATCATATAAACTTGATTGAATCAATAAATGATCACATAACCTTGATACGAACATAAAACGATCATATAACCTTGATTGGATCAATAAATGATCACATAACCTTGATACGAACATAAAACGATCATATAACCTTGATTGGATCAATAAATGATCACATAACCTTGATACGAACATAAAACGATCATATAACCTTGATTGGATCAATAAATGATCACATAACCTTGATACGAGCATATAACGATCTGACAGTCCTTGATTTGCACACTTAAATTTGTTTAAACTAAACAAGAAAGTAAAGAACAGAAGTAAAGAACACAAACAAGAACAAGTTCAATTGTTAGAAAACTATGCAAGTCTAATCATATGTATCATTGATTTAAACGATGAATACATGGTCGATAATACAACTTGTCTTACAAGAATACAAATGAACTATGTAATTGCTAAGTCTAGAAAGAAGGACACTTAAACAATTACAAATAAAGTGAAACACTTTGTGGTGACAAAACACCCTATAAATGGTGCGGCTGTGTTGCTTTATATAGGAAGGAATTAGGGCAACACAGCCTTACAATGATAGTGATGTGATGGTGGTTGTCGACACCTCATAGGCTCGTTGTACTTTGATTTAGGAGCCTTTGTCTTCTTTACCAAAACGGGTATGAAAGAGAGAAACTCTTGTTTTGGTCCCAACTGTGCCTTTGCCATATAAGGTAACATTCAGTTAGGAGAACCACCATGTGACTTCTTGTCTTCTTGTTGGTTTGAAATCTTCCCGCCTTGACCAACAGTTTGGAAAGCAAACCACCCGCTGACGAGAGTCAATGACTCGCTGATGACTCGCTGATGACTCGCTGACGACCCACGTCAGCGACCAAGTCTGGTCAGCGAATCCTTGACTCAACAATCTCCCCCTATTCGCTGAGAAGACTTGTTTGAGTGAAGACAGAAAATTATAGAAAGATGAAAAGATGTCTTATATACATATCTTTGAACATTACAAGCTGACTCATACAGCATTTACATTTGTAAGACATCTATTCATTTTCAGCTTCAAATTCCCAAGCATGTTCTTGCTTGGGAATCTGAACAGCTGGGTCATTATATCTGTGAGGCTTAACCAGCTCCTCATCCACCTTGCTGATGAACCATCTATTGTTGGATGTCTCAGCACATCTTCTTCTTATGTTCAAGAGAAATCCCGTTGAAGCTTTTTCAATTTCGGCTAGACGAAAGAACAATTGATTGTTCTGGAAGTTTGTGAAGAAGATGCCAGCAGGTGTTTCAAGTACTCTCCCTTCTTCAAATAGGCTTCTGGGAGGGAGTCTGGTGTTCAGTGAGGCATCACCAGCGATAGGAGGAAGATCAACTTTAAGAGTTTGATGCACTTCCTTTCTCTTTCTTTGAATCCTTTGGCCTGCTGAGGAGATAGCAGCAGGAGTACCAAATACTTGCCTCAGCATAGGCAGATCTGCTTTAAACTTGGTTTCATACTCCAGTGCTTTCTCGAAATATTCTTTCAGCATGTTTTGGAGTTGATGGTAGCTGGCTGCCCTTTTATCTTTCACCAGCATGTATACTTCAGCCCACTCTGAAGCACCCAAGTTGGTTGGTTTGACCCCTTCCAACTTAGTTGGCTTGTCAGCACCTTCTCTTAAGATCTTTAAATTAGTCTTAAGACCCATTTCAGCTTTGAAGGCCTCAGCAGCAATAATTCGTTGAGGCCTCTTTCTATCCTCCATCAACTTCAGCCATTTAGCCTTCTCCCCCTCAAACTTGGCTCTTTTCTCTTTAAGCTGCTTCTCAACTTCCTTGTGTTTCTGCCTGTACAGGGCTTCAGCACCACCTGATTTCAGCAGCATTCTTTGCTCACCATCTAGTTGATCTTTTTCAAGTAGAGGTAGCTGCCTTATAAACTCAAGATTTTTCTTCTCATTTTCTTCATTTTGTTTGATCCTATCTAACTCTTTGATAGCATCTTCTTGAGTTTTTCCTTCAGCAGTTAGTGCCAATACATCAATCAATTGATGTTGATGGCCTGCTGAGGATTGAACGGAGAGTTGAGCAGCAGTGGGAGGTTTGAAGAAACCAGAATCAGTAAGCTGTCTTCGGCGAGCATCGGAGAGAGGAGTGATTTCAGCATTTTCCATGAAGCGGTTGTGAAAAATAGGGAGCATTTCCATGGATCTATCAGTAGCCATTTCAGCATCAAATCCAGCCTTCCATGCTGTTTCAAGTTCTTTAGGGTCAAACTCTTCCCTAACAGCAGCAGGAGGTGCATTATATATAATCATTTGTTGCTGTACTGAAGGGGCTTTATTAACTTCATCTGTTTCAATCTCCCCCTCAACACCAGCGGGGGGAACTTCCATACTTGCATCCTTTTCAGTCTCCCCCTCAGCACCAACAGGGGGAACTTCATCAACTTCATCTTTTTCATTCAAGACTTCTTCAGCAGCAGCATCATATAAATTTTCAGTTGCCTTGTTTACTGCTTCAGTAACTGCTGCTAAGATATCAGCATCGATTTTCTCCCCCTTGGAAGTTGTATCATTAATAACAACTTCCACTGTTGCTACCGGTGCTGATTGCTGCTTAACAAGCTGTGTCAGCAAGTGCTTGATTTCATCCACCTCTTTCTCCAAATTAATGTGCCTCTGTCGATCTTCCTCAGTGAAGGATGCTGAGGGAACTGGAAGATCAGCCACTTGTTTCTCCAAGGCTTGAATAGCCTTGGTGTTGCTTTCAACTTGAGTGGCTAGGGGAGAGATGAGATTATGCAGCTTCGTTATACCAGCAGCAGCAGACTTGCTGGTAGAGGCTGCTTTCTTTGCTGAGTAGATGGAAGAGTTTGCACACTTGATCAGCGAGATTGCACCAGACTTAAGTATCTGCTGATCACGCTTGATGACTTTGATGGCATCATTTATTTTATGTTGATCATCTGCCAAGGAGACAATCTCCCCTTTAAGTGTGTCTACTTCCACTTTGTTTTCATTTTGCTTGCGGTACCAGCTTTCCATTGTCTTTACCAATCTGTCATCTTCTTTATCTTTGAGATCTACCATGAGTGTGGCAGCCTTGGTAAGATCATTCAATTGATGTTCTACTCTATCCAACCTTTCAGCAGAGTAGGTGGAGTAAGAAATGCCCAAGTCCTTTGCAGAGAAAGACTTGGCTTCTGTTGTCTTGTGAGAAGAACAACCAGGAACAGCTTGAAAAGAGGAAGGCATGCCCATAGAGAGCATGGTGTTCACTGGTCGTACAGGAGGGGTAGGAGGTCTTGCAATCAAAGTCACTGCCTCATCAACATTTTCATCGACCTCCATGTCACTGGCATCTATTTCTTCAGCATGACTATCAGGATCAAGTTGAAAATCCTCTGCCACAATGCCACCCAACTCATAATCACTTTCATCATCTGCTTCTTCAGCAACCATATCCTTAACACCAACAACCTCTTCTTCAGCAACATCACCAATATGCCCAATTTCAATATTCAGATTCTCTCCCCCAGCAACCTGCACTTCAGAAATATCAGCAGCAGTTGCGTCCCTTTCAGCGATAGAGAAGTTGATTGGGTTGGGAGATGAGCGATTGTCCGATTCAGGTTGTTGTTGCTGCACTATTTTATCAGCAGCCGCAGGAGTTTCTTGTTCATCAATGAGAGAGAGTTGAGAAGGTTCTACCCTTAATGTTTTCTTCCTTTTGGGAATAACACTTTTCTTTGCCACTTTGGGAGTCTTGGAGGATGCTGGAGGGGTTATCAGCATCCCAGCTCCAGCAGGGTTTTGTTTATAGACATCAGGGTACATGGTGAAAAGTACCTGCTTCATTGCTGGAGTAAGCGCAGCATACTTTAAATCAAAGTGCTCAGGGTCACAAGCAGGAATTTTATAGACTGAGCTTGCAACCCTTGGAGAGAGAATGAATTGAGCGCCTTCTGGCATGTACTTTTCTTTCAGCACGTGTCTGAAAACCAATGATAGAAAGCGTGTAAAGGGCACTGAGCTCGAGCGATTTCTGATAGTGACCTTGGACTTCAAGTCTTCAAATATAACATTGGCAAAGTCAATGTTTCGACCATTTGCCAGTGCATATATCATTTGCATTTAGACAACTAGTTTCTGAGCTTGAAAAGAAACTTTGTCAGAAGGACGAATGCCTTCATTATCGAAGACTTTAGAAGTGAGATAAGAGGGAATGATTTCAGGGTTTTCTTGCATTTGTTGTGGTGATTGAGAAGCCATTTTCAACTTTGGAGGTATAGAGATACGAAGAGAAGATGAAAAGATTGAAGGAATATGGAAAAGATTGAAAGTATTGAGAGATTTTAGAAGTGAATGAGAAAAGAAATGAACGTGAAAGATGATATGGGAGAAGGTTTACATATATATGGTATGGATATGGGACCCATGACTGTACATACGAATCGTCATGGACTCTCTTTCATACGTAATATATATAAAGAAAATTATTTTGTACTGATGATAGTATGAGAAAAATAATTTTATATAAAGAAAATTATTTTGTACTGATGATAGTATGAGAAAAATAATTTTATATAAAGAAAATTATTTTGTACTGATGATAGTATGAGAAAAATAATTTTATATAAAGAAAATTATTTTGTACTGATGATAGTATGAGAAAAATAATTTTATATAAAGAAAATTATTTTGTACTGATGATAGTATGAGAAAAATAATTTTATATAAAGAAAATTATTTTGTACTGATGATAGTATGAGAAAAATAATTTTATATAAAGAAAATTATTTTGTACTGATGATAGTATGAGAAAAATAATTTTATATAAAGAAAATTATTTTGTACTGATGATAGTATGAGAAAAATAATTTTATATAAAGAAAATTATTTTGTACTGATGATAGTATGAGAAAAATAATTTTATATAAAGAAAATTATTTTGTACTGATGATAGTATGAGAAAAATAATTTTATATAAAGAAAATTATTTTGTACTGATGATAGTATGAGAAAAATAATTTTATATAAAGAAAATTATTTTGTACTGATGATAGTATGAGAAAAATAATTTTATATAAAGAAAATACGTTTAATTACTGCAGAGAGGAAGATGGTGTGCTCCCCTTTCATTACAGTGCCAGAAATGGCGCTGGTGGACACATCATAATCACAAGTCCACCAGAATTCCCTCAAGAGATGAAGGCACATCTCATGGGGATTTTTATAGATAGCTCTTCTAACTGGACATCCTTTGATGAAGTCCAGCATAGAATAATATCCCTTAACCTTGGAAGGGATTTCTTCAGATCCCAAGTAGTTGTTTGCTTTTTCCCAAAGCAACAGGGATTAACGGATTTGGTTAGTCTTTACCAGCAGCCGTTTGCTGCTGGACTAGATAGAGACTTTTAGCTCTCTATTACTTTTATTTTGCTTTTTCCCAAAGCAACAGGGATTAACGGATTTGGTTAGTCTTTACCAGCAGCCGTTTGCTGCTGGACTAGATAGAGACTTTTAGCTCTCTATTACTTTTATTTTGCTTTTTCCCAAAGCAACAGGGATCAACGGATTTGAAATGTCTTTACCAGCAGCCGTTTGCTGCTGGACTAGATAGAGACTTTTAGCTCTCTATTACTTTTATTTTGCTTTTTCCCAAAGCAACAGGGATCAACGGATTTGAAATGTCTTTACCAGCAGCCGTTTGCTGCTGGACTAGATAGAGACTTTTAGCTCTCTATTACTTTTATTTTGCTTTTTCCCAAAGCAACAGGGATCAACGGATTTGAAATGTCTTTACCAGCAGCCGTTTGCTGCTGGACTAGATAGAGGCTTTTAGCCCTCTATTGCTTTTGTTTGCTTTTTCCCAAAGCAACAGGGATCAACGGATTTGAAATGTCTTTACCAGCAGCCGTTTGCTGCTGGACTAGATAGAGACTTTTAGCTCTCTATTACTTTTATTTTGCTTTTTCCCAAAGCAACAGGGATCAACGGATTTGAAATGTCTTTACCAGCAGCCGTTTGCTGCTGGACTAGATAGAGACTTTTAGCTCTCTATTACTTTTATTTTGCTTTTTCCCAAAGCAACAGGGATCAACGGATTTGAAATGTCTTTACCAGCAGCCGTTTGCTGCTGGACTAGATAGAGGCTTTTAGCCCTCTATTGCTTTTGTTTGCTTTTTCCCAAAGCAACAGGGATCAACGGATTTGAAATGTCTTTACCAGCAGCCGTTTGCTGCTGGACTAGATAGAGACTTTTAGCTCTCTATTACTTTTATTTTGCTTTTTCCCAAAGCAACAGGGATCAACGGATTTGAAATGTCTTTACCAGCAGCCGTTTGCTGCTGGACTAGATAGAGGCTTTTAGCCCTCTATTGCTTTTGTTTGCTTTTTCCCAAAGCAACAGGGATCAACGGATTTGAAATGTCTTTACCAGCAGCCGTTTGCTGCTGGACTAGATAGAGGCTTTTAGCCCTCTATTGCTTTTGTTTGCTTTTTCCCAAAGCAACAGGGATCAACGGATTTGAAATGTCTTTACCAGCAGCCGTTTGCTGCTGGACTAGATAGAGGCTTTTAGCCCTCTATTGCTTTTGTTTGCTTTTTCCCAAAGCAACAGGGATCAACGGATTTGAAATGTCTTTACCAGCAGCCGTTTGCTGCTGGACTAGATAGAGGCTTTTAGCCCTCTATTGCTTTTGTTTGCTTTTTCCCAAAGCAACAGGGATCAACGGATTTGAAATGTCTTTACCAGCAGCCGTTTGCTGCTGGACTAGATAGAGACTTTTAGCTCTCTATTACTTTTATTTTGCTTTTTCCCAAAGCAACAGGGATCAACGGATTTGAAATGTCTTTACCAGCAGCCGTTTGCTGCTGGACTAGATAGAGACTTTTAGCTCTCTATTACTTTTATTTTGCTTTTTCCCAAAGCAACAGGGATCAACGGATTTGAAATGTCTTTACCAGCAGCCGTTTGCTGCTGGACTAGATAGAGGCTTTTAGCCCTCTATTGCTTTTGTTTGCTTTTTCCCAAAGCAACAGGGATTAACGGATTTGGTTAGTCTTTACCAGCAGCCGTTTGCTGCTGGACTAGATAGAGGCTTTTAGCCCTCTATTGCTTTTGTTTGCTTTTTCCCAAAGCAACAGGGATCAACGGATTTGAAATGTCTTTACCAGCAGCCGTTTGCTGCTGGACTAGATAGAGACTTTTAGCTCTCTATTACTTTTATTTTGCTTTTTCCCAAAGCAACAGGGATCAACGGATTTGAAATGTCTTTACCAGCAGCCGTTTGCTGCTGGACTAGATAGAGACTTTTAGCTCTCTATTACTTTTATTTTGCTTTTTCCCAAAGCAACAGGGATTAACGGATTTGGTTAGTCTTTACCAGCAGCCGTTTGCTGCTGGACTAGATAGAGGCTTTTAGCCCTCTATTGCTTTTGTTTGCTTTTTCCCAAAGCAACAGGGATTAACGGATTTGGTTAGTCTTTACCAGCAGCCGTTTGCTGCTGGACTAGATAGAGACTTTTAGCTCTCTATTACTTTTATTTTGCTTTTTCCCAAAGCAACAGGGATCAACGGATTTGAAATGTCTTTACCAGCAGCCGTTTGCTGCTGGACTAGATAGAGGCTTTTAGCCCTCTATTGCTTTTGTTTGCTTTTTCCCAAAGCAACAGGGATCAACGGATTTGAAATGTCTTTACCAGCAGCCGTTTGCTGCTGGACTAGATAGAGACTTTTAGCTCTCTATTACTTTTATTTTGCTTTTTCCCAAAGCAACAGGGATCAACGGATTTGAAATGTCTTTACCAGCAGCCGTTTGCTGCTGGACTAGATAGAGACTTTTAGCTCTCTATTACTTTTATTTTGCTTTTTCCCAAAGCAACAGGGATCAACGGATTTGAAATGTCTTTACCAGCAGCCGTTTGCTGCTGGACTAGATAGAGACTTTTAGCTCTCTATTACTTTTATTTTGCTTTTTCCCAAAGCAACAGGGATCAACGGATTTGAAATGTCTTTACCAGCAGCCGTTTGCTGCTGGACTAGATAGAGACTTTTAGCTCTCTATTACTTTTATTTTGCTTTTTCCCAAAGCAACAGGGATCAACGGATTTGGTTAGTCTTTACCAGCAGCCGTTTGCTGCTGGACTAGATAGAGACTTTTAGCTCTCTATTACTTTTATTTTGCTTTTTCCCAAAGCAACAGGGATCAACGGATTTGAAATGTCTTTACCAGCAGCCGTTTGCTGCTGGACTAGATAGAGGCTTTTAGCCCTCTATTGCTTTTGTTTGCTTTTTCCCAAAGCAACAGGGATCAACGGATTTGAAATGTCTTTACCAGCAGCCGTTTGCTGCTGGACTAGATAGAGACTTTTAGCTCTCTATTACTTTTATTTTGCTTTTTCCCAAAGCAACAGGGATCAACGGATTTGAAATGTCTTTACCAGCAGCCGTTTGCTGCTGGACTAGATAGAGACTTTTAGCTCTCTATTACTTTTATTTTGCTTTTTCCCAAAGCAACAGGGATCAACGGATTTGAAATGTCTTTACCAGCAGCCGTTTGCTGCTGGACTAGATAGAGACTTTTAGCTCTCTATTACTTTTATTTTGCTTTTTCCCAAAGCAACAGGGATCAACGGATTTGAAATGTCTTTACCAGCAGCCGTTTGCTGCTGGACTAGATAGAGACTTTTAGCTCTCTATTACTTTTATTTTGCTTTTTCCCAAAGCAACAGGGATCAACGGATTTGAAATGTCTTTACCAGCAGCCGTTTGCTGCTGGACTAGATAGAGACTTTTAGCTCTCTATTACTTTTATTTTGCTTTTTCCCAAAGCAACAGGGATCAACGGATTTGAAATGTCTTTACCAGCAGCCGTTTGCTGCTGGACTAGATAGAGACTTTTAGCTCTCTATTACTTTTATTTTGCTTTTTCCCAAAGCAACAGGGATCAACGGATTTGAAATGTCTTTACCAGCAGCCGTTTGCTGCTGGACTAGATAGAGACTTTTAGCTCTCTATTACTTTTATTTTGCTTTTTCCCAAAGCAACAGGGATCAACGGATTTGAAATGTCTTTACCAGCAGCCGTTTGCTGCTGGACTAGATAGAGACTTTTAGCTCTCTATTACTTTTATTTTGCTTTTTCCCAAAGCAACAGGGATCAACGGATTTGAAATGTCTTTACCAGCAGCCGTTTGCTGCTGGACTAGATAGAGACTTTTAGCTCTCTATTACTTTTATTTTGCTTTTTCCCAAAGCAACAGGGATCAACGGATTTGAAATGTCTTTACCAGCAGCCGTTTGCTGCTGGACTAGATAGAGGCTTTTAGCCCTCTATTGCTTTTGTTTGCTTTTTCCCAAAGCAACAGGGATCAACGGATTTGAAATGTCTTTACCAGCAGCCGTTTGCTGCTGGACTAGATAGAGACTTTTAGCTCTCTATTACTTTTATTTTGCTTTTTCCCAAAGCAACAGGGATCAACGGATTTGAAATGTCTTTACCAGCAGCCGTTTGCTGCTGGACTAGATAGAGACTTTTAGCTCTCTATTACTTTTATTTTGCTTTTTCCCAAAGCAACAGGGATCAACGGATTTGAAATGTCTTTACCAGCAGCCGTTTGCTGCTGGACTAGATAGAGACTTTTAGCTCTCTATTACTTTTATTTTGCTTTTTCCCAAAGCAACAGGGATCAACGGATTTGAAATGTCTTTACCAGCAGCCGTTTGCTGCTGGACTAGATAGAGACTTTTAGCTCTCTATTACTTTTATTTTGCTTTTTCCCAAAGCAACAGGGATCAACGGATTTGAAATGTCTTTACCAGCAGCCGTTTGCTGCTGGACTAGATAGAGACTTTTAGCTCTCTATTACTTTTATTTTGCTTTTTCCCAAAGCAACAGGGATTAACGGATTTGGTTAGTCTTTACCAGCAGCCGTTTGCTGCTGGACTAGATAGAGACTTTTAGCTCTCTATTACTTTTATTTTGCTTTTTCCCAAAGCAACAGGGATCAACGGATTTGAAATGTCTTTACCAGCAGCCGTTTGCTGCTGGACTAGATAGAGACTTTTAGCTCTCTATTACTTTTATTTTGCTTTTTCCCAAAGCAACAGGGATTAACGGATTTGGTTAGTCTTTACCAGCAGCCGTTTGCTGCTGGACTAGATAGAGACTTTTAGCTCTCTATTACTTTTATTTTGCTTTTTCCCAAAGCAACAGGGATCAACGGATTTGAAATGTCTTTACCAGCAGCCGTTTGCTGCTGGACTAGATAGAGACTTTTAGCTCTCTATTACTTTTATTTTGCTTTTTCCCAAAGCAACAGGGATCAACGGATTTGAAATGTCTTTACCAGCAGCCGTTTGCTGCTGGACTAGATAGAGACTTTTAGCTCTCTATTACTTTTATTTTGCTTTTTCCCAAAGCAACAGGGATCAACGGATTTGAAATGTCTTTACCAGCAGCCGTTTGCTGCTGGACTAGATAGAGACTTTTAGCTCTCTATTACTTTTATTTTGCTTTTTCCCAAAGCAACAGGGATCAACGGATTTGAAATGTCTTTACCAGCAGCCGTTTGCTGCTGGACTAGATAGAGACTTTTAGCTCTCTATTACTTTTATTTTGCTTTTTCCCAAAGCAACAGGGATCAACGGATTTGAAATGTCTTTACCAGCAGCCGTTTGCTGCTGGACTAGATAGAGATCTCTCTGGGAGAGGCCTGATATCGTGCACATAGGCAAGTAGCAAACATGATGTCAGGACGACTCGCTGTGAGGTACATCAGCGAGCCGATCATTCCTCTATAGAGAGTAGGATTCACATGCTTACCATCAAGGTCAGCATGGAGATTATTTGGAGGAGACATGGGGGTGGCTTTAGTGGTCACATTCGATAAGTCGAATTTGGCCAGCATGTCTCGAATGTACTTCTCTTGGTTAATGAAAATCCCATTTGGGAGTTGGCGAATTTGTAGACCAAGAAAGAAGGTCAGCTCACCCATCATGCTCATCTCGAAATGAGAGGACATCAGGGAGCTGAACTTAGAGCAAAGTTTCTTGCTGGATGAACCAAAGATGATGTCATCTACATATATCTGAACATATAGGACATCAGCACCCTTTCTATAGATGAAGAGGGTGCTATCAATGGATCCTCGCTGAAACTTATTGGAGAGAAGAAATTCAGAGAGAGTGTCGTACCAAGCTCTGGGAGCTTGTTTAAGACCATAAAGTGCCTTATAGAGACGATAGACATGGTGTGGCTTGGCTGGATCTTCAAAGCCAGGTGGCTGCTCAACATAAACTTCCTCATCGAGTTTTCCATTTAGGAAGGCACTCTTTACATCCATTTGATATACAGTGAAGTTTTTGTAAGCAGCATGTGCCAAAAATAAGCGTATGGCTTCCAGTCTGGCCACTGGTGCAAAGGTTTCATCATAGTCAACACCTTCTTCTTGAAGGTAACCTTGTGCAACCAGCCTAGCCTTGTTACGTGTAACAACACCATCTTCGTCCATTTTATTTCGATAAACCCATTTTGTTCCAATTGGTTCTTTTCCATGAGGTAAAGGAACCAAGAACCAGACATGCTGTCTTTGGAACTGGGTAAGTTCTTCTTGCATGGCAGCGACCCATGAAGGATCAACCATTGCTTCTCCTATGTTTTTGGGAGTGATCATAGACAAGAAGTTTACATACAGACATGTATTTCTTGTCGCTGATCGAGTAATAATCCCCTGCTGAAGATCTCCAATGACTTGGTGAGCTGGATGACTAGATGTCCATTTAAGTGCTGGAGCACTTGAGACACCTAGTTGAGTGGCAGCGGAAATTGGAGCTATGGGATCAGCAGGAGCATTATAAGAAGAGAGGTCAATGGTAAGAATGGGTTCAGGAGAATGATCAGCAGAGCCATTCGACTGATTTGAGTTATCATTGATGGCGGAGTCTTCAGCAGACTCCATTTCTTCAGCATTTGCTGAAGCATCATGAAACTCTTCGTCAGTAGGGTCATCAGCATGCACGTCATCAGCCAGTGATCTAGGTTTGGCTGATGCTGCATGGATTGATCTTATGATAGGCTCAACTGGCTCAATCGAGTAGATATGAGCAGCAACTTGCTCTAGTTCAACATCAGCTGAACTATCCTTTGTGATATGCTGAATAGCGTCAGGCAGCGAGCAAGAAGCATCAACAAATAAGTCAGCTTCCTCAGTGAGAGGGTCAGCTAACTCATTGAAAATAACCTCAGACGAGTTAGATTGAATGTCCTTTAGGGCTGATGAACTTTCATCAAAAGTAACATGAATGGATTCATCAACCTTCTGAAGGCGAGTATTGAATACTCTAAATGCCTTGCTGATGGATGAATACCCAAGAAAGTATCCATCATCAGCTTTAGGATCAAATTTTCCTAGATGATCCTTGTTGTTTAAGATGAAGACAGGACATCCAAAAACATGGAAGTATTTGATTTGAGGTATCTTTCCTTTCAGTACCTCATACGCTGTCTTGTCATGTCTTTTGACAATGAGACAGCGATTTTGAGTGTGACAAGCTGTATTGACAGCTTCTGCCCAGAACTTGCTGGGTAGAGAGGACTCACTGAGCATGGTGCGAGCTGCTTCGATGAGAGTTCTATTTCTCCTTTCAGCTACACCATTCTGCTCAGGGGTTCTAGTAGAAGAGAAATTTTGTGAGATCCCTTGATCAGCACAAAATGTTTCAAGAGTGTGGTTTCTGAACTCAGTACCATGATCGCTCCTGAGTTCTTTCACCCTTATGCTGTTGAGATTTTCCATTTTCTTAATGAAATTAATAATCTCTTCAGCAGCATCACTCTTGGAATGAAGAAAGATAGTCCAAGTGTATCGTGAGTATTCATCCACGATTACTAAAGTGTATCTGCTACCCTTTAGACTTTGGACATTCACTGGACCAAAAAGGTCCATGTGAAGAAGATGAAAGCAGCCAGAGATAGAATTGGCTTGCTTGGTTTTGAAGGTTGCTCTATGGCTTTTACCCTTTTCACAAGCACCACAGAGTCTATCCTTCTCAAATGAAAGATGAGGGAGGCCACGAACAAGGTTCTTTTTGGCCAGAGAGTTAATGGTTTTGAAATTCACATGCGACATACGCTTGTGCCATAACCAATTTAGTTCAGCAGCCGACTTGGCAAAGAAACAAGTGTCCTCTCTGAGGAGTGATAGGCCTAACTTGCTGAAGAGGCAAGTGTCCTCTTTGAGGAGTGATAGGCCTTACTTGCTGATGAGGCAAGTGTCCTCTCTGAGGAGTGATAGGCCTAACTTGCTGAAGAGGCAAGTGTCCTCTTTGAGGAGTGATAGGCCTAACTTGCTGAAGAGGCAAGTGTCCTCTTTGAGGAGTGATAGGCCTTACTTGCTGATGAGGCAAGTGTCCTCTTTGAGGAGTGATAGGCCTAACTTGCTGAAGGGGCAAGTGTCCTCTTTGAGGAGTGATAGGCCTAACTTGCTGATGGGGCAAGTGTCCTCTTTGAGGAGTGATAGGCCTAACTTGCTGAAGAGGCAAGTGTCCTCTTTGAGGAGTGATAGGCCTAACTTGCTGATGGGGCAAGTGTCCTCTTTGAGGAGTGATAGGCCTAACTTGCTGAAGAGGCAAGTGTCCTCTTTGAGGAGTGATAGGCCTTACTTGCTGATGAGGCAAGTGTCCTCTTTGAGGAGTGATAGGCCTTACTTGCTGATGAGGCAAGTGTCCTCTTTGAGGAGTGATAGGCCTAACTTGCTGAAGGGGCAAGTGTCCTCTCTGAGGAGTGATAGGCCTAACTTGCTGATGAGGCAAGTGTCCTCTCTGAGGAGTGATAGGCCTAACTTGCTGAAGAGGCAAGTGTCCTCTTTGAGGAGTGATAGGCCTAACTTGCTGAAGAGGCAAGTGTCCTCTTTGAGGAGTGATAGGCCTAACTTGCTGATGGGGCAAGTGTCCTCTTTGAGGAGTGATAGGCCTAACTTGCTGAAGAGGCAAGTGTCCTCTTTGAGGAGTGATAGGCCTAACTTGCTGAAGAGGCAAGTGTCCTCTTTGAGGAGTGATAGGCCTAACTTGCTGAAGAGGCAAGTGTCCTCTTTGAGGAGTGATAGGCCTAACTTGCTGATGGGGCAAGTGTCCTCTTTGAGGAGTGATAGGCCTAACTTGCTGATGAGGCAAGTGTCCTCTTTGAGGAGTGATAGGCCTAACTTGCTGAAGAGGCAAGTGTCCTCTTTGAGGAGTGATAGGCCTAACTTGCTGAAGAGGCAAGTGTCCTCTTTGAGGAGTGATAGGCCTAACTTGCTGAAGAGGCAAGTGTCCTCTTTGAGGAGTGATAGGCCTAACTTGCTGAAGAGGCAAGTGTCCTCTTTGAGGAGTGATAGGCCTAACTTGCTGAAGAGGCAAGTGTCCTCTTTGAGGAGTGATAGGCCTAACTTGCTGAAGAGGCAAGTGTCCTCTTTGAGGAGTGATAGGCCTAACTTGCTGAAGAGGCAAGTGTCCTCTTTGAGGAGTGATAGGCCTAACTTGCTGAAGAGGCAAGTGTCCTCTTTGAGGAGTGATAGGCCTTACTTGCTGATGAGGCAAGTGTCCTCTTTGAGGAGTGATAGGCCTAACTTGCTGAAGAGGCAAGTGTCCTCTTTGAGGAGTGATAGGCCTAACTTGCTGAAGAGGCAAGTGTCCTCTTTGAGGAGTGATAGGCCTTACTTGCTGATGAGGCAAGTGTCCTCTTTGAGGAGTGATAGGCCTAACTTGCTGAAGAGGCAAGTGTCCTCTTTGAGGAGTGATAGGCCTAACTTGCTGATGGGGCAAGTGTCCTCTCTGAGGAGTGATAGGCCTAACTTGCTGAAGAGGCAAGTGTCCTCTTTGAGGAGTGATAGGCCTAACTTGCTGAAGAGGCAAGTGTCCTCTTTGAGGAGTGATAGGCCTTACTTGCTGATGAGGCAAGTGTCCTCTTTGAGGAGTGATAGGCCTAACTTGCTGAAGAGGCAAGTGTCCTCTTTGAGGAGTGATAGGCCTAACTTGCTGAAGAGGCAAGTGTCCTCTTTGAGGAGTGATAGGCCTAACTTGCTGATGGGGCAAGTGTCCTCTTGAGGAGTGATAGGCCTAACTTGCTGAAGGGGCAAGTGTCCTCTCTGAGGAGTGATAGGCCTAACTTGCTGAAGAGGCAAGTGTCCTCTCTGAGGAGTGATAGGCCTAACTTGCTGATGAGGCAAGTGTCCTCTCTGAGGAGTGATAGGCCTAACTTGCTGAAGAGGCAAGTGTCCTCTTTGAGGAGTGATAGGCCTAACTTGCTGAAGAGGCAAGTGTCCTCTTTGAGGAGTGATAGGCCTAACTTGCTGAAGGGGCAAGTGTCCTCTCTGAGGAGTGATAGGCCTAACTTGCTGATGAGGCAAGTGTCCTCTCTGAGGAGTGATAGGCCTAACTTGCTGATGAGGCAAGTGTCCTCTCTGAGGAGTGATAGGCCTAACTTGCTGATGAGGCAAGTGTCCTCTCTGAGGAGTGATAGGCCTAACTTGCTGAAGAGGCAAGTGTCCTCTTTGAGGAGTGATAGGCCTAACTTGCTGAAGGGGCAAGTGTCCTCTTTGAGGAGTGATAGGCCTAACTTGCTGATGAGGCAAGTGTCCTCTCTGAGGAGTGATAGGCCTAACTTGCTGAAGAGGCAAGTGTCCTCTTTGAGGAGTGATAGGCCTAACTTGCTGAAGAGGCAAGTGTCCTCTTTGAGGAGTGATAGGCCTAACTTGCTGATGGGGCAAGTGTCCTCTTTGAGGAGTGATAGGCCTAACTTGCTGATGAGGCAAGTGTCCTCTCTGAGGAGTGATAGGCCTTACTTGCTGATGAGGCAAGTGTCCTCTTTGAGGAGTGATAGGCCTAACTTGCTGAAGAGGCAAGTGTCCTCTTTGAGGAGTGATAGGCCTAACTTGCTGAAGAGGCAAGTGTCCTCTTTGAGGAGTGATAGGCCTAACTTGCTGAAGAGGCAAGTGTCCTCTTTGAGGAGTGATAGGCCTAACTTGCTGAAGAGGCAAGTGTCCTCTTTGAGGAGTGATAGGCCTAACTTGCTGAAGGGGCAAGTGTCCTCTTTGAGGAGTGATAGGCCTAACTTGCTGATGGGGCAAGTGTCCTCTTTGAGGAGTGATAGGCCTAACTTGCTGAAGAGGCAAGTGTCCTTCTGAGGAGTGAAAGGTCATTAACTTGCTGAGCTAGCTCGTTAATTTTAGGGTCAACAGAGGAAGATGCCTTTTTCTTAGGCTTAGGCTTTTGCTTATGCTTTTGTGGAAGCTGAAGCATCTTAGGAGCAGGACCCAGAATGGACTTTCCTTTTGGGTCCTCTGATTGAGAAGTAGAGGGATTTTTTGATCCCTTAACTATACTCCAAGCTTGATGGACAGCAGGGTGAGAAGAAGAAGGACCCTGCTGAGATGGGTGCACTCTTTTGGGAGTGACCGATCTAGATTGCTGAATAGGTGTAACAGACCTCATTTTCCTATGAGGTAAGTGTTGCCTATTAGGGGTAGTAGATCTCACTTGCTGATGGGGCAAGTGTCCTCTCTGAGGAGTGATAGGCCTAACTTGCTGAAGAGGCAAGTGTCCTCTTTGAGGAGTGATAGGCCTTACTTGCTGATGAGGCAAGTGTCCCCTTTGAGGAGTGATTGGCCTATTTTGGGTGTGAGACATTCTCTCCTTTTGGGGAGTTTTATGTCTCAAAATGGGAGGGGGCAACGATTGAGGTGCATGCTGGTGGATTTGTCTATCAGCAGGTCGGACCTTAGATGGTTCAACTTGCTGATACCTAGCATCACCAAACCTTACGCGTCTTTGCATGACACGATCATCCTGCACAGTTTTGCAGTCAGCAAGGGTAGGAGCTTGCTGAGAAGGTAAAGAAGAAGAGGGATGAGAAATAGGTTGAGGTTGCTGACTAATATGATTAGCTCGCTGAGGCGTGCTATAGTCATAGGGAATAGCAACCTTACTTCTTCTGAAAGGTTCAGAGGGTCTAAAGGTGAGCTGCTGAGGAGCGATGGGTTTGAAGCCATCACTACCAATATCCCCTTCAAATGATTCCCCAGAAGAGTATTGAACTCTTCCTTCGTTTGGCATCATGCCAACAATGGGAAGATGGGGATAGGGGTTGCTGGTTCTTGCTGATGAGCCAGCACCATCTTCCTCAGCAGGATTAGATGGCTCGCTGGTAGTACAAGTGGTAGTACCAGCATCCATTTCATTGTGGTAATCGTTAAGACCCTTAACAAAATACCATTTCTTCATCTCTTCAGGAGAGATGACAGCAGATGGAGGGATAGAAATTTCAGGCTTCACCTCATCATTGAACAAGTCAGAAAGAGAGGCAGCAGCATCGAAGTCACCGCCTATTATTGCCTGAACTTGGGCAGGGATTTGTTCATTTAGGCACTGGTGGTGAAACCTGGAAGCTTTTGACCAGGAGGTCACAATCTTCTTAAGATTGGCCACTTCAAGCTTGAGTTTTTCATTCTCAAGTTGAACCTTTTGAGCCAGCAGCTCATGAGATTGGAGTTCAACATGAACATTCCTCAGCTCATTGAGTCTATCAGATTTTTCGCTTAACTCCAAGGAGGTAGAGTCAAGCTTAGATTGGACATCAGCTCGTATAGATTCAACGAACCGAAAGTCACAAAGAAGAGATTCGAAGATTTTTGGTTTATCTTCTTCAGAAGCAGAGGAATGAGCACAAACCTTTTTAATGGTGACGTTCACCCACTGACTTGAGGAGACTTGATCTCTTGTCAAAGCATCTCCATCAGCGAGCGCCATAAGGCACATGGCGTCAACATATTCTTCACTGTCTGAATCGTCTGATTCAGCCCAGTCATGCTCTTCAGCTACCAGCCCTTTTGCTGGTGTTTTGGCCTCTTCCATTTCAGCAACCTTGGCCTTCAGCTGATAGTATTTATTCCTGTACTCATCAGCAGGTTTGGAAGGGTTAGTTTTAGGAGCAGCAGGAGTTGGTAGGGCAACTCTGCACTCCTTTTGGTAGTGGCCTTTTCTACCACATCTCCAGCACTCCTCTTGAGCTTTGTCAACAGGAGGCTTATATGGAGCAACCGACCTACGGTTGTTCCATTTACGGGAGTACCTTTTACCAGCGACTAAGGCAAAATCCATAAAGTCACTGAACATCTCTTGTTTCTCTTCAGCATCAAGATCATCAACAAGAGATTGAATAGGTTGTGGAAGAATAGAAGAGCTGGCACCAGTATTAAGATTACTGGGCTCAGCAGAGATAAGGGCCAAGGGGTCGAGAGCACAATGAGAAGAAGAGGAAACAGAAGAAGAAGAGGGACCCGCACGATGCTGTGCATCAGCGGCAGCTCTTAGATTTTGAGCAAGAGCTCTTTCTTCGAACTGGAGCATGCCAAAGAGAGACTCGAGGTTTAGCCCATTGAGTCGGGTATATGAACCGTTTAGACCTTCGTTGGGGAGGGAAAAGAAATTTTCATAGGCTCTTTTTAAGTCTATCTTTTTAGTGGCAATGGTAGCAGCAGAGCCTTCATGCATGCTAACCAATCTATCCCAAACTTCTTTTGAAGAGGGATATCTAATGACCACTTTCATGAGGTCAGTAGGAAGAGTGCTGACAATCATGTTTTTGAGCCTTGCATCAAGATTAACAAGTCTCCTTTCATCGTCAGTCCATTGAACCTCTGGTTTGACGATGTCAATCACAATCTCAGGAGCATCAACAGTTGCTCCTGGTGTTCTTTGAACCAGAGTGGGGATATAAGGACCGACGGTCAGAATAGACATTAGATAGGGTTCCACGCCCACTATATGTAGTAACATCCTTTCCTTCCAAGACCCAAAGTCATCGGGCTCGAATCTTGGAGGGACGGATACGTAACCGAAGTCACGTGTGTTAACAAGGGTGGGAACAGCAGTCATGTTCTTGTTTTAAAAAAGATTAAAAGAGAACTTTTAAGAAAATAAGTATGCAAACGGATCTTTGTTTCAGTAATTTAGAAACGTTGGCTCTGATACCACTTGACAGTCCTTGATTTGCACACTTAAATTTGTTTAAACTAAACAAGAAAGTAAAGAACAGAAGTAAAGAACACAAACAAGAACAAGTTCAATTGTTAGAAAACTATGCAAGTCTAATCATATGTATCATTGATTTAAACGATGAATACATGGTCGATAATACAACTTGTCTTACAAGAATACAAATGAACTATGTAATTGCTAAGTCTAGAAAGAAGGACACTTAAACAATTACAAATAAAGTGAAACACTTTGTGGTGACAAAACACCCTATAAATGGTGCGGCTGTGTTGCTTTATATAGGAAGGAATTAGGGCAACACAGCCTTACAATGATAGTGATGTGATGGTGGTTGTCGACACCTCATAGGCTCGTTGTACTTTGATTTAGGAGCCTTTGTCTTCTTTACCAAAACGGGTATGAAAGAGAGAAACTCTTGTTTTGGTCCCAACTGTGCCTTTGCCATATAAGGTAACATTCAGTTAGGAGAACCACCATGTGACTTCTTGTCTTCTTGTTGGTTTGAAATCTTCCCGCCTTGACCAACAGTTTGGAAAGCAAACCACCCGCTGACGAGAGTCAATGACTCGCTGATGACTCGCTGACGACCCACGTCAGCGACCAAGTCTGGTCAGCGAATCCTTGACTCAACACGATCATACAACCTTAATTAATAAATTAAACGTCCATATAATGATCAAACAAGCCAAAGAAACACATTGTACACTTTTCACCCCAAAATCATGTAATGTAAAGGGGCTACGAACTCACCTCGGGTGACAACAACGAGTTAATAAGAAGCTAGGTAAGTCCGACGTTCGCCAAAGGTCCACCACCTATCAATATTTACGTTATAATGAAAGTTAAGTCCCACTTTAAGTTTTATAAACGACACGTGACTTTAACCAATCACCGGGACCCGAATGGGACACATTGGAAACTAGGGAACGACCCAAAAGTTTGCTTGACTCGACCCAAGGAAGAAGGTAATAAAGCTGGCCAAATTTGGAAAACAATTGACATGGGACAGCTTCCCACACGCTAAGAAGTAGCGTCCTAAACGGTGGCCCAAAACATGAACTAGCGTAATACACGGTGGAGAATCAACGTGCAAGAGGGTGGTCAGGGGTGGCTTAGCGTCTTAGACGGTGTGCCCCACCGTCCCAGACGGTACCCTGGTTCAGTCACTTTTAGCGTTTGTCCACCGTCTCCCCAGCGTAAAACAGTGAGCAAGGGCATCGAGGTTAAAAAGGCACAATGGAGACCACCGTAAATTACGGTGGTTCCACCGTAATAGACGCCAACAGCGTCCCACACGTTCCAAGAAACGCATGAAACGGTCACCGAGCACAGGCCCAACGTCTTGGACGCCAAACCAGGCGTGTCAGACGCCAAAAACGGACCAGATTGAACAACAGCAGCCAAGAACCCTAAAAACGACCCATTTACTTCAAAACTCAAATTTTGACTTCCAATTCGTCCAGGAGGGTGTCATGACTCATTTTGGAGCATATTTAGACTAAAATGAACGTAACCCACTTAAATTCTTCCAATTAAAACATCAAATCCCACTTAAATTTCGTTTTGACCCAAATCAAACTTTGACAAACCCTAATTTGACCTAAGGTCGGTTTTGACTTAAATTGTGACCCAAGAAAATTTTGTTTTAGCTAGAAACAAGATTGTAAGTATGAAATGATGATTTTTAGACAAGATTACTTACCAAAAGCACCTTCCAAATGTAAAAATCCGAAATTTGACCCTATATGGATGATTCTCTGCCTTGAGCTCAAATTTTTGGATATGTTAAAGAGTTGGTGTTATAGATGAAGATTCCTAACAAAAATCTTGCTTGGAACAACAACTTTGGTGTATTAAATTAGAGAGAGAGAGAGAGAGAGAGAGAGAGAGAGAGAGAGAGAGAGAGAGAGAGAGAGAGAGAGAGAGAGAGAGATAAGAGAAATGAGATGATTGGTGGAGATGCGTGGAAGGATTTGGTTGGGATAGGGTTGGGTTAGTGGGTTTGGGTCAACCTATGGATAACTCAATCAAGTATCTAGTTCAATTAAATGACACTTTGTTGAGTCAAGGATTCGCTGACCAGACTTGGTCGCTGGCGTGAGTCGCCAGCAAGTGATCAGCGAGTCAATGACTCTCGTCAGCGGGTGGTTTACTTTCCAAGTTGTGTGTCAAGGCGGGAAGTTTTCAAACCACAAGAAGACAAGAAGTCACATGGTGGTTCCTCCAACTGAACATTACCTTATATGGCAAAGGTACAGTTGGGACCAAAATAAGAGTTTCTCTCTTTCATACCCGTTTTGGTAAAGAAGACAAAGGCTCCTGGATCAAAGTACAACGAGCCTATGAGAAGTCGACAACCACCATTCTATCACTATCATTGTAAGGCTGTGTTGCCCTAATTCCTCCCCTATATAAAGCAACACAGCCGCATCTTTTATATGTGTTTTTATCACCTAATTGTTTAAGTTTATAGTGTGTCTAGACTTAACAATTAGAGAAAATTACATTTTTCGTCCCTCAACTTGGCAAATTTCACAGTTTTGACCCTAAAGTGAATTAATTACAAAAAACCCTTAAAGTTGGTCGTTTTTTGCATTTTACACTCCGCGACCTAACGGAGTTAAATTTTGGCCGTTAACCCTTACACGTGCCAAACACGTGAGGGCATTTCTGTCATTTTCACCTTTAAGACCAAAAATGAAAAAATATACAACTTTAGGGACCAAAAGTGAAAACATATACAACTTTAGAGACCAAAAACGTAAAAAATCTTGATCTGGAAAAATGAATTTTTATATTACACATGTCCTTTCCAACTCTCATCTTCTTCTTCCTTCATCATCATCATTCATCCAAAAACCCAAAATTTACAACTCCCATATATATATATATATATATATATATATTACACACACATATACTCGCATATACATAGTCGTATATATATATATATACATACATATATTCACGTACATATATATAAAATACTTACGGTGGTTCGTGGTGGTGACAAAGGTGAAGGTGGTGGTCGTGCATGGTGGCAGTGGTGGTTCGAGGTGACAAGTAGCGAGCAGTAGTAGAGAAATTTCAAGAGTAGTGGTAGCTAGTATATAAAATATACTAGCTAGTATATATACATACATATATTCACGTACATATATATAAAATACTTACGGTGGTTCGTGGTGGTGACAAAGGTGAAGGTGGTGGTCGTGCATGGTGGCAGTGGTGGTTCGAGGTGACAAGTAGCGAGCAGTAGTAGAGAAATTTCAAGAGTAGTGGTAGCTAGTAGCAGCCGTGGTGGTGGTTGTATTAAGATGAGTAGTAGTAGAGTAGCAGTAGGGCAACCCTAGTAGTAACGAGCAATTTCAAGAGTAGTAGTAGCTAGCAGCAGCCGTGGTGGTTCGGTGGTTCACGACGGAGATGATGATGAATAGTAATAGTGAAGGTGGTGGTTTCTCTGGTGGTAGTCGTGGGTTTGTTATATATATATATATATATATATATATATATATATACGTAGGTATATATATATATTTAAAAGATGATGATACTTATGTGTATGTATATATATGTATACATATACGTTTATATATATATGTATGTATATGTTTGTGTGTGAGATATAAGGAGATATGTTGGTGATGCAGGGGTTGAAGCCGTGGGGTTTGCTCGGGAAGATGGTAACCCGCAGCAGCAACTCGCTGGTGGTGGTGGTGCTAACTGCAAAACACAGCAGTAAGCAGTAGCCGTAGCAGTGGCAGCAACGAGAGGAAGAAAGGGAGGAAGAAGAAGAGAAGATGTGTTATAACCTTTTAAAGTTAAACTGTTACGTTTTTTGTCCCTAAAGTTGTATATGTTTTCACTTTTGGTCCCTAAAGTTGTATATTTTTTCATTTTTGGTCTTAAAGTTGTATATGTTTTCACTTTTTGGTCCCTAAAGTTGTATATTTTTTCATTTTTGGTCTTAAAGGTGAAAATGACAGAAATGCCCTCACGTGTTTGGCACGTGTAAGGGTTAACGGACAAAATCTAACTCCGTTAGGTCGCGGAGTGTAAAATGAAAAAAAAGACCAACTTTAGGGGTTTTTTTGTAATTAATTCACTTTAGGGTCAAAACTGTGAAATTTGCCAAGTTGAGGGACGAAAAATGTAATTTTCTCTAACAATTATTTAGTTCATTTGTATTCTTGTAAGACAAGTTGTAATATCGACCATGTATTCATCGTTTAATCAATGAAACATATGATTATACTTGCTTAGATATTTGCATTTGAACTTATTCTTGTTCATGTTCTTTACTTTCTGTTCTTAACTTTCTTATATAAGATAAAACAAATATAAGTGTGCAAATTGTGGACTGTCACACTTGTTATCGAACACCCAAATAAATCGGTCAATTAACCTTGATTAGCACACGAACACAATTTAAATCACAAATAATATCGATCATTTATTACTTAACTAATATTTATTAGTCAAATGTACATATAATTAACGGGTCAACCTAACTCAAATTTCACAAATGTTACACGTACAGAGTTCTTTGTTGTATGGAACTACAAAAGCATTGTCTGATTTGATAAAGTAGTCTCCTGTGCGACGCCTCTTATAGTGAACATAACCGGAGGAGTCAAATCGGGTAACAACCTCATAATTCTTTGGAAAGGATTTGGAGCATTTGTCATCAACCATGCATGGAGCTTTTGTATTAGCTAATCCGCATGGCCCATGTAGCATGCTATCAGTTACAATTTTGAAAAGAACAGGTCCGTGACCCTATCTGGCAATTCTGCAGATATGTAATTGTCGAGAGTCTCTGCGTCTTGTATTATATACGATGATGCAACCCATATTAAAGTGTGACAATGAGGGGGGCCACGTTTTTGAAACTCTATAGTATAAAGTATACTAGATATATATATACATACATATATTCACGTACATATATATAAAATACTTACGGTGGTTCGTGGTGGTGACAAAGGTGAAGGTGGTGGTCGTGCATGGTGGCAGTGGTGGGTTTGTTATATATATATATATATATATATATATATATATATACTATATATATATATATATATATATATATAATATAAACACTCGTATTTGGTTACATATATATATATATATATATATATATATATATATATATATATATATATATATATATATATATATATATATATATATATATATATATATATATATATATATATATATATATATATATATATATATATATATATATATATATATATATATATATATATATATATATATATATATATATATATATATATATATATATATATATATATATATATATATATATATATATATATATATATATATATATATATATATATATATATATATATATATATATATATATATATATATATATATATATATATATATATATATATATATATATATATATATATATATATATATATATATATATATATATATATATATATATATATATATATATATATATATATATATATATATATATATATATATATATATATATATATATATATATATATATATATATATATATATATATATATATATATATATATATATATATATATATATATATATATATATATATATATATATATATATATATATATATATATATATATATATATATATATATATATATATATATATATATATATATATATATATATATATATATATATATATATATATATATATATATATATATATATATATATATATATATATATATATATATATATATATATATATATATATATATATATATATATATATATATATATATATATATATATATATATATATATATATATATATATATATATATATATATATATATATATATATATATATATATATATATATATATATATATATATATATATATATATATATATATATATATATATATATATATATATATATATATATATATATATATATATATATATATATATATATATATATATATATATATATATATATATATATATATATATATATATATATATATATATATATATATATATATATATATATATATATATATATATATATATATATATATATATATATATATATATAT
Organism: Erigeron breviscapus; assembly: GCA_034093135.1. NCBI lineage: Eukaryota > Viridiplantae > Streptophyta > Magnoliopsida > Asterales > Asteraceae > Erigeron > Erigeron breviscapus. The sequence continues at coordinate 48,964,436 of CM067172.1, forward strand.
ATATATATATATATATATATATATATATATATATATATATATATATATATATATATATATATATATATATATATATATATATATATATATATATATATATATATATATATATATATATATATATATATATATATATATATATATATATATATATATATATATATATATATATATATATATATATATATATATATATATATATATATATATATATATATATATATATATATATATATATATATATATATATATATATATATATATATATATATATATATATATATATATATATATATATATATATATATATATATATATATATATATATATATATATATATATATATATATATATATATATATATATATATATATATATATATATATATATATATATATATATATATATATATATATATATATATATATATATATATATATATATATATATATATATATATATATATATATATATATATATATATATATATATATATATATATATATATATATATATATATATATATATATATATATATATATATATATATATATATATATATATATATATATATATATATATATATATATATATATATATATATATATATATATATATATATATATATATATATATATATATATATATATATATATATATATATATATATATATATATATATATATATATATATATATATATATATATATATATATATATATATATATATATATATATATATATATATATATATATATATATATATATATATATATATATATATATATATATATATATATATATATATATATATATATATATATATATATATATATATATATATATATATATATATATATATATATATATATATATATATATATATATATATATATATATATATATATATATATATATATATATATATATATATATATATATATATATATATATATATATATATATATATATATATATATATATATATATATATATATATATATATATATATATATATATATATATATATATATATATATATATATATATATATATATATATATATATATATATATATATATATATATATATATATATATATATATATATATATATATATATATATATATATATATATATATATATATATATATATATATATATATATATATATATATATATATATATATATATATATATATATATATATATATATATATATATATATATATATATATATATATATATATATATATATATATATATATATATATATATATATATATATATATATATATATATATATATATATATATATATATATATATATATATATATATATATATATATATATATATATATATATATATATATATATATATATATATATATATATATATATATATATATATATATATATATATATATATATATATATATATATATATATATATATATATATATATATATATATATATATATATATATATATATATATATATATATATATATATATATATATATATATATATATATATATATATATATATATATATATATATATATATATATATATATATATATATATATATATATATATATATATATATATATATATATATATATATATATATATATATATATATATATATATATATATATATATATATATATATATATATATATATATATATATATATATATATATATATATATATATATATATATATATATATATATATATATATATATATATATATATATATATATATATATATATATATATATATATATATATATATATATATCTCTATATATATATATATATATATATATATATATATATATATATATATATATAACATATTAAAGTGTGACAATGAGGGGGGCCACGTTTTTGAAACTCTATAGTATAAAGTTCTGCAAATAAAAAAGCAGTAGTAAAAAGTAATGGGTGTTAAAATTTTGACGTATGAAATGAGTAATAGTGGAAGTACCTGCGGTAACATCTCCGAATGGTTTGGAATCTTTAAGAAATTTTATAAAGGATTCTGCTTTTAATTGGAACACGCGAGCCACAATGTCAGGCCTATATTGAGCACTTAAAGCATGAGCTTTTGATAAGGCGCGTCTGATCTCAGGCCACTTGACATTACAGGTAAACGTGATAAAGTATTGTGGGTTTTCGTAAACTGAACAAATAGCAAGAGCATCCTGATAATGGCGGTACATATATCTAGGTCCACCAGTGAACGAAGCAGGAAGAAGGACACGTTTTCCGACATCACGTCCTTCAACGTCGACATCATTATTAGACAGCGCATCATACAATCCTTGCAAAAATTCAGAACGAAGGTCTTTTTGATTATTACGTAGATAGTCCAATCTCTCATGTTCAATACGAACGTAAGCGTCTACTAAGTATTGTTGGAACAATCAACCGCCATGAAGCAAATGAGTGTAGCGACCATGTCTATCATGGATCTGAAAACGATGAAACATATTCATTGTTAATTTACGCTCAGATCCTTGAGAATCACCAATTAACCGCAGAACGGGCGACCATCCTTGTTCACCGTGTGGGAAGAGGAGGGGGTATTGTAAAGGCATGTAAGCTGGATGAAGCTTACTAACTCTGTGAGGTGTTTCATCTTTGGCGTGTATAACAATGTCAAAATCTTCACCTGAAGAACTGTCATTGAAGACTATGCCACCCAGAGTATCAGAGGTGGGAAGATTGTAGTTTTTAAGTCGGTGGGTATCATGAAGCTTGATAACAAAATCAGGAACATCCGCTGTTTGACAAAAATCCTTAGCACTTCTAAATAGGCGCACATATGCATTACATGTGTCAAGTGTGGAAGCTATGTTTGAAACTATCTCACCAGAAAGTTGAGCCTGTGAGCAATCAAAAAAAGAAGACAATCGGTTTGAATGTTCATTTTCTGAGTCAAAGATATACATTTGTAGAAATGTGGGACGTTCGCCGGGAGGAGGGCATAGAGAACCTAGCCAATGAGAAATCTGTCCAGTAATCTTAAACACATATGGACCGGAACCCCGATTAATTGATTCGTCTACTTTAGCTCCAAAGGATGTCATAGAGAACAGAGAATTATACGCTCGAACATTAGACATGAACTGCCTCTCGTCAAAGAGAGACCGCATAAAATCAGGTGGCTCTACTGGAAAATCGATATGTACTTGTCCACTCTTACAACAAACTGAGTATTTTGGTCTTTCACTTACTCGAGCGGATATTAGGCGTTCGTCAAACCAGAATAATGCACCACAAAACTCACACACACATGTACAATCGCCCAAGTCAATGTAATCAGCATAATGAAGCGGTTGGTCAACCAACTGCGAGCGTAGCTCCTCGTCTGCACGAAGCCTAGAATGGGCATTTAATATTGAAGAACGTTGAGATGCCTGACGCTTTGTCTGATGGCCTGTATAAGGGACAGTTCTAGAAGAAGAAGAAGAGGCAATGGTTTCGTTTAATGGCTCACGTGGACACTTTCTACCGCGTCCTGATAGTGGCTGCATCTTTTTATCCTGTACGTGCCAACTGAAACCTGAATTTGAATACTATAAATTTACAACTACAAGTAAGTTCAAACTGGAGCTAGCAAAATAATCTACCGTTTGTAGGTTACTTAAACTAATGGAGCATTTTCTATAAGATGAACTTACAGAATCTTTTGAAGTTTGCAGAAACCGTTTTTGATGTTGAGCAAACTGATTAGGATGCTATCAACAGAGACATTGGCACATCATTATATTGCAAAACCTGTTTTAGGTGATGTCAATATCACTGTTACAGAAACCCAAGCGGATATCCAAAATTGCAAAAGCTATCAAGAAAGAAAAATGTTAACTAAGTTATAAATACCTCAGTAAGATGTTTAGGACCGAAAGCCAATAATGCAACCACTCCAATATCTAAAGTTTCGGGAGATAAAGATGCAAAGACACCAATACCATCTAACGCTTTTGTTTTCTGCAAAAACCACATTAAAACTTATATTTCAATATATATACAAATAGATGATCACGCCATTGACTGGCAATGGAAACCAACTTAGGTTTTTTATTTAATTTTTTATTCTAAGGTTGAGGCAACATAAAACCATTACTTCATACGTCACCAAAAAGATTCGACAGTTATTTTGTGCAACTTACAGATTATTAGAATGCTTTTATTTTACACAATTGACCAAATAAATTAACTAAAGAAATCTATAATGTTCAAAAAAATAGCTCTGCATAGATGCTCATAATTTAAATTGAAGAAAGCTATAGAGTATTAAAAAAAGTTGTTATAAATCCAACGCATGTCAAAATTGGAATATATATCTTCTAATGATGCACAGAAAACATAAGAAACATATGATAGTCATAACCAAGAAAAGGAAGCAAATATAATACAGTCAAAAGCGAGCAGCCAAAACAATTAAGAGGACCTTAAAATAAGCAGCAGACACAACGATAATACAAAAATCTTTATATCTATAATATAGATAGTAATAGTATATAGACAGTAATATATTGAGGTGGGTAACAGTACCTTTAAAAAAAAGGAAAAAGCATAGTATCTGAAGAGAGTATTATTAGGGGTTCTTTAGAAAACATGAATGTTCTAATGACAATTTGATAGGTATCAAGTATCATCAGGGTTTGACACGTGAGGGACACATATACTAATCTTTCAGTTATGATGCCAGCTAGACAATATAAAGCCGTAGAATAAAAGGTGGAAGCGGGATTCGAACTGACGACCCATAATATAAAAAGCAAAGATACAGCCAACTATGCTGAAGCCACTTTTATCAAATCTTTCGTAAACATCTTATATAAAATACAGTTTAAAGTTTACTGTTCACTTCAATCACTATTATTAAAGGAAATTAATTAATTAATTAATTAATTAATGTTTACAAATAGAAAGATATATTTCAATAACATTTATGTTATGGTAAATGGATATACTCTTAATCTTTGACAAATTATTATTATTTTTACACATGTGTCAACTTCTCATGTATTTCTTATTTAATTTTCTCATTAATTATATTCCTCACTAATAATCTAGTTAAATCTATAAGATTTTTTTTTTATGTCAGTATTATCCCATCACGATTATTATTTATTATTCTTCTAACTTTTTTACTTCCAAAATTAAAACTCATTATACTTCATAATATATATATATATATATATATATATATATATATATATATATATATATAGAACATCAAAATAAAACAACAAGTAAAATAAAATGAAAACAATGGCTCCTTCAAGGAAGTTGGCCTCCTATTCTTCATCTCCCCTAATCTTAATTTCCATTATGTTTACAAATACAAAGATATGTACAATGGCATTAAATCTGTAAGATTTATATATATATATATATATATTTTTGTCATGTAAGTATTAACCTATCATATCTATTTTTTTTCTTTTGTTATTTTTCTAGCTAACTTTTACTTCGAAACTTAAAACTCTATACTTCATAATATATGTAATCAAAATAAAAGAAAATATAAAAGAAAATGAAAACAATCGTTCTCTCAAGGAGGTTGACCCCCTATCCTAGATCTTCCCATTTCAGATAACTTTCCGGACTCGATATGGTTGATGATTCTTTCTGTTCTTATATATAAATTGATTTATAAAGCATTATCACAACATCGTTATGATCAATTAATGGGACTTGGCTGAAAAGTGTGTTTGTCTTTATCATTAGCTCAAGCAGTCTTTGATTTTGATGTTTATGGTGTTTTAGCCACCTTTTGGAAGGTATAAGAGGAGAGATAGCTTGTTATTTTTGTATAAAGACCAGTTATTAATGGGCATCTGGCCCAACAACATACCAGGCTTAACTACAAGCTATCCCACCGCCAGCCGACTAGAATTATCAATGAATCTCCCAAAAAAGAGAAGAAGAGATGGTTGTTGGCATTTCGTTAATATATTCATTTAAAAGACAAACTCTTCATTTATAATCACTAAACACCTAATTGAATAAAATTATTTAACGGTATGTATTCTTATCATTACAAATTATTGTGTAGCGTTTACTTTTGTTAAAAGAAATAAAGGGATCAGCAACAATTACATCATTTCCCGAAATAAGATGATACAAGACATCAATGCAAAGATTTCAGCCAGCGATTTTACAGCAATTAGAAAGCCATAGTTTCCTTATTTAAACCCTTAATTGTGTGTATAAATTATAACTCAAATGATCATTGTAATCATCACTTTTGATAATAAGAAATCCCAAATTGTATATATTCATCAAGGACTTTGACTTATAGTTCATATTGTGTGTAAACAAATAGCTGGTTGAAGTTGAATTCGACCACTTTATAAATTTTCTTAAAAAATATACAATCTAACTTATATAATATGTTGTTGTGTTTATATAGAGCTAGGGATGGGGATCTATATCCCTTTCAAGAATTGAGTTCTGTTGTTATTGTTATAGACGGGGATCCGTACGATACAACGGTATCGGCGACGGTGTGACGGTGACGTCAACAAGTGTAGATAGGTTGTGTAAATGATATACATACGGTAGATATTTTAGAAGTTAAGAAAATAAATAAAATGTAAAATAAGTGCAATATAGAAATAGTAAAAGAAATTTTTTCATACACCATATTTGAATTGATTGTAGTTCATTCGAGACGATTACTTTCCTCCTTTGTATTTGATAGTAGACTAGGTATTATTTTTCCGTACTCTACATCAATAGAAAAAAAATCGTATTTAAGTTAACTTTATTTTTCCTAATTCATTGGATCATATAGATTTTTATACATTTATTCTTTGTAGCCTGTAGGTGAACTAAAAATAAGACAAAAAGTTATTTTTTTAACATTTAATGTAACATTTGCCTATTTTGACTTATTTGACTTGTACGTTGACGTGTTTAAACGTGGCTAAATGCAATATTAATTTCATGATTTATGGAATTCCAATTTCTTGACTCGTTGACTTGTTCGTGTTAATGGCTAACCATTTTAGTTAGTCGATTTACTTGAAGCTTTACTTGACAATTTAATAAACGTGTTATACCTTAGACGAGACTTAATGGACGATTTTGCGATGTAAGACGAATTATTAGTTAACTAGAAATGTAATCGGGTGATCCATGGGTCGACCCATGACCCATGAACTACCACATTTGACCCAACCCTATCCAAACCCCCCACCCAACTCTTCCACTCATTCTATCCATTCATTCAATTCATCCTCCAACCTCTTCTTCCTCTCACTAAATGCTATACTACTTCCTCTCTCTCTCACTAAATTCTTGGGTCATTAATTGTTACTTCAAGCAAGATTGGTAATAAATTCATCATCTTCATCATCAAGTAATCATCATATCAAAATTTGGGAGTTTAAGGTGCAAGAAATCTTGGACTTTCACCTAATTTCGGATTTGGGCTTTTAGTGGAAGAAAGTGGTAAGCAACTTGTATCAATATCGTCATTTATTGTTCATTATCATGTTACTAATCAAAACAAACTAAACTTGAGTCAAAAATGCAAGTCAAAATGGTTTTAGCCAAAAATTAGGGTTCTAAATAGTTAAATGGGTCAAAAACCGGATTTTTCATTGTTTGATGTTACGTGTCGAATTATTGAGTGAGTCATGATTGAAAACATGTTTCTAGCTCAACACAAGCAGCTCATGGTCAAAATTCGGACTAAATCCAATTAAAACCGAAATTAGGGTTTGCATATTATGAAAATTAGGTCAAAAACGATTTAAATTATAAAATTGAGGTTTTATGATCGATTTGAAAAGGGACTTGAATTTGTTTACATCCACCACGATTATCCATGCACAAAACATGTTTCTGGTTGTCTCAATTCGATCTCATAGCAGCGGATTAGGGTTTTAGTCATGAAAGTCAAGTTTGACTTTAAAAGTCAACTACCCTTCTTCAAGAATCTTGCCCAGATTTTCTTACCTTCTGCTTAGCCGTCTCTTACGCCCCTGTGTAGCGTCTGAGACGCTGGTCTTCCCCTGTTGGCATGACAGTCCACAATTTGCACACTTATATTTGTTTTATCTAGACAAGAAAGTTAAGAATAGAAAGTAAAGAACATGAACAAGAATAAGTTCAAATGCAAATATCTAAGCAAGTCTAATCATATGTTTCATTGATTAAACGATGAATACATGGTCGATATTACAACTTGTCTTACAAGAATACAAATGAACTAAATAATTGCTAAGTCTAGACACACTATAAACTTAAGCAATTACAAGAGAGAAAATAAAGTGACACACACTTTGTGGTGACAAACACAAAGTATAAATGATGCGGCTGTGTTGCTTTATATAGGGGAGGAATTAGGGCAACACAGCCTTACAATGATAGTGATAGAATGGTGGTTGTCGACTTCTCATAGGCTCGTTGTACTTTGATCCAGGAGCCTTTGTCTTCTTTACCAAAACGGGTATGAAAGAGAGAAACCCTTGTTTTGGTCCCAACTGTACCTTTGCCATATAAGGTAATGTTCAGTTGGAGGAACCACCATGTGACTTCTTGTCTTTTTGTGGTTTGAAAACTTCCCGCCTTGACACACAACTTGGAAAGTAAACCACCCGCTGACGAGAGTCACTGACTTTGCTGATGACTTGCTGACGACTCATGTCAGCGACCAAGTCTGGTCAGCGAATCCTTGACTCAACAATCTCCCCCTATTCGCTGAGAAGACTTGCTGAGTAGACTAGACTTGATAAGAGTAAGGAATGATGAAAAGATGTCTTATATATCATCTTAAATTATTACAAGCTGATACATATAGTTTTTCATTTTAAGACATCTATAAGTTGGCAGCTTCAAATTCCCAAGCTTCCTCTTGCTTGGCCATTCTGATCGCTGGGTCATCCCTTCTATGAGGCTTTATCAATTCTTCATCCAACTTACTGATGAACCATCTGTTGTTGGATGTTTCAGCACACCTTCTTCTTATGCTTAAGATGAACCCAGTGGAAGCTTTTTCAAGTTCATCCAAGCGAAAGAACAGTTGATTGTTCTGGAAGTTTGTGAAGAAGATGCCAGCAGGACTTTCTATCACTCTCCCTTCCTCAAATAAGCTTCTGGGAGGAAGTCTGGTGTTCAGCGAGGCATCACCAGTGATAGGAGGAAGGTCCATTGTCAAGGTTCGGTGCTCTGCTTTCCTTTTACTTTGAACCCTTCTTTTTGCTGAGGAGGAGACAGCTGCTGGAGTGCCAAACACTTGCCTCAGCATGGGCAAGTCGGCTTTGAACTTAGTTTCATACTCCCTGGCTTTTTCAAAATAATCTTTGAGCATCTTCTGGAGTTGTTCATAGCTGACAGCCTTTTTGTCCTTCACCAGCATGTATACTTCAGCCCACTCAGAGGCACCCAAGGAGGTTGGCTTGACACCTTCCAGTTTGATGGGATTGTCAGCACCTTGTCTTAAGATTTTCAAGTTTGTCTTAAGACCCATTTCAGCACGAAAGGCTTCAACAACAATAATCTTTTGGGGCCTCTTCCTGTCCTTCATAAGTTTCAACCATTTAGCCTTTTCTTCCTCAAACTTGGCTCTCTTCTCGCTGAGTTGCTTCTCAACTTCTTTATGCTTCTGCCTGTATAGAGCTTCAGCACCACCCGCTTTCAGCAGCATCCTTTGCTCACCATCCAGCTGATCTTTTTCAAGAAGAGGTAGCTGCTTGATATACTCAAGATTTTTTCTTTCATTCTCTTGATTTGCCTTAATCCTATCCAACTCCTTGATGGCTTCTTCTTGAGTTTTTCCATCAGCAGTCAAGGCAAGTATATCTATTGCTTGATGTTGATGGCCTGCTGATGTTTGAATAGAGAGTTGAGCAGCGGAAGATTTCTTGAAGAACCCAGATTCGGTGAGCTGTCTTCTCCGTTCATCAGAGAGTGGGGTAATTTCAGCACTTGCCATATATCTTCTATGAAAGACTGGCAACATTTCGCTTGACCTATCCCTGGCCATTTCCTCAGCAAACCCAGCTTCCCATGAAGCTTTGACAGTTTCAGGGTCAAACTGTTCTTCCAAATCACCAAAGGCTTCAATGTGACCCTCAACAGCAGCAGGGGGTGCATTGAACCTAACAATTTGTTGCTCCCCCTCAATACCAGCTGGGGGAGCTTCATCATTTTCATCTTTTTCAATCTCCCCCTCAATACCAGCAGGGGGAACTTCATCATTTTCATCTTTTTCAATCTCCCCCTCAACACCAGCAGGGGGAATTTCAACATTTGCCTCTTTTTCAGTCTCCCCCTCAACACCAGCAGGGGGAACATCATCAGCCTTGGTTGTGTCATCCATTTCTAGTATCTCTTCAGCAGAGTCTTCATAGATTTGGGCAACTGCCTTGTTCACTGCTTCATTTACCATATCTAAAACAGCAGCATCAACTTTCTCCCCCTTGGAAGTTGTAGTGTTAATGACAACTTCCATAGTCGCTGGCTGTTTAGATTGTTGTTTAACAAGCTGGGCCAACAAATTCTTGATTTCATCAACCTCCTTCTCCAGCTTAACTTGCCGCTGGCGATCCTCCTCAGTGAAAGAAACTTGAGGAATAGGAAGATCAGCCACTTGTTTTTCTAAGGCATGAATTGCCTTAGTGTTATTTTCTACTTGAGTAGTCAGAGGGGAGATGAGATTACTCAACTTCTTTACCTCAACAGCAGCAGGGGGTGCATTGAACCTAACAATTTGTTGCTCCCCCTCAATACCAGCTGGGGGAGCTTCATCATTTTCATCTTCCTCCATGTCACTTGCTTCTATTTCATCAGCATGACTGTAAGAATCTAGTTGAAAGTCATCTGCCACAATATCTCCCAACTCAAAATCACTTTCCTCATCAATAGTTATTACATCATCAACTTCGTCATCCCCATCACTAGCACCTTCAGCATCACCCAAATCAACATTTCTTTCTTTCAGATTCATTTTCCTTCACTTCTACAGCAATTTCTGCATATTTGGTGAGATCATTCAATTGATGCTCCACCCTTTCAAGTCTGTTGTCAGTGTATGTGGAGTAAGAAATGCCCAAATCTTTAGCTGTTTGAGGTTCAATTTCAGGGGGAACTGAGGATGAGCAGCCAGGAACACTTAAGAAGGAAGAAGGCATGCCAAGAGACAGCATGGTGTTCACTGGTCGCATTGGAGGAGTTTTAGGTCTTGCAGTAAGAGTAACTGCCTCAGAAGTTTCTACAATACTTTCACCAGTCACTGCAGCATCAACAGCAATATTTTCATTAGTGGCTGCTGCATTCTCACCAGCAGCAGCATCAACTTTCTCCCCCTTGGAAGTTGTAGTGTTAATGACAACTTCCATAGTCGCTGGCTGTTTAGATTGTTGTTTAACAAGCTGGGCCAACAAATTCTTGATTTCATCAACCTCCTTCTCCAGCTTAACTTGCCGCTGGCGATCCTCCTCAGTGAAAGAAACTTGAGGAATAGGAAGATCAGCCACTTGTTTTTCTAAGGCATGAATTGCCTTAGTGTTATTTTCTACTTGAGTAGTCAGAGGGGAGATGAGATTACTCAACTTCTTTACCTCAACAGCAGCAGGGGGTGCATTGAACCTAACAATTTGTTGCTCCCCCTCAATACCAGCTGGGGGAGCTTCATCATTTTCATCTTCCTCCATGTCACTTGCTTCTATTTCATCAGCATGACTGTAAGAATCTAGTTGAAAGTCATCTGCCACAATATCTCCCAACTCAAAATCACTTTCCTCATCAATAGTTATTACATCATCAACTTCGTCATCCCCATCACTAGCACCTTCAGCATCACCCAAATCAACATTTCTTTCAACAATTTCTCTTTCATCAATGCTGGCATCCACCTCAGCATGCTCACTCAAAACAACCTTTTCAATTTCACCAACCAGCACCTGCCTTTCATCCAGAGAAAAATTTAAAGGGGTTGGGGAATTTGGTGCCTCTGTCTCAGTGTGTTGTACCACTGAAACGTCATCGGCCGTAGAATGTGTTGTCTCTAGCATCACCTGTGATCTGGCTGCTGACAACGACTCAGAGGGTTGAGAGGAGGAAGGAATTATTTGAGTGGTAGACTCAACTCTAGTGGGCTGGGGTGACCCTTGTACTTCACCAACCCCTCCTACAGAAGATTGGGGTGGCTGCTTGCGGTTACCCTTTTTCTCGTCAGCAACCTTTTTTGAGGCTGCTGATGGGCCGGCTGGGTTTCTAATGTCCTTGGGCTGTGAGGACGTCTTAGCCTTTGTGGTTAAGCCCTTTGGTACTCGCTGCTTCTGTTTTGGGACATTAGTAGGAGGTGAAGTGGAAGTAGATGTAGTTTGTGTTTTGTTGGTCTTTTTGGGAGCTTTGGAGGCTGCTGGGGGGATTTCCAGCGAGCCAGCTCCAGAGGATCGTTTTTTGTATACATCAGGATAGGTGGAGTAAAGTACCTGTTTCATTGCCGGAGGAAGCACAACATATTTAGCATCAAACACCTCAGTGTCACAAGCAGGTACCTTGTACACTGTGCTGGCAATCCTTGGTGCGAAAAGGTGTTAGAAATATAAATGTAGTAGTTGATTTGTTTCTTATGTACTTACAATGTAAATATCTAAGTATGGAAGGGGGCATATTGTAATATGTGTATAGGTATATAAACCCCCTCCATAATGCAAAATGTAACCTTTCATACCATAATACAAACTAATCTTTCCCTGCCAAACACACTTTCTCTCTCTACTTTCTCTCTCTTAAAACCACCATTGATACACATACTTACACACACATAAGCTCGAATTCTATTCATTACAATTGGTATCAGAGCACAATCAGAGTTGCTGAACGATCCACAAGCTTAATTCAAGCTTAATTTGTGCTTATTTCCAGAATTTGGCTTATTTTCTGAAAGGTTCATTTGCCGAGATCACTATTTGAGTGATTTATGCAAATTAAGAGTGTTTTTGTTCAAATTTTGTTCATCGATAGATTCATAATCAGTATATCATCCTTCGTTGTCGATTTTAGAAGTTAATTTCATCGTTTGAGTTGTTTTTGCTCGAGCTTGGCAAATTGCATGTTCGAGTGGGTTTGAATTCTAGTTGAAATTAACATCTAATTTGTTCAAGGATTTGTGCGCATTGTTTTCCTGATCATTTTGATATAAAATACGAGCTTTAATTCGCAAAAATGAAGGAGAAATCGAAGATTTACAGTCTGCTCTGCAAATGAAGGTCTGGCTGAACGAAGAAGACAAACAGTAACCGACTATTTTGTCACGTAGTGATTACTCGTGTTTGCAGAGGTCGTTGGCTTGGTTTGATCTTACTTGTTCTATTTGCAGAGCTCACTGCTCGGCAAATACGTATTTCAAGAAATTTGGTTAAGGCTTGATCTTACTTGTTCTATTTGCAGAGCTCACTGCTCGACAAATACGTATTTCAAGAAATTTGGTTAAGGCTTGATCTTACTTGTTCTATTTGCAGAGCTATTTGCTCGGCAAATAGTTGAATTGAATTCTTCGACCAAGTGACTTTCTTAGTTGTGCTGTTTGCAGAGGTCTAAGCTCGGCATTCAGTTGAAAATAGAAAAAATTTCAATTTTTTTTTTTTTTTTTTTTTTTTTTTTTTTTTTTTTTTTTTTTTTTTTTTTTTTTTTTTTTTTTTTTTTTTTTTTTTTTTTTTTTTTTTTTTTTTTTTTTTTTTTTTTTTTTTTTTTTTTTTTTTTTTTTTTTTTTTTTTGGAATTTATTTGAAATGGCTTCAAGGGAAGCATTGGCACTTGGTTCTGAAGGAAGACCTCCTGTCTTGTTTAGAGGTTCTTATCCTCAATGGAAGAAAAGGTTTCTGAACTGGATAGACAGACAGAAGAATGGAAAACTTTTGAGAAAATCATACAAAGATGGTCCTGAAATTCCAAAGAACCCTGTTAATGGAGAAGTTTTACCTGAAGAGAGTTGGAATGTAGAACAGAAAAATAGAGTTGAGGTTGATCAAAGTGCAATTGCCTATCTTTACCAAGCACTTCCTGATAAAATTTATTGCAATGTGGATTCCTATGAAACAGGAAAAGACATATGGGATGAAGTGGAGAAGCAGATGGAAGGATCTGATGTATCAAACACCATCAGGTTGTCAACTGTTCTGAACATGTATGAAACATTCAAACAACAAAAAGGTGAACCATTGAATGAGGTATACATCAGATTCTGCAATGTCATCAATGAGCTTAGAAAGAATGATGTGAAGAGAACCAATATGGAACTGAACATCAAATTCATCAAAAATCTGGAAGAGGAATGGCAAGTGTATGGAACCCAACTCAACCAACAATCAGACTTTGGGAAACTCACCATTCACACCTTGTATGAAAAATTGAAGCTGAATGTTGAGGATGTTCAGAGGATCCAAAAGAAGAAAGAAGAATGTTCACATTCCGATCCATTAGCCTTGGTAGCTGAGAAGAAGACTTCAAAAGTGTCAAGACAAAACTTTGTTGAGTATGACACTGATTCTGATTCAAGTGAAATGAGTGATTCTGATCTGGATGAAAGACAGAAAGAGATGTACAAGGAACTCGCTTATTTCACGAAGGCTTTCAAAAAGAAATTCTTCAAGAAGAAACCAACAAACAATCAGCTTAGGACTTCATCAGTATCTTCGTATGCAAAGAATTCGAATGCTCCTAAGTTTGAATCAAAGAAGGGACATGTTGGTGGTGAGAAGAAGTTTGATAATCAGAAGAAGTTTGAGAAGAAGGTCATGGATAAAAGGAGTGAGGACAAGAAATGCTATAATTGTGGTATTCCTGGACACTTTGCCATCAATTGCACTAAACCGCGTCAAAAGAACTCTGAATACTACAAGTACAAACTTTTGCTCGCAAGACAAGAAGAAAGTGGAATTGCTCTTCTCGCTGAGGATGACAAGTGGTTACATCTTTCTGATGAGGAGACAGACGAACTTGTAGCAAATGTGTGCTTCATGACGAAGATCAAGAAATCAACGGAGTTGGATGATGTTAAGGAAAGTTCTTCAGAGGATGATCAGGTAATAACACTTCACAAATCAGTGTTAAAATATGAGTGTTGTATAAAAGATTCTCTTAAACAAAAACTTGATAAAGAAAATGATGAGCTTAAAGCTGAAATCAAGTCTTATCAAGACAAGTTGTATAAGATTAATCGATCATATCAACAAATATTTTTGAATAGGCCAAGAAATTCGAAAACTGTATTCACTTCAGGGTTAGGTTATGTCAATCCAAATCATTTGCTCGAAGCACAAGAAGAAGTTTGAGAAGAAGGTCATGGATAAAAGGAGTGAGGACAAGAAATGCTATAATTGTGGTATTCCTGGACACTTTGCCATCAATTGCACTAAACCGCGTCAAAAGAACTCTGAATACTACAAGTACAAACTTTTGCTCGCAAGACAAGAAGAAAGTGGAATTGCTCTTCTCGCTGAGGATGACAAGTGGTTACATCTTTCTGATGAGGAGACAGACGAACTTGTAGCAAATGTGTGCTTCATGACGAAGATCAAGAAATCAACGGAGTTGGATGATGTTAAGGAAAGTTCTTCAGAGGATGATCAGGTAATAACACTTCACAAATCAGTGTTAAAATATGAGTGACACTGCAAGAAAAGATTGCAGGGAGTTGAGTAAAAAGAATTTAAAATTAAAGAAAGATTTGGAAAACAAAGAGAAAGATTTTCAAAATAAATTTGACTTGCTTCAAAAGGAATTTGAGAATTTGAAATCTGAAAAAGCAGAAGTCACTTTTACTCCAAACTCAAAACTGCATCTTGAGAAACAAGAACTTGAGACCAAAGTTCTTGAACTGAGCAAGACCGTCAGACAACTTCAAGTCGAAAAGACCAATGAGATGTTTCGAGCAAATGCATTGGCTGAGGACAATGAGTCTTTAAATGTGAAATTGAAAGAATCTATACCTGATTTGACAGAATTTGAAAACAAAATTTCTGACCTAAAATATGAGTGTTGTATAAAAGATTCTCTTAAACAAAAACTTGATAAAGAAAATGATGAGCTTAAAGCTGAAATCAAGTCTTATCAAGACAAGTTGTATAAGATTAATCGATCATATCAACAAATATTTTTGAATAGGCCAAGAAATTCGAAAACTGTATTCACTTCAGGGTTAGGTTATGTCAATCCAAATCATTTGCTCGAAGCACAAGAAGAAGTTCCATCATTATATAAGGAATCTTATCTAAGATGT
This sequence comes from Erigeron breviscapus, assembly GCA_034093135.1. Taxonomy (NCBI): domain Eukaryota; kingdom Viridiplantae; phylum Streptophyta; class Magnoliopsida; order Asterales; family Asteraceae; genus Erigeron; species Erigeron breviscapus. The sequence continues at coordinate 48,980,697 of CM067172.1, forward strand.
GGGATGACTGACCAGTTTGTAAGACCGACTGATAGTGATTTTGAGGCTGATGATTTTCTAGAGAAGGGTACAAAAGTGTATTTTAACTATGAGTTAATGGATGAAACATATGATTTTTTCAGTCACCCTGCACATAAAACTGAAAAAGAAAATCATGAGGCTATAATTCCTGAAATACTTGAGTGCTTTAAAGAAAAACCTTTAGAAGAAACTATTCCAATTCCAAAAGCTGAAAACTTGAGACCTTATGTTCCACAAAAAGTTTTGGAAAAGGTAATAGAGGATCTGGAAAAGTCTCTTGCTGAAAAGCAATCTTTGATAGACAATCTGAAGACTCAAAATCACTGTACCAATGACCAACCCAAGTTAGATTCCAAAGTTTGTGATCAATCTGGATGTTCTGTGATTTCTATGTGTGAAATTGTAAATGCTTCTGTGCAAACTTGATTTTGACCGAAAGTTTTCTGAATCGATTGAAAAAATCAATAAGAAGATTTTATCTATGAAAAAGAAAACAAATGTGTTTGAAAAGAATCATCCAATTCATGTTCAAAATGTGAATGTAGACATCAAGAAAGTTGTTCATGTGTCTGTTCAAACTGATGGTGATTTAGATGATGTTAATGATATTGATGATTATTTCTTCCCGGTTGCTTCTGAAACTGAGTCTTTTACCAAGTTTTCTGAGGGAACTCAATCATACTTGAATGAAATTGATGCTTTCAAACAAAAGTTTGAAAAAGAAAGAGAACAGAGGTTGAATGTGCTAAAGGAACTTAATGATCTAAAAGTTGAATTCCAATTTCAGAAAATAGCACTTCAATATTTTAAAGAGAAAGAAAAAGCATCAATTCCACTCAAGAGAAGTCCTTGTCCGATTAAGATAAGTGAAGCAAGTGTGAAATTGGAAAATGATGAGATGTCAACATTTTTAGAAGGAAATCATGATTTTGCTCCTGAATTTGAAAAACTTTTTGTTCAAAAAGAGGAAAAACATGAATTTTATCCAAAGAAGATTCCAAAGTCACACTCTTCACAACCTTCCTCCTTAGATAAGATCCCAAGACCAAAGACCACCCAACAATCAAAGACCAACCCGTTACCCAAGACTAATTCAAAACCAAAGTCCAATCAATCACCCAAGAAGGATTCAAGTCATAAATCAAAGAAAACTCCCACAGACTCAAAGACTTCTAGGCAACCAAAGATGTACAAGGTCAAATCTGAACCTCAGTCACAAAAAGAAGTCAAAACAAGCAGTGGTCCGAAGATTATTAAGAATGAAACCTTCTCATTAGGTAACAAACAACCTCAGCAGGTTAGGTATTCTAGTTTCCCTAGGTATTCTCAGAAGAATCCTAAGTGCACTTTACAGAGGGTTAGAGATACTTTTACAGGCATGACTAAATAAAAAGACCAGTATGGTTGGTTGTCACCTAATAACATAAAGAAAGTGAATAAAGACCAACCCGTTACCCAAGACTAATTCAAAACCAAAGTCCAATCAATCACCCAAGAAGGATTCAAGTCATAAATCAAAGAAAACTCCCACAGACTCAAAGACTTCTAGGCAACCAAAGATGTACAAGGTCAAATCTGAACCTCAGTCACAAAAAGAAGTCAAAACAAGCAGTGGTCCGAAGATTATTAAGAATGAAACCTTCTCATTAGGTAACAAACAACCTCAGCAGGTTAGGTATTCTAGTTTCCCTAGGTATTCTCAGAAGAATCCTAAGTGCACTTTACAGAGGGTTAGAGATACTTTTACAGGCATGACTAAATAAAAAGACCAGTATGGTTGGTTGTCACCTAATAACATAAAGAAAGTGAATAAGACCACAGAACCCATCAAGAAGAAACCTGTTAAGAACGGAAATAACAAATTGTTTGCTAACTCAAAGACTGTTCGTGTTTCAGGTGACTTGTGCTTAACTAGTTGCAGTAGATGGATTCCTAAGGATAGATTTTTGCATGCATCTAGTAAAGTCAAGCTTGATGGGAATTCAACAAATGTAAAACAAGTGTGGATTGTCCGTAGATCAAATAAATTAGATAATGCTAATACATCTAGGACTAATTCCGCTTGTATCAAAACTTGTGGATAAACAATTACATTTCTGTGCTTGTAATTTGTATTTGTGTTTTTTGAACAATTATGTGTGTTTGTTTGTTATTTGAATAAAAAGGTTCTTTGTGTGTCATTTTGCTTGATGTTTATTTTTAATGTGTACTTGCATGTTATCCCTCTAACCTGCTAGGACCCAATCTATATGGGTACCTAAATCATATACCTTGTCTTTGCAGGAATTTCTCATTTGTGTATGGTATGTTGACTCGGGATGTTCACGTCATATGACTGGAAACAAGTCCATTCTTTCGAACTTTGTTGAAAAGTTTATGGGAACCGTCAGATTTGGAAATGATCATATCGCTCCTATTCTCGGTTACGGAGACATTGTTAAAAATGGTGTCACTATAAAGAGAGTTTCCTATGTTGAAGGATTAGGACACAATCTTTTCAGTGTTGGACAATTTTGTGACAATGATCTTCAAGTATTATTCAGGAGATATGAATGCAAAGTGCAGACTGAAGATGGTGTGGACATTCTTACTGGAACAAGAGACAATAATTTGTTCACTATTGATCTCAACAACATTCCGTCTAATTCTTCATAGATTTGTCTTCTTTCAAAAGCAACTGCACAAAACTCTTGGTTATGGCATCGCCGTCTTTCTCATCTTAATTTCAAACAGTTAATGCTCTCGTGGATAAACAACTTGTTGAAGGACTTCCGGATTACAAGTATGAGAGTGAACATGTTTGTCCAGCTTGTGCAATTGGTAAGATGAAGAAAGCTTCACACAAACCAAAGAAGGATCTGAGTACTGATGGTCCTTTGCACCTTATACATATGGATTTGTGTGGCCCAATGAAAGTTCAAAGTATCCATGGCAAGCGATACATTCTTGTGATTGTTGATGATTATTCTCGTTACACTTGGGTATTCTTTCTTCATGCAAAGAGTGATACTCCGAATACAATTATTGATTTCATAAAGAAGACCCAAGTAAATCTTAAATCATCAGTTAGAATTGTTCGCTCAGACAATGGCACTGAATTCAAGAATTCAACGATTGATTATTTCTTCAAGTCCATGGGTATTACTCATCAATTTTCCGCTGTTCGGACACCTCAACAGAATGGAGTAGTTGAACGTCGAAATCGAACTCTTGTTGAAGCAGCTAGAACAATGCTTGCTTATTCTAAGTTGCCTCCGAATCTATGGGCTGAAGCTGTTGCTACTGCCTGCTTCACTCAAAATAGATCAATCATAAACAAGAGGATTGATAAAACTCCATATGAGGTGATTAACAAAAGAAAGCCCAATGTGAACTTCTTGCACATTTTTGGATGTGTATGCTATGTTCTTAATGATCGAGATAATCTGGGAAAGTTTGAACCAAAAGGCGATGAGGCATATTTCATCGGTTATTCAAGAGAATCGATAGCATATCGTGTATATAACCGAAGAACCAAGAGAATTGAAGAGAGTATGAATGTTAGATTTGATGAACTCTCGGGGATGGTTCTTGAACAACACAGTTCAAGACCCAAACTTCAAAGTCCACAAGCTTCCGCAACAAGACTGCTTCAAATGTCAAATCATCATTCTCTACTCCAACAACACAAGATTTGGATATCTTGTTTGAAGAATTTTTCCAAGTTCCGAAGAAAGTTCCTGAATCAGAAGTAAATGAAAATGAACCATCCAGTTCAAATTCAAAACAGATGGATCACAATGAGTCTTCACCATCACAATCATCAGATGTTTATTCAACATCTCTCAAGAGACAAATCCTTCAACCAATCCTAAAGATTATGATCACGACGACTTTGTTGAACCAATTGCAACTTCGTTTGAACAATTAACAGAACAACATTCTCCTGATTTTATTGATTCTGAAGAATCTGGTGATCCACTTGATCCAATTCCTCACACAACCAAATGGACAAGAGCTCATCCAATTTCTCAAGTCATTGGTAATCCAACAACTGGAGTTCAGACAAGATCCGCATCCGCGAATGAATGTCTGTTTGTGAATTTTCTGAGTATTGTTGAACCAAAGACAGTGAATGAAGCTCTAAGTTGTCCAGATTGGGTGAAAGCAATGCAAGAAGAACTTAATCAGTTCGAACGTCTTGAGGTGTGGAAATTGGTTCCCAATCCTTACAAGAACAAGGAGCCAATTAAGACCAAATGGATCTTCAAGAACAAAAATGATGAAACTGGAGTTGTTGTACGTAACAAAGCACGATTGGTTGCGAAGGGATACTGCCAACAAGATGGAATTGATTACGATGAGACATTCGCACCAGTTGCACGAATTGAGGCTATTCGGATGTTTCTTGCCTATGTTGCCTACAAGAATTTCACAGTCTACCAAATGGACAAGAGCTCATCCAATTTCTCAAGTCATTGGTAATCCAACAACTGGAGTTCAGACAAGATCCGCATCCGCGAATGAATGTCTGTTTGTGAATTTTCTGAGTATTGTTGAACCAAAGACAGTGAATGAAGCTCTAAGTTGTCCAGATTGGGTGAAAGCAATGCAAGAAGAACTTAATCAGTTCGAACGTCTTGAGGTGTGGAAATTGGTTCCCAATCCTTACAAGAACAAGGAGCCAATTAAGACCAAATGGATCTTCAAGAACAAAAATGATGAAACTGGAGTTGTTGTACGTAACAAAGCACGATTGGTTGCGAAGGGATACTGCCAACAAGATGGAATTGATTACGATGAGACATTCGCACCAGTTGCACGAATTGAGGCTATTCGGATGTTTCTTGCCTATGCTGCCTACAAGAATTTCACAGTCTACCAAATGGACAAGAGCTCATCCAATTTCTCAAGTCATTGGTAATCCAACAACTGGAGTTCAGACAAGATCCGCATCCGCGAATGAATGTCTGTTTGTGAATTTTCTGAGTATTGTTGAACCAAAGACAGTGAATGAAGCTCTAAGTTGTCCAGATTGGGTGAAAGCAATGCAAGAAGAACTTAATCAGTTCGAACGTCTTGAGGTGTGGAAATTGGTTCCCAATCCTTACAAGAACAAGGAGCCAATTAAGACCAAATGGATCTTCAAGAACAAAAATGATGAAACTGGAGTTGTTGTACGTAACAAAGCACGATTGGTTGCGAAGGGATACTGCCAACAAGATGGAATTGATTACGATGAGACATTCGCACCAGTTGCACGAATTGAGGCTATTCGGATGTTTCTTGCCTATGTTGCCTACAAGAATTTCACAGTCTACCAAATGGACAAGAGCTCATCCAATTTCTCAAGTCATTGGTAATCCAACAACTGGAGTTCAGACAAGATCCGCATCCGCGAATGAATGTCTGTTTGTGAATTTTCTGAGTATTGTTGAACCAAAGACAGTGAATGAAGCTCTAAGTTGTCCAGATTGGGTGAAAGCAATGCAAGAAGAACTTAATCAGTTCGAACGTCTTGAGGTGTGGAAATTGGTTCCCAATCCTTACAAGAACAAGGAGCCAATTAAGACCAAATGGATCTTCAAGAACAAAAATGATGAAACTGGAGTTGTTGTACGTAACAAAGCACGATTGGTTGCGAAGGGATACTGCCAACAAGATGGAATTGATTACGATGAGACATTCGCACCAGTTGCACGAATTGAGGCTATTCGGATGTTTCTTGCCTATGTTGCCTACAAGAATTTCACAGTCTACCAAATGGACAAGAGCTCATCCAATTTCTCAAGTCATTGGTAATCCAACAACTGGAGTTCAGACAAGATCCGCATCCGCGAATGAATGTCTGTTTGTGAATTTTCTGAGTATTGTTGAACCAAAGACAGTGAATGAAGCTCTAAGTTGTCCCGACAGACTACCAACTTGCTGACCTTTTCACTAAACCTCTGGATGAACAAAGGTTTAATTTTCTTAAAACCAAGTTGGGAATGCTAGATTTACAAACTTAAATGCTTTCATGCCATGTTTTCTATGTTCATTTTCTGTTTCAAACATTGATGTGTTTTACTTGTTATTACATGCAATGTTTGAGGGGGAGAAAAAGGGTAGAATGCATGATTTTAGGGGGAGTTTGTAAATTCACTGTTTTGATATATGCTTAATTTGAGGGGGAGTGTGCAAATGCATGTGAATGTTTGTTTGCTTATATAGTTGTTTTAATTGTTTGTTTTATTTTTATTTTTTTTTAATGTTATTTTTTTTATTGTTATTTTTTTTTTCTTATTCTGTTTGTTTGTTTTTTTTTTTTTTTTTTTGTTTTTTTTTTTTTTTTTTTTTTTTTTTTTTTTTTTTTTTTTTTTTTTTTTTTTTTTTTTTTTTTTTTTTTTTTTTTTTTTTTTTTTTTTTTTTTTTTTTTTTTTTTTTTTTTTTTTTTTTTTTTTTTTTTTTTTTTTTTTTTTTTTTTTTTTTTTTTTTTTTTTTTTTTTTTTTTTTTTTTTTTTTTTTTTTTTTTTTTTTTTTTTTTTTTTTTTTTTTTTTTTTTTTTTTTTTTTTTTTTTTTTTTTTTTTTTTTTTTTTTTTTTTTTTTTTTTTTTTTTTTTTTTTTTTTTTTTTTTTTTTTTTTTTTTTTTTTTTTTTTTTTTTTTTTTTTTTTTTTTTTTTTTTTTTTTTTTTTTTTTTTTTTTTTTTTTTTTTTTTTTTTTTTTTTTTTTTTTTTTTTTTTTTTTTTTTTTTTTTTTTTTTTTTTTTTTTTTTTTTTTTTTTTTTTTTTTTTTTTTTTTTTTTTTTTTTTTTTTTTTTTTTTTTTTTTTTTTTTTTTTTTTTTTTTTTTTTTTTTTTTTTTTTTTTTTTTTTTTTTTTTTTTTTTTTTTTTTTTTTTTTTTTTTTTTTTTTTTTTTTTTTTTTTTTTTTTTTTTTTTTTTTTTTTTTTTTTTTTTTTTTTTTTTTTTTTTTTTTTTTTTTTTTTTTTTTTTTTTTTTTTTTTTTTTTTTTTTTTTTTTTTTTTTTTTTTTTTTTTTTTTTTTTTTTTTTTTTTTTTTTTTTTTTTTTTTTTTTTTTTTTTTTTTTTTTTTTTTTTTTTTTTTTTTTTTTTTTTTTTTTTTTTTTTTTTTTTTTTTTTTTTTTTTTTTTTTTTTTTTTTTTTTTTTTTTTTTTTTTTTTTTTTTTTTTTTTTTTTTTTTTTTTTTTTTTTTTTTTTTTTTTTTTTTTTTTTTTTTTTTTTTTTTTTTTTTTTTTTTTTTTTTTTTTTTTTTTTTTTTTTTTTTTTTTTTTTTTTTTTTTTTTTTTTTTTTTTTTTTTTTTTTTTTTTTTTTTTTTTTTTTTTTTTTTTTTTTTTTTTTTTTTTTTTTTTTTTTTTTTTTTTTTTTTTTTTTTTTTTTTTTTTTTTTTTTTTTTTTTTTTTTTTTTTTTTTTTTTTTTTTTTTTTTTTTTTTTTTTTTTTTTTTTTTTTTTTTTTTTTTTTTTTTTTTTTTTTTTTTTTTTTTTTTTTTTTTTTTTTTTTTTTTTTTTTTTTTTTTTTTTTTTTTTTTTTTTTTTTTTTTTTTTTTTTTTTTTTTTTTTTTTTTTTTTTTTTTTTTTTTTTTTTTTTTTTTTTTTTTTTTTTTTTTTTTTTTTTTTTTTTTTTTTTTTTTTTTTTTTTTTTTTTTTTTTTTTTTTTTTTTTTTTTTTTTTTTTTTTTTTTTTTTTTTTTTTTTTTTTTTTTTTTTTTTTTTTTTTTTTTTTTTTTTTTTTTTTTTTTTTTTTTTTTTTTTTTTTTTTTTTTTTTTTTTTTTTTTTTTTTTTTTTTTTTTTTTTTTTTTTTTTTTTTTTTTTTTTTTTTTTTTTTTTTTTTTTTTTTTTTTTTTTTTTTTTTTTTTTTTTTTTTTTTTTTTTTTTTTTTTTTTTTTTTTTTTTTTTTTTTTTTTTTTTTTTTTTTTTTTTTTTTTTTTTTTTTTTTTTTTTTTTTTTTTTTTTTTTTTTTTTTTTTTTTTTTTTTTTTTTTTTTTTTTTTTTTTTTTTTTTTTTTTTTTTTTTTTTTTTTTTTTTTTTTTTTTTTTTTTTTTTTTTTTTTTTTTTTTTTTTTTTTTTTTTTTTTTTTTTTTTTTTTTTTTTTTTTTTTTTTTTTTTTTTTTTTTTTTTTTTTTTTTTTTTTTTTTTTTTTTTTTTTTTTTTTTTTTTTTTTTTTTTTTTTTTTTTTTTTTTTTTTTTTTTTTTTTTTTTTTTTTTTTTTTTTTTTTTTTTTTTTTTTTTTTTTTTTTTTTTTTTTTTTTTTTTTTTTTTTTTTTTTTTTTTTTTTTTTTTTTTTTTTTTTTTTTTTTTTTTTTTTTTTTTTTTTTTTTTTTTTTTTTTTTTTTTTTTTTTTTTTTTTTTTTTTTTTTTTTTTTTTTTTTTTTTTTTTTTTTTTTTTTTTTTTTTTTTTTTTTTTTTTTTTTTTTTTTTTTTTTTTTTTTTTTTTTTTTTTTTTTTTTTTTTTTTTTTTTTTTTTTTTTTTTTTTTTTTTTTTTTTTTTTTTTTTTTTTTTTTTTTTTTTTTTTTTTTTTTTTTTTTTTTTTTTTTTTTTTTTTTTTTTTTTTTTTTTTTTTTTTTTTTTTTTTTTTTTTTTTTTTTTTTTTTTTTTTTTTTTTTTTTTTTTTTTTTTTTTTGTCTTAGAACAACTGTTTGCAGAGCACTTTGCTCGGCAAACAGTACAAATTGGATTTTCAACTTTTGTCAAGACTTGAACCATGCATTTGCAGAGCTTTGAGCTCGGCAAACAGTACAAATTGGATTTTCAACTTTTGTGAAGACTTGAACCATGCATTTGCAGAGCTTTGAGCTCGGCAAACAGTACAAATTGGATTTTCAACTTTTGTGAAGACTTGAACCATGCATTTGCAGAGCTTTGAGCTCGGCAAACAGTACAAATTGGATTTTCAACTTTTGTGAAGACTTGAACCATGCATTTGCAGAGCTTTGAGCTCGGCAAACAGTACAAATTGGATTTTCAACTTTTGTGAAGACTTGAACCATGCATTTGCAGAGCTTTGAGCTCGGCAAACAGTACAAATTGGATTTTCAACTTTTGTGAAGACTTGAACCATGTTTGCAGAGCACTTTGCTCGGCAAACAGTACAAATTGGATTTTCAACTTTTGTGAAGACTTGAACCATGCATTTGCAGAGCTTTGAGCTCGGCAAACAGTACAAATTGGATTTTCAACTTTTGTGAAGACTTGAACCATGCATTTGCAGAGCTTTGAGCTCGGCAAACAGTACAAATTGGATTTTCAACTTTTGTGAAGACTTGAACCATGCATTTGCAGAGCTTTGAGCTCGGCAAACAGTACAAATTGGATTTTCAACTTTTGTGAAGACTTGAACCATGCATTTGCAGAGCTTTGAGCTCGGCAAATGCATGTAAACTTTTAAATTTTTTTTTCTGTGATTAAATTGTATTTTCTGGTCAAAACTTTGGTCAGTTTGTCTTAACAGAAAAATAATAAATTATCAAGATGGCTATGTTTAAAGAAGGAGATTCAATGAAGATGCAAGCCAATCAAGCACTTCATATACCATTTGCTTGCAAATTCCCAATAATAACGGAGATTCTGAGCCATCATCCGTTGAATAATGCTTTGACTGGAGGTGCAATTGTTCCCGAGAAGTATTTCTTTGAGTTATGGGAATCAATTCAATATGTTAAAGGAAGTAAAAGGCATAGGACAACAGACTACTTCAAGTTTTCTCTTCAGTCAGAAGATGAAATCTTCAATTGTAAATTCAATCTGGCTGAGTTCAGAACTATCATTGGTTTTCCTGAACTTGAAGAATACGAAGAACTTCCATCAGTTGAAGAAATGTTGGCTGGAGTTCATTCGTTGGGTTATGAAGGAGAGTTGGCAACGATGAGAGATTTTAGAAGAATGAATGTAGCAACTCTCTGGCATACAATGTACAATGTTCTAACCACTTGTTTGATGCCATCTCAGAAAGGAATTGATCTCATGACGAAGCATTCCTTATCAATTTACTATGCAGTCACTCACAATGTGCAGTGTGACTTTGCGAAGATAATATGGGATAAGATGGTACAAGTTGTTAAGGGAAAGAATGCACAAGAAAGAAAATACATTCCCTTTATCAGATTCTTCACACTGATTATTGAAGACGTTCTTGATAATGCATAAGAAATTCCAAAGTTGGAAGACAGCTTTAAGTGTGTTATTTCCATGTATAAATCCAACTTGAGAGGCACAGGAATTGAAACTGCAAGACCTTTTCCGATTCCACCATTCCTAATCAATCTGGTTCCTGCTCAGAGTCCTCATCTTAGGGCTTATCTCGAGTGGTTAGTCTCAGCAATGGGGTCTGAAAGCCGACAGACTCCTACCCAAGCTGAGCATAGGTCGCCAAGTGAGGGTCCTAGGTTATCAAAAAGAAAAAGAGGGGATAGTGGTGAGGGGACTTCTGGGCAGAGGAAAAGAAAATCGAAAAGAGTTATGTTTGAACAAGATGTTGTAACACCTGAACCTGTTTCTTCACCTGTTTCTCAACCTACACCAAATATTACTTCGCAAACCTCACCATCAAATCAATCAACACAATCTACACCAACCGTTCACTTTTCGCAATCTTCACCTTCACAATCTACACCTACCTTCATTTTTCGCAATCTTCACCTTCACAATCTACACCAACCGTTCACTTTTCGCAATCTTCACCTTCACAATCTACACCAACCGTTCACTTTTCGCAATCTTCACCTTCACAATCTACACCAACCGTTCACTTTTCGCAATCTTCACCTTCACAATCTACACCAACCGTTCACTTTTCGCAATCTTCACCTTCACAATCTACACCAACCGTTCACTTTTCGCAATCTTCACCTTCACAATCTACACCAACCGTTCACTTTTCGCAATCTTCACCTTCACAATCTACACCAACCGTTCACTTTTCGCAATCTTCACCTTCACAATCTACACCAACCGTTCACTTTTCGCAATCTTCACCTTCACAATCTACACCAACCGTTCACTTTTCGCAATCTTCACCTTCACAATCTACACCAACCGTTCACTTTTCGCAATCTTCACCTTCACAATCTACACCAACCGTTCACTTTTCGCAATCTTCACCTTCACAATCTACACCAACCGTTCACTTTTCGCAATCTTCACCTTCACAATCTACACCAACCGTTCACTTTTCGCAATCTTCACCTTCACAATCTACACCAACCGTTCACTTTTCGCAATCTTCACCTTCACAATCTACACCAACCGTTCACTTTTCGCAATCTTCACCTTCACAATCTACACCAACCGTTCACTTTTCGCAATCTTCACCTTCACAATCTACACCAACCGTTCACTTTTCGCAATCTTCACCTTCACAATCTACACCAACCGTTCACTTTTCGCAATCTTCACCTTCACAATCTACACCAACCGTTCACTTTTCGCAATCTTCACCTTCACAATCTACACCAACCGTTCACTTTTCGCAATCTTCACCTTCACAATCTACACCAACCGTTCACTTTTCGCAATCTTCACCTTCACAATCTACACCAACCGTTCACTTTTCGCAATCTTCACCTTCACAATCTACACCAACCGTTCACTTTTCGCAATCTTCACCTTCACAATCTACACCAACCGTTCACTTTTCGCAATCTTCACCTTCACAATCTACACCAACCGTTCACTTTTCGCAATCTTCACCTTCACAATCTACACCAACCGTTCACTTTTCGCAATCTTCACCTTCACAATCTACACCAACCGTTCACTTTTCGCAATCTTCACCTTCACAATCTACACCAACCGTTCACTTTTCGCAATCTTCACCTTCACAATCTACACCAACCGTTCACTTTTCGCAATCTTCACCTTCACAATCTACACCAACCGTTCACTTTTCGCAATCTTCACCTTCACAATCTACACCAACCGTTCACTTTTCGCAATCTTCACCTTCACAATCTACACCAACCGTTCACTTTTCGCAATCTTCACCTTCACAATCTACACCAACCGTTCACTTTTCGCAATCTTCACCTTCACAATCTACACCAACCGTTCACTTTTCGCAATCTTCACCTTCACAATCTACACCAACCGTTCACTTTTCGCAATCTTCACCTTCACAATCTACACCAACCGTTCACTTTTCGCAATCTTCACCTTCACAATCTACACCAACCGTTCACTTTTCGCAATCTTCACCTTCACAATCTACACCAACCGTTCACTTTTCGCAATCTTCACCTTCACAATCTACACCTACCATCACGTTGTTTCGCAATTTCACCAGTTGAGTACTGATGCCGGAACAAGCGGAGGGGGACCCACTTTGTGTGACCCTCAAGGACAGCTTGGAAATCCTGCCTTAGCTAACATCACGCCAGCTTTAGCCGCAGGTAACAGTCCTCAGACCGAGACTGGGGGACAGTATGAACGCCGTAGTGACACTGCTGTTCCTCAGGATCAACCTGAGACTGTATTAACGGGCATTCTCAGTGACCCCGGTGTTGTGAGAGGTGTTGCCCAACAACAACAAGTCCCGGACAGTGATTTATCACAGTCTAGGACACAATTTGATTCGGGTTGCAAAGCCCATGAATCTGAAACTGCTGGTGAGGGTATAACCCGAGGATCCGCAGGAAATCCTGAATCAGCTTCGCTGAATTTAGGTCACATTTCAAATGTGCAAACAACCCCCGGGTTGGCTACTCCACCTCCTACCCAAACACAAAGAACACAAACACCTATTCAAACATCATCAACCACAACAAATCTACCAACCAAAGATCAAGCATGTGAAGTTTTACTTGGCATTCTACGGTCGGAAGGGGATTTGTTGACAATGACTGAAAAGGGTGTGTTGAATGCTCTTGAAGTAAGAGAAAGAGAAATGGCTAATGAAAGAAGAGTAAAAGCTTTACAAGATCAAGTTGAAAAACAAAAGGCTGAATATGATGCAAAGCTTGCTGCTTTTGAGCTAAGATTGTTAGCATTAGAATCTTGCCGACCGGCCTCGGTTGCTTCTAGACGGGATGATCCTGATTCTGATGATCACCCCGAGGGGGAGAACCAAGGAGAGGGTCAAGCTAATATTGAAAATTCTTCGGCAAGAGTTGATGTGAATGTGGAGGATGTGGTAATGCAAGAAAGAGCAGAGGGTGGAAATCAAGCTGAGAACGATACTTTAGATGATGTGATTAGAAGAAGATTAGTTGAAGTTTTTGGTGCTGATTCAGAAGTTGAAAGTGAAGAAGAATATGAGAATGTTGAGGTTGATGAAGAAGAAGGTTTTGTAATTGACGATGATTTAGTTGAATATGCTGAAGGAGAAGCTGATCTTGAGGCCATAAAAGATAATGTTATATTGGATGAGCCAGAGATAGTTGAAACTCCTGTGAACGTAGAAGCTGTAGAGGAACCAATGTTTGAAGAGTTTGCAGATCTTGATTACTTTGATACAGGTTCTTCAAGCAGAGTTGAAGTTGGAGAATCATCTGTTCGTGCTAGCTCAGCTCCACAACATTACAATTTTAATGAATTTAACAATTTTGATGATCTGAGAAAGACTCCAGAAGCTGCAGTTCAGAACTTTAAGAAATCAACTTACAAACAGGTTTTGAGAGAGGCAATCATATCCGAGGAAGTTCTTCCTGATTATTTTCCAACTGATTTAACTGAAGAACAACTAAGATTTATTAATCGGGGATACTTCTTGAGGGATAGAGAAAGAATGGTTGCTCTCGGCATCAAACCTAAAGAAGCAGCTAAGAAATCGAGATATCTGGAGGAAAGGGCATATCCGATATTTTGTGGAGCAACTAAAGTTACGAAAACCAAGAGACCAGAGTTAGATTCAATGTACAAGTTTAAGGAAGCAAGGCAAATAGAAGAATACACAGAGCTTCTTAAACTTACAAAACAATACAATCCAAAGTTGCTGGAAGAACAAAGAAATCATAAGATATTGGTGCTGATCAGAGTGATATTGATTAAAAGAGTTACTATCTCTATTCCATGTTTTCATGTTAAAAGAGATAATAACAAGATCTACAGATTTACAGAAGCCCAATTCAAACTTTTGCCAGTTGATGACATTATCTTCCTCTACAACCATTTCCTGAATGCAATGCAAAGATACCGTGAAGATGTAATTGCTTTTGATGCTGTAAAAAGATACATGTCAAGTTGTATTCAATATGCTTCACTGGAAGATTTTCAAATAGGGTTTGAAGTTGTGAAGAGGAAGATAAATGTTCCATATCCAGATCAGAGTCTTTACACTGAAGACATTGAAAAACTCAGTATTGGTCATGTCATCGAAGAACCATCTTTTGGGGTTGTCTTTTTAAATAGCCGAAAGAAGAAGATTTTCATTCGTATGGATGAACTTGCTTCTTATTCTGATGGAACATTGGAGTTTTGTAAAAATGTGTTGCTGTGCTTGAAAGAAGATGAGCAAGATGAAAAGAAAAAGGAAGTGTTTGATAAAGTAATCTCCAAGATCAATCAAAGGCTTGAGTACCGAGACAGCATTCGAATGATGAGAGAAGCAAAGAATGTTCAGAAGTCAAAGTATGTTGTTCGTCGGAAAGGAGGTTGCTGGATCAAGTACGAGCCTAGTCATCTACCAGGGCCACATAACATTCCTCCAAGAAATTTTGAAGCTAATATGATTGTTCCAGATGACAGACCCGAAGGAGAAAATTGGTTCTGGCATCCAAATAAAGACAGACCGAATACTAGAGTTTGAAGATGGACAAAGACTGGATCTTTTTCACAAATCACTACTAAGGGGGAGATTGTTAGAAATATAAATGTAGTAGTTGATTTGTTTCTTATGTACTTACAATGTAAATATCTAAGTATGGAAGGGGGCATATTGTAATATGTGTATAGGTATATAAACCCCCTCCATAATGCAAAATGTAACCTTTCATACCATAATACAAACTAATCTTTCCCTGCCAAACACACTTTCTCTCTCTTAAAACCACCATTGATACACACACTTACACACACATAAGCTCGAATTCTATTCATTACAAAAGGACAGTAGCACCATTAGGAAGATATTCATCCTTCAGTTCATGCTTAAAAATTAGCGAGAGAAATCGAGTGAAGGGAACTGAGCTCGATCTATTTTTGACAAGAACTTTTGCCTTTAGATCTTCAAAGATGACACTGGCAAAGTCAATGAAACGACCATTTTCCAGTGCATATATCATCTGCATCTGGGCAGCAGTGGCCTGATCAAATGATCCACTATTCCCACCAAGGCATTGAATGACATGAGAAAAAAGTAACCTCCATACTCCAGGCAGGAACTTTTTCTGAGTGTTGCTGTAAACAGGTTGAGTTGGTTCCATGTTTGTTCCATAGCCTATGGAAAGCAACCAATCTTTCCATACATTAGTAGATACCAGGTCAGCAAATTGTCTTTCTTTAGATTGTGAAGGAAGACGAAGAACATCTATTAACAAATCAACAGAGATGGTGATGGTGTGTTTTCCTTTCATGACATGGTCACGTATGAAGTGGTACCTAATGTCAATGTGTTTGGTCTTAGAATGCTGAATAGGATTATGTGTGATTGCAATTGCACTTGTATTGTCACACATAATGGGGATCTTAGAGAATTCTAAGTCATAGTCAGCGAGTTGGTTTTTCATCCATAGGACTTGTGCACAACAACTCGCTGCTGATACATATTCTTCTTCAGCAGTGGAGATGGATACTGTATGCTGTTTCTTACTAGACCAACTAGTCAGCTTCCCCCCAATAGTTGACATCCACCACTGGTACTTTTCCTATCTAACATGCAACCAGCATAGTCAGAGTCAGAATATGCAACTAGGTCAAAATTGGAGTCTTTGGGATACCAGAGACCCAATGTTGAAGTACCTTTTAGATACTTGAAAATTCGCTTTACAGCGAGAAGATGGGATTCCCTAGGAGAGGCTTGATATCTTGCACATAAGCAAGTAGCAAAAGGATATATAGGGATTTGAAGATTTTGTGAATAGGAGAGAAGAATTGAGAGGATGAATTTTGAGAGTATGAAGAATGGTGATTGAAAAAGATTTGAATATATAGCATGGATATGGGCCCTATAACTTATGATAGTGAACCGTCACCAATACTCTCTCTCATACGTAATATATACATATATATACGTATTTGAGTAACGTATAAAAGATTGATGTGACAACTTGTACCATTATTTTAAAAGTACTCGAGTTTTACGGTTGGTACAATGTACAAGTTGTCCATTAGGAAGAAAATCGAGGTAACCGTTTTCAGATTTCAATAAAATATTGATAAAAATACTTGGTGGATATATTCACACGATAAAGTAGTTGAGATTGAAATATATTCCACTGACCAAGTTAGAAAATTTGATTACCTCATTTAGAAAACATGTATTAGTCAGCGACTCCAAAAAAAAACATTTGCTGCTGGACTAGATAGAGACTTTTAGCTCTCTATTGCTTTTGTTTTGCTTTTTCCCAAAGCAACAGGGATCAACGGTTTTGATAAGTCTTTACCAGCAGCCGTTTGCTGCTGGACTAGATAGAGACTTTTAGCTCTCTATTGCTTTTGTTTTGCTTTTTCCCAAAGCAACAGGGATCAACGGTTTTGATAAGTCTTTACCAGCAGCCGTTTGCTGCTGGACTAGATAGAGACTTTTAGCTCTCTATTGCTTTTGTTTTGCTTTTTCCCAAAGCAACAGGGATCAACGGTTTTGATAAGTCTTTACCAGCAGCCGTTTGCTGCTGGACTAGATAGAGACTTTTAGCTCTCTATTGCTTTTGTTTTGCTTTTTCCCAAAGCAACAGGGATCAACGGTTTTGATAAGTCTTTACCAGCAGCCGTTTGCTGCTGGACTAGATAGAGACTTTTAGCTCTCTATTGCTTTTGTTTTGCTTTTTCCCAAAGCAACAGGGATCAACGGTTTTGATAAGTCTTTACCAGCAGCCGTTTGCTGCTGGACTAGATAGAGACTTTTAGCTCTCTATTGCTTTTGTTTTGCTTTTTCCCAAAGCAACAGGGATCAACGGTTTTGATAAGTCTTTACCAGCAGCCGTTTGCTGCTGGACTAGATAGAGACTTTTAGCTCTCTATTGCTTTTGTTTTGCTTTTTCCCAAAGCAACAGGGATCAACGGTTTTGATAAGTCTTTACCAGCAGCCGTTTGCTGCTGGACTAGATAGAGACTTTTAGCTCTCTATTGCTTTTGTTTTGCTTTTTCCCAAAGCAACAGGGATCAACGGTTTTGATAAGTCTTTACCAGCAGCCGTTTGCTGCTGGACTAGATAGAGACTTTTAGCTCTCTATTGCTTTTGTTTTGCTTTTTCCCAAAGCAACAGGGATCAACGGTTTTGATAAGTCTTTACCAGCAGCCGTTTGCTGCTGGACTAGATAGAGACTTTTAGCTCTCTATTGCTTTTGTTTTGCTTTTTCCCAAAGCAACAGGGATCAACGGTTTTGATAAGTCTTTACCAGCAGCCGTTTGCTGCTGGACTAGATAGAGACTTTTAGCTCTCTATTGCTTTTGTTTTGCTTTTTCCCAAAGCAACAGGGATCAACGGTTTTGATAAGTCTTTACCAGCAGCCGTTTGCTGCTGGACTAGATAGAGACTTTTAGCTCTCTATTGCTTTTGTTTTGCTTTTTCCCAAAGCAACAGGGATCAACGGTTTTGATAAGTCTTTACCAGCAGCCGTTTGCTGCTGGACTAGATAGAGACTTTTAGCTCTCTATTGCTTTTGTTTTGCTTTTTCCCAAAGCAACAGGGATCAACGGTTTTGATAAGTCTTTACCAGCAGCCGTTTGCTGCTGGACTAGATAGAGACTTTTAGCTCTCTATTGCTTTTGTTTTGCTTTTTCCCAAAGCAACAGGGATCAACGGTTTTGATAAGTCTTTACCAGCAGCCGTTTGCTGCTGGACTAGATAGAGACTTTTAGCTCTCTATTGCTTTTGTTTTGCTTTTTCCCAAAGCAACAGGGATCAACGGTTTTGATAAGTCTTTACCAGCAGCCGTTTGCTGCTGGACTAGATAGAGACTTTTAGCTCTCTATTGCTTTTGTTTTGCTTTTTCCCAAAGCAACAGGGATCAACGGTTTTGATAAGTCTTTACCAGCAGCCGTTTGCTGCTGGACTAGATAGAGACTTTTAGCTCTCTATTGCTTTTGTTTTGCTTTTTCCCAAAGCAACAGGGATCAACGGTTTTGATAAGTCTTTACCAGCAGCCGTTTGCTGCTGGACTAGATAGAGACTTTTAGCTCTCTATTGCTTTTGTTTTGCTTTTTCCCAAAGCAACAGGGATCAACGGTTTTGATAAGTCTTTACCAGCAGCCGTTTGCTGCTGGACTAGATAGAGACTTTTAGCTCTCTATTGCTTTTGTTTTGCTTTTTCCCAAAGCAACAGGGATCAACGGTTTTGATAAGTCTTTACCAGCAGCCGTTTGCTGCTGGACTAGATAGAGACTTTTAGCTCTCTATTGCTTTTGTTTTGCTTTTTCCCAAAGCAACAGGGATCAACGGTTTTGATAAGTCTTTACCAGCAGCCGTTTGCTGCTGGACTAGATAGAGACTTTTAGCTCTCTATTGCTTTTGTTTTGCTTTTTCCCAAAGCAACAGGGATCAACGGTTTTGATAAGTCTTTACCAGCAGCCGTTTGCTGCTGGACTAGATAGAGACTTTTAGCTCTCTATTGCTTTTGTTTTGCTTTTTCCCAAAGCAACAGGGATCAACGGTTTTGATAAGTCTTTACCAGCAGCCGTTTGCTGCTGGACTAGATAGAGACTTTTAGCTCTCTATTGCTTTTGTTTTGCTTTTTCCCAAAGCAACAGGGATCAACGGTTTTGATAAGTCTTTACCAGCAGCCGTTTGCTGCTGGACTAGATAGAGACTTTTAGCTCTCTATTGCTTTTGTTTTGCTTTTTCCCAAAGCAACAGGGATCAACGGTTTTGATAAGTCTTTACCAGCAGCCGTTTGCTGCTGGACTAGATAGAGACTTTTAGCTCTCTATTGCTTTTGTTTTGCTTTTTCCCAAAGCAACAGGGATCAACGGTTTTGATAAGTCTTTACCAGCAGCCGTTTGCTGCTGGACTAGATAGAGACTTTTAGCTCTCTATTGCTTTTGTTTTGCTTTTTCCCAAAGCAACAGGGATCAACGGTTTTGATAAGTCTTTACCAGCAGCCGTTTGCTGCTGGACTAGATAGAGACTTTTAGCTCTCTATTGCTTTTGTTTTGCTTTTTCCCAAAGCAACAGGGATCAACGGTTTTGATAAGTCTTTACCAGCAGCCGTTTGCTGCTGGACTAGATAGAGACTTTTAGCTACTTGAAAATTCGCTTTACAGCGAGAAGATGGGATTCCCTAGGAGAGGCTTGATATCTTGCACATAAGCAAGTAGCAAACATGATATCAGGACGACTCGCTGTGAGATACATCAGCGAGCTAATCATTCCCCGATAGAGAGTGGGGTTCACATGCTTGCCATCAGGATCAGCATGAAGATTATTGGGAGGAGACATGGGAGTGGCCTTAGTAGTGACATTAGACATGTCAAATTTGGCCAGCATGTCTCGAATGTACTTTTCCTGATTAATAAAAATCCCATTTGGGAGTTGACGAATTTGAAGACCAAGAAAGAAGGTCAGCTCACCCATCATGCTCATCTCAAAATGAGAGGACATCAGTGAGCTGAACTTGGTACAAAGTTTCTTGCTGGAGGACCCAAAAATGATGTCATCTACATATATCTGAACATATAGGACATCAGCACCCTTTCTATAGATGAAGAGGGTGCTGTCAATGGATCCTCGCTAAAACTTATTAGAAAGAAGAAGTTCAGAGAGAGTGTCATACCAAGCTCTGGGAGCTTGTTTAAGACCATAGAGTGCCTTATAGAGGCGATAGACATGGTGTGGCTTGGCTGAATCTTCAAAACCAGGTGGCTGCTCAACATAAACTTCCTCATCGAGTTTTCCATTTAGGAAAGCACTCTTTACATCCATTTGATATACTATGAAGTTTCTGTAAGCAGCATGTGCCAAGAATAAGCGAATTGCTTCTAATCGGGCCACTGATGCAAAGGTTTCATCGTAATCAACACCTTCTTCTTGAAGGTATCCTTGTGCAACCAGCCTAGCCTTGTTACGAGTAACAACACCATCTTCGTCCATTTTATTCCTATAAACCCATTTAGTTCCGATGGGTTCTTTTCCCGGAGGTAGAGGAACCAAAAACCAGACATTCTATCTTTTGAATTGGGTGAGTTCCTCTTGCATGGCAGCAACCCATGAGGGATCAACCATTGCTTCTCCTATATTTTTGGGAGTAATCATAGACAAGAAGTTTACATACAGACATGTATTTCTTGTCGCTGATCGAGTGGTAATCCCCTGCTGAGGATCACCGATAACTTGGTGAGCTGGATGACTAGACGTCCACTTTAGCGCAGAAGCACTTGAGATACCAAGTTGAGTGGCAGCGGAAATTGGAGTGATGGGATCAGCAGGAGTATTATAAGTAGAGAGGTCAATGGTAAGAATGGGTTCAGGAGAATGATCAGCAGAGCCATTCGACTGATTTGAGTTATCATTGATGGTGGAGTCTTCAGCAGACTCCATTTCTTCAGTATTTGCTGAAGCATCATGAAACTCCTCTCAGTAGGGTCATCAGCATGCACGTCATCAGCCAGTGATCTAGGTTTGGCTGATGCTGCATGGATTGATCTTAAGATAGGCTCAACTGGCTCAATCAAGTAGATATGAGCAGCAACTTGCTCTAGTTCAACATCAGCTGAACTATCCTTTGTGATATGTTGAATAGTATCAGGCAGCGAGCAAGAAGCATCAACAGATAAGTCAGCTTCCTCAGTGAGAGGGTCAGCTAGCTCATTAAAAATGTCCTCAGACGAAGAAGATTGAATGTCCTTTAGTGCTGATGAACTTTCATCAAAAGTAACATGAATGGATTCATCAACCTTCTGAAGGCGAGTATTGAATACTCTGAATGCCTTGCTGATGGACGAATACCCAAGAAAGTATCCATCATCAGCTTTAGGATCAAATTTTCCTAGGTGATCCTTGTTGTTTAAGATGAAGACAGGACATCCAAATACATGAAAGTATTTGATTTGAGGTTTCTTACCTTTCAACACCTCATACGCTGTCTTGTCATGTCTTTTAACTATTAGACATCTATTTTGAGTATGACAAGCAGTGTTGACAGCTTCAGCCCAGAATTTACTAGGCAAAGAGGACTCACTGAGCATGGTGCGTGCAGCTTTAATGAGAGTTCTATTTCTCCTTTCAGCGACACCATTTTGCTCAGGAGTTCTAGTGGAAGAGAAATTTTGTGAGATCCCTTGATCAGCACAAAAGGCTTCAAGAGTGTGGTTTCTGAACTCAGTACCATGATCGCTCCTGAGTTCTTTCACCCTTATGCTATTGAGATTTTCCATTTTCTTGATGAAATTGATGATCTCTTCAGTAGCATCACTCTTAGAATGAAGAAAGATAGTCCAAGTATATCGTGAGTATTCATCCACGATTACTAAAGTGTATCTGCTACCCTTTAGACTTTGGACATTCACTGGACTAAAAAGGTCCATGTGAAGAAGATGAAAGCAGCCAGAGATAGAATTGGCCTGCTTGGTTTTGAAGGTTGCTCTGTGGCTTTTACCTTTTTTACAAGCACCACAGAGTCTATCCTTTTCAAATGAAAGATGAGGGAGGCCACGAACAAGGTTCTTTTTGGCCAGAGAGTTAATGGTTTTGAAATTCACATGCGACATACGCTTGTGCCATAACCAATTTAGTTCAGCAGCCGACTTAGCAAAGAAACAAGTCTCACTATCAGTCTTGATAAGAGTGAAGTCAACAAGATATACATCTCGTTTTCTTGGAGCAACCAAGACTACTTCCTTGTTTACATTTACCACAGTGCCTTGATGTTTATCAAGAATCACTTTGTAGTCAGCATCACAAAGTTGACTTATGCTGATGAGATTATGTTTTAATCCATTGACATAAGCGACTTTGTTGAACTTAATGAGTCAATTGGAGAGAAGACCATAACCTTCAGTTTGCCCAGTGGAGTTATCACCAAACACTACAGTAGGGCCAGCAACCTCTACGTAGTTATCCAGCAGGGTCTTTGAGCCAGTCATGTGTTTTGAACAGCCACTGTCCAAGTACCACACACCTTTTCCCAGCGAGCCCTACATGGATTTAACAGAAGGATTTAGATGGGTTCACTGTTGAACTCACTGACAGACATGTCAGCAGGATTAAAGATGGGAGACTCAGAGGATTCTTCTCTGCTGACGGTGTAATCAGTAGAGAGAGGAAGAGGAGCACCAGGGTCAGTATTCTCATCACTTGGAGAGTCATCAACAAGTTGATGAGCAGGAACCATGTCCCGATCAATCACATTGGTGTAATATTGATCAGCAGAAGCAGAACTTTCGCTGACCATAGTGGAGGATGAAGCAGCCGCTGAGGAAGAAGGATTAGGTTGAATGACAACCTCAGGAGCATCCCTGGAGTTGTCACACTCAGAAGCAACATGACCTCTGCTGCCACATATGTAGCATTTTTTAACAGAGGTGCTGCCTTTTTTATTTTGAAGGAAAAATTCCTTCAGTTGAGAGGTAAGATCATTAACTTGCTGAGTTAGCTCGTTAATTTTAGGGTTAAAGGAGGAAGATGCCCTTTTCTTTTGCTTAGACTTTTGCTTATGCTTAAGTGTAAGATGAGGTATCTTAGGAGCAGGACCCAAAATGGACTTTCCTTTTGGATCCTCAGATTGAGAGGTAGAGGGAATTTTTGATCCCTTGACTACACTCCATGCTAGATTAACAGCAGGGTGAGAAGAAGAAGAAGGACCCTGCTGAGATGGATGCACTCTTTTGGGAGTGATCGATCTAGGTTGAAGATTAGGAGTAGCTGACCTCATTTGCCTATGAGGTAGGTACTGCCTATTAGGAGTAGAGGCTCTAACTTGCTGATGAGGCAAGTGTCCTCTTTGAGGAGTGATAGGCCTAACTTGCTGATGAGGCAAGTGTCCTCTTTGAGGAGTGATAGGCCTAACTTGCTGATGAGGCAAGTGTCCTCTTTGAGGAGTGATAGGCCTAACTTGCTGATGAGGCAAGTGTCCTCTTTGAGGAGTGATAGGCCTAACTTGCTGATGAGGCAAGTGTCCTCTTTGAGGAGTGATAGGCCTAACTTGCTGATGAGGCAAGTGTCCTCTTTGAGGAGTGATAGGCCTAACTTGCTGATGAGGCAAGTGTCCTCTTTGAGGAGTGATAGGCCTAACTTGCTGATGAGGCAAGTGTCCTCTTTGAGGAGTGATAGGCCTAACTTGCTGATGAGGCAAGTGTCCTCTTTGAGGAGTGATAGGCCTAACTTGCTGATGAGGCAAGTGTCCTCTTTGAGGAGTGATAGGCCTAACTTGCTGATGAGGCAAGTGTCCTCTTTGAGGAGTGATAGGCCTAACTTGCTGATGAGGCAAGTGTCCTCTTTGAGGAGTGATAGGCCTAACTTGCTGATGAGGCAAGTGTCCTCTTTGAGGAGTGATAGGCCTAACTTGCTGATGAGGCAAGTGTCCTCTTTGAGGAGTGATAGGCCTAACTTGCTGATGAGGCAAGTGTCCTCTTTGAGGAGTGATAGGCCTAACTTGCTGATGAGGCAAGTGTCCTCTTTGAGGAGTGATAGGCCTAACTTGCTGATGAGGCAAGTGTCCTCTTTGAGGAGTGATAGGCCTAACTTGCTGATGAGGCAAGTGTCCTCTTTGAGGAGTGATAGGCCTAACTTGCTGATGAGGCAAGTGTCCTCTTTGAGGAGTGATAGGCCTAACTTGCTGATGAGGCAAGTGTCCTCTTTGAGGAGTGATAGGCCTAACTTGCTGATGAGGCAAGTGTCCTCTTTGAGGAGTGATAGGCCTAACTTGCTGATGAGGCAAGTGTCCTCTTTGAGGAGTGATAGGCCTAACTTGCTGATGAGGCAAGTGTCCTCTTTGAGGAGTGATAGGCCTAACTTGCTGATGAGGCAAGTGTCCTCTTTGAGGAGTGATAGGCCTAACTTGCTGATGAGGCAAGTGTCCTCTTTGAGGAGTGATAGGCCTAACTTGCTGATGAGGCAAGTGTCCTCTTTGAGGAGTGATAGGCCTAACTTGCTGATGAGGCAAGTGTCCTCTTTGAGGAGTGATAGGCCTAACTTGCTGATGAGGCAAGTGTCCTCTTTGAGGAGTGATAGGCCTAACTTGCTGATGAGGCAAGTGTCCTCTTTGAGGAGTGATAGGCCTAACTTGCTGATGAGGCAAGTGTCCTCTTTGAGGAGTGATAGGCCTAACTTGCTGATGAGGCAAGTGTCCTCTTTGAGGAGTGATAGGCCTAACTTGCTGATGAGGCAAGTGTCCTCTTTGAGGAGTGATAGGCCTAACTTGCTGATGAGGCAAGTGTCCTCTTTGAGGAGTGATAGGCCTAACTTGCTGATGAGGCAAGTGTCCTCTTTGAGGAGTGATAGGCCTAACTTGCTGATGAGGCAAGTGTCCTCTTTGAGGAGTGATAGGCCTAACTTGCTGATGAGGCAAGTGTCCTCTTTGAGGAGTGATAGGCCTAACTTGCTGATGAGGCAAGTGTCCTCTTTGAGGAGTGATAGGCCTAACTTGCTGATGAGGCAAGTGTCCTCTTTGAGGAGTGATAGGCCTAACTTGCTGATGAGGCAAGTGTCCTCTTTGAGGAGTGATAGGCCTAACTTGCTGATGAGGCAAGTGTCCTCTTTGAGGAGTGATAGGCCTAACTTGCTGATGAGGCAAGTGTCCTCTTTGAGGAGTGATAGGCCTAACTTGCTGATGAGGCAAGTGTCCTCTTTGAGGAGTGATAGGCCTAACTTGCTGATGAGGCAAGTGTCCTCTTTGAGGAGTGATAGGCCTAACTTGCTGATGAGGCAAGTGTCCTCTTTGAGGAGTGATAGGCCTAACTTGCTGATGAGGCAAGTGTCCTCTTTGAGGAGTGATAGGCCTAACTTGCTGATGAGGCAAGTGTCCTCTTTGAGGAGTGATAGGCCTAACTTGCTGATGAGGCAAGTGTCCTCTTTGAGGAGTGATAGGCCTAACTTGCTGATGAGGCAAGTGTCCTCTTTGAGGAGTGATAGGCCTAACTTGCTGATGAGGCAAGTGTCCTCTTTGAGGAGTGATAGGCCTAACTTGCTGATGAGGCAAGTGTCCTCTTTGAGGAGTGATAGGCCTAACTTGCTGATGAGGCAAGTGTCCTCTTTGAGGAGTGATAGGCCTAACTTGCTGATGAGGCAAGTGTCCTCTTTGAGGAGTGATAGGCCTAACTTGCTGATGAGGCAAGTGTCCTCTTTGAGGAGTGATAGGCCTAACTTGCTGATGAGGCAAGTGTCCTCTTTGAGGAGTGATAGGCCTAACTTGCTGATGAGGCAAGTGTCCTCTTTGAGGAGTGATAGGCCTAACTTGCTGATGAGGCAAGTGTCCTCTTTGAGGAGTGATAGGCCTAACTTGCTGATGAGGCAAGTGTCCTCTTTGAGGAGTGATAGGCCTAACTTGCTGATGAGGCAAGTGTCCTCTTTGAGGAGTGATAGGCCTAACTTGCTGATGAGGCAAGTGTCCTCTTTGAGGAGTGATAGGCCTAACTTGCTGATGAGGCAGAGTCGAGTTTGGTTTGGATATCAGCTCGTATAGATTCAACGAACTCGATATCACAAAGAAGAGATTCGAAGATTTTAGGTTTATCTTCGTCAGAGGCAGAAGAATGAGCACATACCTTTTTAGTGGTGACGTTTACCCACTGACTGGAAGAGACTTGGTCTTTAGTCAAAGCATCACCATCAGCGAGTGCCATAAGACACATGGCATCGACGTATTCTTCACTGTCTGAATCATCTGATTCAGCCCAGTCGTGCTCTTCAGCTACCAGCCCTTTTGCTGGAGTTTTTGCATCTTCCATTTCAGCAACCTTGGCTTTTAGCTGATAGTATTTGTTCCTGTACTCATCAGCAGGTTTGGAAGGGTTAGTTTTAGGAGCAGCTGGAGTTGGTAAAGCAACTCTGCATTCCTTTTGGTAGTGTCTCTTTCTACCACATCTCCAGCACTCCTCTTGAGATTTGTCAACAGGAGGCTTGTATGGAGCAACCGACTTACGGTTGTTCCATTTACGAGAGTACCTCTTACCAGCGACTAAGGCAAAGTCCATAAAGTCGCTGAACATCTCTTGTTTCTCATCAGCGTCGAGATCATTAACAAGAGACTGAATAGGAGGTGGGAGATGAGAAGAGCTGGCACCATTATTAAAATTAATGGGCTCAGCAGAGACAAGGGCAAGGGGGTCAGTAGCAGTATAAGCAGTAGAGGTTGAAGAAGAGGAAGAGGAGGGACCAGCACGATGTTGTGCGTCAGCATCGGCTCTTAAAGTTTGAGCAAGAGCTCTTTCTTCAAATTGAAGAATGCCGAAGAGAGACTCAAGATCAAGCCCATTAAGACGCTCTGTGGTCCTGAGGATTTGTCTTAAACCTTGCCACTTGATAGGTAAACTATCAAGAAATTTGTGGCATACCTCAAAGTCATCATGGGTGATACCAACAGTGGTCATGTCGTTCAGCAACCCTTTAAATCGGGTATAAGTGCCGTTGAGACCTTCGTTGGGGAGAGAAAAGAACTTTTCATAGGCTCTTTTGAGGTCTATCTTTTTCGTGGCAATGGTAGCAGCAGAGCCTTCATACATGCTACATAGCCTATCCCGCACTTCTTTAGAAGAGGGATATCTGATGACGACTTTCATGATATCAGAAGGAAGAGTGCTGATGATCATGTTCTTAAGCCTTGCATCAACATTAACAAGTCTCCTCTCATCGTCAGTCCATTGAACCTCTGGTTTGACGATGTCAATCACAATCTCATGAGCATCGACAGTTGCTCCTGGTGTTCTTTGCACCAGAGTAGGAATATATGGACCAACGGTCAGAATTGACATAAGATAGGGTTCCACACCCACGATATGAAGTAACATCCTTTCCTTCCAAGACCCAAAGTCATCGGGCTCGAATCTTGGAGGGACAGATACGTAACCGAAGTCACGTATGTTAACGAGGGTGGGAACAGCAGTCATGTTCTTGTTTTAAGAAAAGTTTAAGAAAGATAAGAAATTTAAGAAAATAAGTATGCAAACGGATCTTTGTTTCAATAATTTAGAAACGTTGGCTCTGATACCACTTGACAGTCCACAATTTGCACACTTATATTTGTTTTATCTAGACAAGAAAGTTAAGAATAGAAAGTAAAGAACATGAACAAGAATAAGTTCAAATGCAAGTATCTAAGCAAGTCTAATCATATGTTTCATTGATTAAACGATGAATACATGGTCGATATTACAACTTGTCTTACAAGAATACAAATGAACTAAATAATTGTTAAGTCTAGACACACTATAAACTTAAGCAATTACAAGAGAGAAAATAAAGTGACACACACTTTGTGGTGACAAACACAAAGTATAAATGTTGCGGCTGTGTTGCTTTATATAGGGGAGGAATTAGGGCAACACAGCCTTACAATGATAGTGATAGAATGGTGGTTGTCGACTTCTCATAGGCTCGTTGTACTTTGATCCAGGAGCCTTTGTCTTCTTTACCAAAACGGGTATGAAAGAGAGAAACCCTTGTTTTGGTCCCAACTGTACCTTTGCCATATAAGGTAATGTTCAGTTGGAGGAACCACCATGTGACTTCTTGTCTTTTTGTGGTTTGAAAACTTCCCGCCTTGACACACAACTTGGAAAGTAAACCACCTGCTGACGAGAGTCACTGACTTCGCTGATGACTTGCTGACGACTCACGTCAGCGACCAAGTCTGGTCAGCGAATCCTTGACTCAACATGGCGTCTATTACGGTCCTTGGACCGTAGCTTACGGTACCTTGGATCTTCATCTTGGACCTTACGCTCGGAACTTCTGTTTTACGTTGATTTCATGTGACCTAGACGCTGAAACATTAAATTGTAGACCACCGTCCATTACGGTGGATACCACCGTACAAGACGCCGATCCTCTCCTTGCCCACCGTTTGCTACGCTACTTCCACCGTACCAGACGCCCTCCTTGTTCTGGCCACCGTCTTTTACGCCGGCACCACCGTAGCTTACGGTGGTGTAGTTTGTACATTTTTCATTTTTGTTTCCCAGCTTTTGCTCACTACTTCGAGGACCGGACCAAGCCTTCTAATGAACCCTTCTATGTCTTTTCTTGTGTCTTGTCTGAGGCACACTTGTCGTCTAAAGTCATAAGGTCTCATTTAGGGTTTAACTTGTGGAAGAGATGACCTAAACTAATATAAATATGAATATGTAATAAACATACGTACTTATATTAATGCGCATGTCGTATAAACTTAATGATAGGTCGCGAGCATTGAGGACATTGGGATATTTGTAACTCATCGAATACTTATAACTCAATTATAATTTGACGAATACAAGGCAAAAGTGAGTTTCGTAGCCCCTACGTTTACTTTATTTGGGGTGGAAAGTGTACTTGTTCGTTAAACGTTTGTCGGTTGATACAATTGATTATGATATGAAATGAGACGTTAGTTGACTAATTGTTTACTTGTGATACGTGTTGTTGAACGTTTATATGTGACAAAGGACGTTATATTATGTTATATAAGGACGTTTATTATATATATATGTAAGACGTATATATTAATATATTATATATATTATATAAGACGTTATATATATATTATATAAGACGTGGACGTGGACGGTGGATTGACGAATCCACACCCGGTATGATCATTGCCACATTATAACAATATTTTGTTAAAACGTATATTTATATATTATGTAAGACGTGGATGGTGGATTGACGAATCCACACCCGGCATGATCATAACCGTGGATACGGGTTGTTTAACCTATTTATGGACGATATTATATATATAGACGAATATTGGACATTGACGTTGAATTGTTTTGAATTGTGATAACGTGAAACCTTTTAGGGTTTCCTTGGACGTGATTAGGTATTCTAAACCTCATTTATCGTAAACGGTTGATATCCCGACACTTGATTTTCCTTACTTAAACCTACGAACTCACCAACTTTATGTTGACACGTTTTAGTCCATTTTTCAGGTGAACATGTTAATCAAAGACGTATTGGATGATTGATTGCTTGATTATGCTAGGATTGGACTTGGACTTGGACTTTATCGATCCGTGATTCATAGTTCCCGATTATGGGTTATGCTTAGGATCATTTAGCATCTTTTGAACTATTATTTTGTAAACGTTTGATGTGCGTGCTCCTTATGCATTTTTGTATGATTCCGGTATTTGTAATTGATTGAATTGTATGGATTGTCTAATCCTTTTAATGCATTTAGACTTGTCTCTACTTAATTTCCATGTCGTGATGTGCTTAGTATGTAACCTTCATGATTCCGTCTTGTTGGGGTATTACATTTAATCTACAATGTTAATTAAAATAGATTTCATAGAGTTATGAAAATTATTTATGGAGTGTTTTTGTTCTCATACTCTTTGGATTAATCAAAATTTTCTCTGCAAAAATAAATATAATAATTAACTAGATGTTATAGGTGGTAGATCTATTAACTCATAAAATTCAACTAGCCAATTCAACTTAATGCTCAAAGTTGATTTTAAAACATTTAATATATAGAAACAAACTATAATACTAATTCAACTGACAATAACAAGATGTCTAAACATATAACTCATTAAACAAGTATATATATATAATATATATATATATATATATTATATATATATATAAATACTATAGAGACACATCCACATACATCTTCGTTGGGCAAACAACATTACAACTTCTTATACCGTTTCTTATTAGTTATTATCTTAGCCTAATATGACACAACATTACATATTTAGTGTTACACACAATGTATGTGCGGCATAAACATCGACATCTCCCTTTTTTCTCATTCTAGACCACCTCCGCTACCGCCCCCTCCACCACCACCTCCTCGAGATCTCCACCATGTCCTCCACCTCCACTTCCGCCATGTCCTCCACCCACTTCCACCCCCACCCTTGCTACCTCCACCATGTCCTCCACGCTGCCACTTCCGCCGTGTCCTCCACCACTTCCACCCCCACCCTTGCTACCTCCACCATGTCCTCCACCTCCACTTCCGCCGTGTCCTCCACCACTGCTTCCACCCCCACTTCCGCCATGTCCTCCACCCGCACTTCCGCCATGTCCACTTCCACCCACTTCCACCACCACCTCCTTTGTTTCCGCCCCCGCTTCCACGTCCTCCGCCACCACTACCTCCCCCTTTGCTTCCGCCGCCGCTTCCACCTCCTCCGCCACCACCACCTCCTTTGTTTCCGCCCCCGCTTCCACCTCCTCCGCTACCACCACCTCCACCACCACCTCCTTTGTTTCCGCCCCGCTTCCACCTCCTCCGGCCACCACCACCTCCTTTGTTTCCGCCCCCGCTTCCACCTCCTCCGCTACCACCACCTCCACCACCACCTCCTTTGTTTCCGCCCCCGCTTCCACCTCCTTTGCTACCACCTCCGCTACCTCCACTCCCTCCCCCTCCACTTCCACCACCACCTCCTTTGCTACCTCCACTTCCACTTCCACCACCACCTCCACTTCCACCCCCACCCTTGCTACCTCCACCATGTCCTCCACCTCCACTTCCCCCCACCCTTGCTACCTCCACCATGTCCTCCACCTCCACTTCCGCCATGTCCTCCACCCCACCACCACCTCCACTTCCGCCTTGTCCACCACCACCTCCACTTCCACCATGTCCACCGCTACCACTACCTCCTTTACTTCCTCCACCACCTCCGCTCCCTCCTCCTCCGCCGCTACCTCCTCCACTTCCGCCTTGTCCACCACCACCTCCACTTCCACTTCCACCCCCACCCTTGCTACCTCCACCATGTCCTCCACCTCCACTTCCCCCTCCACCCTTGCTACCTCCACCATGTCCTCCACCTCCACTTCCACCACCACCCTGCTCCTCCACTACCTCCACTTCCACTTCCACCACCATGACTGCCACCGCCTACACTGCCACCCCCTCCTACACTTCCTCCGCCTCCGCCGCTGCCAGCAATTGAGAAGTCATGACCATCTTCTACTTCAAGATTTTCACTCCCTACTATACCAGCAGCTTCATCAATAGGTCGTCTCTTTTTTTCATCAACTTCAATTGCTGAAAATCACAAATTTCACAGTTAACTAACAAGAAAATATTAAGCCAAAGCATATTGAATTCTCATGCATGACATGCACTATATTTTGGAAGTGGACTTCTATTCTCTAGATGGTTTTGTAACATTAATGAATATAAAATTAAAACATGCGGAAATCTTAAAATAGTAAGTTACATGTTATCAAAGACAATATATATATATATATATATGTATGTATATTTTTCTCACCTAATTACACTAAAAGACAGTTTCTAAACAGCAACTTGTTTGATAACCCAAAATTACATAAAATATATTAAAAAGAATTCGGATTTAATTAAGTACTCACTATCATCAGTAGTAGTCTGAATTAATCTTGCTGAAGAGATGACAATTCCAATAGCAAATAAAAGCGTAAACAAAATCAAACTCTTTCTCATCTTCATCTTTATCTTTATTTTCGTTATATAACTTTTGTTAAGTTTTGATGTTGATCGATATGTTGATCTATTTATAAAGCCGATCAAACATTTCAACAAGTGAACTTGATCATGCAAGTAGTATTTCTCAGAGTAAAAGTGACACCTAGCATTCCAAAGCTGACGTGTCTCATGCACAAAAAGACAACACACACATTGGTTGTGACCATATGGATGATCATCACTATTATCGTTCGACAAATACAGTATTATATGTAGACATGTAGTACAACATTACTATATTTGCATGTCCATATAAATGTGCCAAGTATATGACAACAATGTTTGGACGCTTCTTAGTTCAGGTTTTGGTTCTCGGAAGTTCTAATGTTTGTCTCTATTCAAGAAAAACTATAATTTGAAAAAATGATATGGTGTATATATATATTGGTCATCTTTATAATCACTTCTCACGATCTACAGTAAATTGGAACAAAATAATCATGTTTTCTTAATAAGAAACATGAAAAAACAGGTTCACTAAAAAGATTGAGTTAATTTCTTGAAGATGATCGATCAACTCATTATATGTATAGGTTAACGAAAAACAACCGTAATTACAAATTCACAAGAGGAAATTAACAATAAAATAGATTACTATATTAAATGGCGTATACAGTTTTATATTACGCAACATATTGGTACTTCTATCCGTACATAATATCCATATTACATGACACTAACCATGATTTCTCCTAAATACGTAATGAGTAGGTGATTAGTTGCGGTCTGTAGAAGTTAATTCTATAAGGAATTAGATAAAATGATTCCTTACTCTCTTATTTTCCTAGATTCGAGTGTTGTAATGATACAAGCAGTCTTAGGCACTTGGTATATTTATGTATCACTTTTGATGTTCAAGAGATTTAGTGTACGTTTATGTACGCATATTGTAGGAAGCAGTTTTTTTACTCTTAGGTATAAACCTTTTTACATAATATCAAAATTCTAACTGAATGATTATTCATTAAACAAACTAATCTAAAATGCAAGATGTTTAATTATTCATGACTTCAATCATACACGTATTATTGAGACTAATAATTCATACTAAAATTTAAATGCTCAATAATCTTTGTCATGTTGGAATAAAACATGATTCAATTCGTAATAAACACGTACCGGTTGATCCTGAGGAACCTGTGAGGGCATTAAACATTGATGCCATTGATTCGGGTTCCCAAAACAAGATGATTGAATTAGGATGGAAAGATGAATTCTGAATTTATGAATTCAATTGAGGATTTAGGACGAATTGGGTGTTCAGGGAGGCTGTGATTATGTTTGTAATTAACCTTAAATTAGGTTAATTACTCTCCATTTATATAAGGAGCATATTTTCACATTTAGTCCCTCTGGTGTTTAATTCGTGCCTCATTAGTCCTCTTAAGTCCAATCACCTAATGGGAAACCCTATAATACGTCTTTAAGAG
Source organism: Erigeron breviscapus (assembly GCA_034093135.1). Classification (NCBI taxonomy): domain Eukaryota; kingdom Viridiplantae; phylum Streptophyta; class Magnoliopsida; order Asterales; family Asteraceae; genus Erigeron; species Erigeron breviscapus. Next base: position 49,013,831 of record CM067172.1, read on the forward strand.
TAAATACGTCCATCGAATATTTACTAGACATAGGGATTTCAGTTATCGTCAATTATCATATCAGGAAGGATAAATGATCAGTGACGGTCACACTAACGTGGTTCCAACAGTATGAACCTTATATAATTATATATTTGTGTAATATATATTAAAAACTAATGTCTAACTTCATTGATAATACTGTAATATATAATGCGGTTCGGTTTGGTTTTTTTGGTTTGGGTTTTTATATGCATCCAAGATACAAACCACTAGTATGATTTTCTCAGAACCATAAAATCGGTTTTTACGTTGGGAGGAGTTATCGGTTTGGTTTTGGTGGGGTTTTATGAATTTTTGTTTGGTTTTGCTCGCCCCTAATTGGTCGAACACAAATGTAAAGGAAAAATTAAATTGGCTAATTACACAAATCAAGGGACTAAGAAAACAGAGAGATAGCCCCTGTAAATAGGTTGGGCCCTGTTCGCAATCCTTCATATCCGGGTTTGGCTATCAAGTAGTAGTTGGTACACGGAAGGCTTCGAGAGGGTTGATCAATACAAATTTTCTTGAATTGTGGTTATTTGTACTGCTTTTATGCATACTATGATATGATTTAGTGACAGTTTTGCTGATGCTTTTGATGTGTCAGCTTAACTAGTATGACTGTTGACTGAATCTCTTTTTTTTTTTCCTTTTAGTGGCACCATAAGCATGAACATTGCTACCTATCGATCGCAACCAAATACTATGAGTATATATAGTTTACAAATATGGTGTAATTAGAAAAGCCATATACTTGTAATAATTGTAAGTTTGTAACACTGAATAAAAAGCCAATATTCATACTTCTATTTATGAAAGGAGGAATTAAAGCCGTCACTTAATTTAACACAAAGTTCATACTAGTACTTTTCAAACAAGACATTAATTCCAGTACTTAACTCCGGAAATACATGATTTACGTCTGACCATCTTTATCATATCAATGAGAAACTGAATATAAGATGGTTTAGCTACGAAAGGATGCCTTCATTAGTTACCAGCATTGCCTGACGCACCATCCTTTTTCGTTGTAACCACAGCAAGTGCATTTTCCTTGTACGTCATCACGGTTGTCACTCGCACGACCACCGTTGGTTCTAGTACTGTTATAATTACCATCGTGTCCTGTTAAAAGTGACACTACACTCACTACACTCCCATTCAAGGATGCTGATGTGGAGACAAGTAAGACTAGTTCATCTGCACGTGGGTAGAAGTCTTCAAATTTCAAATGGTTGTTGAGTCTTTTTCTGAGTTATTTTCGTATGTTAGTTTTTGACTTATTTGAATAAGTTGTTTAGTTATGCGAGTTCCTTGCATACCCGTTTGTTCTGTTTTAGTATTTAAAGGGGTATGCCCCTTCTTCTTTTGTACTGCAATTTACACATAATAAGAAAAAAGACTCTCTTT
>CM067172.1:49016264-49116264 GCA_034093135.1 Erigeron breviscapus
TTTGATGTTAGAGTCATCAGCTGACTCCATATCATCAGCATTTGTTGATGCATCATGAAACTCTTCCTCAGTAGAGTCATCAGCATGCACGTCATCAGCCAGTGATCTAGGTTTGGCTGATGCAGCATGGATTGATCTCAAGATAGGCTCAACTGGCTCAATCGAGTAGATATGAGCAGCAACTTGCTCTAGTTCAGCATCAGCTGAACTATCCTGTGTGTTATGCTGATTATTTTCCAGCAGTGAGCAAGAAGCATCAACAAATGAGTCTGTTAGAAATATAAATTAGTGCTTAGTTGTATTTGAATATATTGTATTTTGTGTAAATATTGTTTGGTTGAGGGGGAGCTTTTGTAATATACTTAGAGTATAAATACCCCTCAAACCTTTAATCTTTGTAACCTTTTTCCCACTTCTGATTATCAATCAAATCAGACTTTCCACACACATTACTTTCTCTCTCAAGAACACACACTAAAACACACACTATTCCACCATTGTTGAAATCTTAACTTCCGCACCCTAACACGAATTATATGAGTTATAACAAGTGGTATCAGAGAAAAACAACAATCTGTTGACGATCCAGAACAAATTTCATGCAGATTGATGCTAATTTTGTTCAAAATTGAATTCGTGTTCATCACCATAACCGTTTTGAAACTGTTACTGGTTTTTCATCAATTCACAATCAATTTTCACTCAATTTTCCTGTTTTTGTTTACAAATACATTCTAAATCACCTCTAAAAACATCCTGTCAAGTTTCAGAATCCAATTCACAGAATTGATCAAAATCCAAATTTTTTGGAAAGTTGATGAGATTTTGAATTTTCAATTTGAGTTGATTTAATCCATGGAATTGTTTCTAGGGTTGTGCGCGATCGTATTTTGAGTGTTTCTGGGTTTGATTCGAATTCTAACTCACAAAATTGAGTGAATTATAAGCAAATTAGTGAAATAATTCGACTATTTTGTCTTTTTCTGGTGTTCTTACAGTTTTTCATTCAGACGATCTTCATGACTCTAAGACGATCTTCTTCAAGATCGTCCTAGTGTTTACTTTGTTTTGGTATTAAGACGATCTTCCCAAGATCGTCCTAATATTTTTGGTTCTGTGTGAACTGTGTGTTGTGGATTCCTTGGGTAACTAATCTCATTGAGATTGGTTTTGCTCAACAAATTCTGAAATCATAACCTCTTTCTGACCAAATTTCCAGAATTTTTTCTATACTTAGAAAAATTTTTCATTCAACCAATTTTAAGACGATCTTAAACCAAGACCGTCTTACCTTTTCTTAACCAATTTTAAGACGATCTTAAACCAAGACCGTCTTACCTTTTCTCAACCAATTTTTAAGACGATCTTAAACCAAGACCGTCTTACCTTTTCTCAACCAATTTTAAGACGATCTTAAACCAAGACCGTCTTACTTTTCTAACATTTAAGACGATCTTCATTCAAGACCGTCTTACTTTTCTACATAATTTTTTAAGACGATCTTCTTTCAAGATCGTTCTAAGTTCCAAATCCTAAGACGATCTTCTTCAAGATCGTTTTAATTCCAACATTTTTTAAAAAATAATTACAAATCTTTGTTTATTCATTTCAGGGACAACAATGAAGAATTCAGAGCTTGAGATCAGAAAGAAGTTCTTAGCCAAACAACAAAAAATGAAACCATGGCTATTCGGAGATATTGATGCTGATTCTGAAGATCTCACATGCTTGATGACATCTGTCACTTCAACAAACAATCATTCACAAACTACTTCACAAACAACAACAAGTGAGGTAGAATTCACTTCCAAAGATGATTACTTGTCTGACCAAACAACTGCTGCCACTTGGACAAAGCAAAATCTTACTTTGAAAAACAATTTGAAAATGGCTAAACAAGAGTTTGATAAAATTAATGAAGATTTTTCAGAACTCTCAATAGCTCATGAAGCTCTCAAATGTGAACTATGATTCTTAAAAGAAATGCATTTGTCAAGTAACAGTTCTCAAGTTGTTTCACCCAATGCTCATTAACCAACAAATGTCAAGACCTTGAAAAGACTGTCCATTCACTCAAGCAAACCATTGAGACTTTAAAGCTTAAGAAAACCAATGAATGGTTAAGAGCAAATGCAAGACAAGCTGATGTTGAGTTTCTCACAAATAAAATGAAAGATTTTAGACCCAACTGTGAAAAACATGAAAGACAGATTTCTGATCTAAACAGTACTTGTTTTCTCAAAGGAGTTGAAATTGAGACTCTTCAAAAACAAGTTGAGGATTTGAAAACAAACATTTTGTTCTATCAAGAAAAAATCTATAAATTGAACAAAATCCTCTTCTGAATTTCACTGCTTATTACAATAAGTCAAAGATTGATAGATCAGAACTTCTCATTGGGTTGGGTTATGAGAATCCAACACATTTAGAAAAAATCCAAAGAGAAGACCTTGGTCCACTTTACAATGAAAAATGTCTCAGACTTGGCATGATTCAAGAGTTTATTAGACCATCTGAGGATGACTTTGAGTCAGATGATGTTGAAAGACAAAAACCAAACAGATTTCAGATTGATTATGTTGCTATTAATGACACATACAGGAAAACTCATAAAAGATCCATCTATGAGTTAGAAGAAATAGACATTTTTCAATTCCTGAAAATGAGTCTCAAAAAGATTGTTCAAAACAAATTTCAAAAAGATTTTACATTCCAACTACCATATTGGAAAAAGAAATTGAAGGTTTAAAACAAAAGATTGAGTCTCAACAACACGTCATTGAACATCTGAAAACTCAAAATCATTCTCCAAAGGTAAGTGAGACCACCAAGACTCAAATGGTACATGATCTAACTTCTGTTGCTTGCTCCACTCCATCCAAGGAGTGAGAATTTTAACAAAGATATGCAGGGTTGATAGCATCTCTCCTGAAGAGATTCATGATATGTCCACTTCCATGCTATCATCATTCTTCCAAATTGAAGAGAAAGTTCAAGCTTTGAAAGCTAAACATCGTGCTTCTGTCAAGAAAATACTTTCTTTTGATACCCCTGTGATCACCTCTGTTGACCAAAATAAAGTGAACTTAGAGCAAAAGATTGAGATCCCTACTGATCTTAAGGCTAAAGCAAAAGCATTAATTGAAAAATTGACAAACAAAAATGTTTTCAAATCAGAAGTTCAAACCAAAGGATCACAATTTACTTATCCAGATTTTTCTGTTGAAGAATTTGATAAGTTTTTGAAAACTGATCATGTTTTTGCACCAGAAGTTGAAAAAGAGCTTGAAAAACTCTCACCAAAAAGCCTAAACCAAAGAAGGAATCTAAATCTAAGTTTGCTCCAACTTCATTTTATTTACCCAAAGGTCAGTATGCAACAACTGTCAAAGGTAAGAAAACTATTTCTGCTAACTCAAAGCTCAAAGTTGCTACTTCATCTGTTTCTAAGGCTATCTCTCAATCTAGTTCTTTACCTAAGATATCTAAAACTAGCCAAGATTTGCTAATAAAAGATACATCCAATGGTATAACTAGTTATAGAGATCAGTATGGTTGGTTCACTGTTACAAATCAAAAGAAACAGCATAACAAATCTTCCACCAAGAAAACAAAAAATCATGTGTTTTTATCTCCTCGAACTAATCAAGAATTTATCTGATACAGGAGAGAAGACAACTAGTACCCATAAGTGGATTTCTAAATCATCAGTTAGAAGAAATTGGATGGCTAATGATTACAAGAAGGAAGTTCCTGATAGGAAATTTAATTCAAATTTGAGTAATTTAGCTAAACCATGGTCTGTAAGAAATTCTAAATCTTCTACTGTGATTTCTAAACCTTTGATTGTTGATTCTAATGAGATTGTGGTGAATCTAAAGAATAAACCTCTTGTTCGAAAACCTCATTTATATACTTTGAATGATTCCACTAACCCCAAAGGACCCATTCAAAGGTGGGTACCTAGAAAAACCTAATTTTGTTTTGCAGGTAATAAAGGTCTGTGTTTAGTATTCAAATCTCGGATACTTTTTAACACATGATCCTGGAATGAGTTTCTTTTCAAGAAACAATCTCAAATAAGTGCTCATTACCAATGCACTTACTTGCCTCTGCATGTTCTGTACAAATCCTTCATCTCTTTCTCTTTCATTAATTATCTGTCAAACATTGATGCTATGCTTATGTGCAATGTGCTTAAATATCATGCAATGTTTGAGGGGGAGAAAAAGGATAATTCATGAATCTAGGGGGAGTTTGTGTATTTGCACTATTTGAAGAGAACTCATTGTCTATATTTAAAAAAATTAAAAAAAAAAAAAAAAAAAAATTATAATAAAAATTCATTTTCAATTGTTTAGTTGTGTCTTGTTTAAATAAAAGTGTTTTTTTTCTTAGCCCATTTTTTTAACCAATAGCCCATTTTTTTTAACCATAAGCCCAATTTCAAAAACCCATAACTCTCAATTCGGGTCAAAACCCACCCGACCCTACTAATCGGGTTTCCTCTTCCTTAAGGAAGAGGGAAAACGATTATTTTCTTTCTTTTCATTTCTTTATTTTATTCCAGTTTCCCATAAACTCTCTCAAATCACTTCAAATAAAATTGTTGGCTGATCATTGAAAAAGGATAAGGGTTTTGTTGGTAATCTCATTCTAAGCATTTTATTCCATAATCACATTGTCTTCAGATCACTTATTCAAGTAAGAAACTGATCTTAAATGATGAACTTATTTTTTTCATTTCTTGAATTTTGATCGACTGGTAATGCATATGTGATGTTGGAATGATTTAGATGCATGTTTAGGTTATATGTGTATGTTTATTACATGTTTTTATGCTTAGTATTGTGATTTCGAAAATTCAAAAAACCTGATAATTTTTGTGAAGAAGATGACCTAAGACGATCTAGGTTATGTTGTTTGATTTAAGTGATGTGAGTTGTTCAGTATTGCTTTCTATAATTCATATAAATGTTTTCACCATGTTTTGTTGTGAAGAAAACTCATTTTGTACTAAGAGATTAACTGAAAAAGATAAGACGATTCTGGCAAAATTCTCTTATTTTCAAGTGTGTTTTGTTTCTAAGACGATCTTGCCCAAGATCGTCTTGGTTCCAAAACTACATGGAAATAAGACGATCTTGCCAAGACCGTCTTAGTTCCACTTCCTTGTATAAATTTGCCATGTAACCCTTGAGACCAAGACCAGGACGATCTTGTCAGGATCGTTCTAGGGTCTGTTCGCTGTGTGGATGATGAATTTTTTTTGAAAAACAAATGGATGGGTAACTGAACTCGCAAGAGATCGGTTTGCTCAAAACTAATACTTATATATATAAAGGGAAATCATTGAGTTGATTTCAATTTATATTTCTAAGTGTTAGAAATGTTTCAAAAGGAAAATATTTTTTTTAACATTGATTTCCAAGACGATCTTGACCAAGATCGTATCATTTTTTTTTCCATCTATTTTCCAAGACGATCTTGAACAAGATCGTCCCATGTTCATAATTTTCCATACTTAACATTTTTTTTCAATAATTAAGGCTAAGACGATCTTGAACAAGATCGTCCCATTTTCATCAAATTTTAAGATCGTCTCATTCTTTCAAAAGACATTCTTAAGACGATCTTACCTGAGTTCAACCTCAGGACGATCTTGTCAAGATCGTCCTAGTTTTCATACTTAGAAAAATTTTAAAATTTTTTTTTCACCCCCTCGCACCCACCCCACACCCCCACCCCCCCCCAACCCACACTCCCCCCCCCCCCCCCACCCACCCCCCCCCTCTTAAATTTTGTGTGGTGTGACAAAATGCTTTGTATTATCATATAATCACAATATATTTGAAATACGAGGAATCGAACGCCTTTGTGTACTTCCTTGCTATTTTTAAATATATCGTACTTATATGATTATACTTAATTCTCTGAGTTTATCTTCTCATTTCAAATTATTTATAAAGAATACACTAAGTTGATCGCCTTTGTGAACCTCTTTGTATTTTATATAAATCATTTGAGTGAAACTTGTTATTTGCTATTCAAACTTTATTTTATGTGTGCATTAAATTGTTTTATGTCTTTAATCAGAAAAATAAATAATGGATCATCAAGAAGTTGTTGAACATGATGAAGAAATTGCTCTTAACGAATCAATTGAAGACATTCTCATTGCCGGAAACACAAGAAATATGAGAAATAACAGAGCATTATATGATCCATTCATTGCTCCCGGCTTTCAAATAGTTCCAAGAATTCTTCATAATCATCCTCTCACATATGTACTTACTGTTGAACAAGACTTAGCTGAAGTCTATCTTTTTGAAATGTGGAGATCCATTACTTTTGTTCAACCTTATGATCCAACAAATCCAAGAGCCAAAGCCAAATCAAAATCTCCTGAACTTCGTCGTCAAGGCTACTTTCAGTATAAGCTGAATTCAGGAGAAACAACATATGAGTTTGAGTTCAATATTGATGACTTCAGAAGGATTTTAAGACTACCAGAAGCAAACTTCAATGGACATGTTGATTATGATGAATTTGAGTCCAATGAAGAAATGTTTGCTGCCTTGATTTCAATTGGCTATGAAGGTCCTTTATCCAGGACAAGAGATTTCAAGTTGAAAAATCTACCAAAGATTTGGTATTATGTGTATTCCATCCTAAGCAACTGCTTAACCCCTTATACAAGAGGGATGGACAATCTGACACAGCCGATGCTGCACATATTTTATGGTGTTGTTTTCAACAGACACTATGACATTGCTCAACTTCTGTGGGATCAATTGATCGTATTAGTAAATGGCAAAATCTCTGTTCCCAAGAAGTATATTCCATTCATTAGATTTCTAACAGCAATTGTCTACAGTGCCGTCAGACAGGAAAGAAGCATTCCAAGGCTTCTAAACAGCAGCCAAGTGACAATACATTTTTACAAATATGTCAGAGATTCAGGAGCTGTTAATTATAATTTTCTGATTCCATCATTCCTGTTAGACATGGTTTCAGATTCTGATGAAGATAAGATTGCTTATCTGGACTGGATTAGAACAGCACTGGAATCGGAAAGCCTCCCGGTTTCTACCCAAGCTGTACATAGGACACCTGGTGAGGGGTCAAGTAGAAAAAGAAAAGAGCGTGAGGGTGAATCCAGTTCCAGTAAGCCTAAAAGAAAGAAACAAAAAGGCGAAATGTTTGTGTTAAGGCTGAGTAAACAAGTGCACCAAAAGAAGAAGAAAAAGAGTTCTTCAAAGAAACTCAAAAGCAAAGCTCAAGCTGAACCTTCTTCTGAAGAGACAATATCTGCTTCTGGTTCTCCAAAACCAATCCGATCACCACCCCCAGAACACAAACACCTCAAACACCATCATCTCCATCTTCACCTAAATTACCTCAATCATCCTTATCACCAATTCATCAATCTTCACCACTTCCTGAAATAACTACACCTGAACAACCTATCATACCTCAATCAATTTCAACCATACCTTCATCATCCTTTGTTCGATCTACCTCCACCAACATATACTCAAGGCCGAAAGAAATCAATTCCCTGTAAATATCCGTAAAACATTTAAAAAATCTCGCTTTGAGTATGACCGATTTCAAGAACCCGAACCAGAAGAAATGATTTCTACTGATAGTGATGCATCCGATGATGATGCCAATCAGTTTGCTGATGATGTTATGGACATCCCGGAGGAACAAGGAAGGACTGAGGGAGGGGTTGAAAATACCAGAGAGGTTGAGAGGTCCGGGATAGGTGAAAGGCAAAAAGAAAACGTTGGCCTCCAATTAGTCTTAAATCAATATCAACGTCGGGTTTACCCTAGAGTAGAAGTCGAGAACTGCCCATTCTCGTTTGCACCAAACTCTCCCAGCCATTCTGACTCCTCACAACAGGAGTTAGTCTCAGAAATACACGGGGAACAGCCACGCTCACCACACTCTCCTCATTTGGAGGATGAGAGTGTTGAAAATAGAGAGGACCAACCCCACCTCTCGCCTTCAGTTCATGCACTAGAGTCTAGATCTATTAGGCACACGGAATCACAAGCCCAGTTGAGTACTGGTGCCGGAACAAGCGGAGAGGAACCCACTTTGTGTGACCCTCAAGGACAGCTTGGAAATCCTGCCTTAGCTAACATCACGCCAGCTTTAGCCGCAGGTAACAGTCCTCAGACAGAGACTGGGGAGCAGTATGAACGCCGTTGTGACACTGTTGTTCCTCAGGATCAACCTGAGACTGTATTAACGGGCATTCTCAGTGACCCCGGTACTGTTAGTGGTGTTGCCCAACAACAACCCGATTCTGGTTGCAAAGCCGAATCATCAACTGTTGTTCATACTTTTGAACCAACAGGAAATCCTGAGACAGTCATGATGTCTTCAGGTCAATCAGTAGAATCACTTGAGACTACTGATTGTGCCAATTTCTGATATTCCATTACCACCTGAGGCTCAAAGAATAATTGCTCAATTTGTTGAAGGGATTGAAGAGGGACAAAGGAGTGAACTACTTATATCAAGAAACACAATCACTGGTAAACTTCCTGCTTCACCATCAACTTCTCAACCACCAAGATTGTATACTGGAGGTACTTTATGCATTCGTTCTCCAGAAGAAACTTCAACCCCAACACATACAACAACAACACCACCACCAACAACAACAACAACAACAACAACAACAACAACAACAACAACACCAACAACAACAACAACAACAACAACAACAACAACAACAACAACAACAACAACAACAACAACAACAACAACAACAACAACAACAACAACAACAACAACAACAACAACAACAACAACAACAACAACAACAACAACAACAACAACAACAACAACAACAACAACAACAACAACAACAACAACAACAACAACAACAACAACAACAACAACAACAACAACAACAACAACAACAACAACAACAACAACAACAACAACAACAACAACAACAACAACAACAACAACAACAACAACAACAACAACAACAACAACAACAACAACAACAACAACAACAACAACAACAACAACAACAACAACAACAACAACAACAACAACAACAACAACAACAACAACAACAACAACAACAACAACAACAACAACAACAACAACAACAACAACAACAACAACAACAACAACAACAACAACAACAACAACAACAACAACAACAACAACAACAACAACAACAACAACAACAACAACAACAACAACAACAACAACAACAACAACAACAACAACAACAACAACAACAACAACAACAACAACAACAACAACAACAACAACAACAACAACAACAACAACAACAACAACAACAACAACAACAACAACAACAACAACAACAACAACAACAACAACAACAACAACAACAACAACAACAACAACAACAACAACAACAACAACAACAACAACAACAACAACAACAACAACAACAACAACAACAACAACAACAACAACAACAACAACAACAACAACAACAACAACAACAACAACAACAACAACAACAACAACAACAACAACAACAACAACAACAACAACAACAACAACAACAACAACAACAACAACAACAACAACAACAACAACAACAACAACAACAACAACAACAACAACAACAACAACAACAACAACAACAACAACAACAACAACAACAACAACAACAACAACAACAACAACAACAACAACAACAACAACAACAACAACAACAACAACAACAACAACAACAACAACAACAACAACAACAACAACAACAACAACAACAACAACAACAACCAAAGCCGAATTGCTACCAGTGGTTTATCTACCGATACTCTAATTGTCGCTCTTATGAATCGGTTAAGATCTGAAGAACCAAATCTGTCGTCGCATAAAAGATCTATTTTTCACTCACTTCTTGCATATTTGTCAGCCAAAAGTACTCAACTTGCACAACAGGCTGAAATTGAAGCTCTTCAAAAGCGAGTTCAAGAGCTTGATCAACAATGTAGACTGGCTAATATCTCAAGGCGTCGGGATGATCAAGATCCTGATGATCAACCCGAGGGGGAGAATATTAGAGATATTAGAGAAGGTCATGAAACACAAACTCAAGTTGATCAAGAAAGTGTTGCTCAAGAAGTTGAAAAAGAAACTCAAAGTCAAGGAGATCAAGGAGGAACTCAAATTCAAGAAGATTCAGATGATTTACCTCCACTCATCAGAAATATTTCTCATTATTATTCTTCCACTTCAAGTTCTGATGAGTCAATTGATCCTGATCCATTTCAACCAGAAAATGATATTGATTATGAGACTGATGCTGATTCTCAATCTCAGCATTCTACTCAAGAAGAATATGGAGAAGATATCTTTGAAGAGATAGTTCATCATTTCACAAACACTGAAAATCTTGAGACTCCCAATGAACTTGGACGAGGAGTTAGACATCCAAGGATCTCAAGAGATAAGATATGGCAGATTAATGAGGGGTACTTTGCTGAGAATTATGAACAGATTCTGGATTTGAGCAAAAGACCTGAAGAAATTGTGTGTAGAGCAAGATACCTTGAAGAAAGAGCCTTTCAAATTTATTGCTCACCAAGTGAAAGACTTAACATGACCTTGAACCGATTGAGAGCATTCTTCCTATTCAGACATCAAGGTCAAAGAGATGCATACATGGAACTGATGAATGCTGAAAGTTCTGTAAGAGCTGAATGGTGGTACCAACAATTTAAGATTCCAATCACAAAAGTCCTTCAGTTGTTTACTCCTCTCAAGAATCACAATCTCAGACTTGTTCGATTCAGAGTTCGTCGAGCTGATGGCAATATCTATGTTGTTCAAGAAGAATCTTTTCAACATATGACGATCTCAGACATCCTATTCCTCTACAATCAATATGCTTATCTGATAATCAAGAATCAAGATCAACTTCTAGCTTATGAAGTATTGAAAAGCCATATTCAAGCCTTGATTAGATTCTATGAATTCAATGACTTCCAGATTGGTTTGGAAAGAAGAACTAGCAGGATTAACCTTACAAGACCAAATCAAAGAGCCGAAGGTTATGAGCTAGATTCATTTCAGATTGGAGATCCAATTGAAAGCCTGAATGGATTTGTCTTCATCAATAGACTCAAGAGAAAGATTTTCATTCGTGCCTCTGATTTTGCCAAATATTCAGATGGTACCTTGAAATATTGTCAATCAATTCTGAATGCAATAGATGAAGACTCTGACAATGAAGAAGATGAGCAAATAAAGTCTCAAAGAGAAGATCATATAAGACGTATCAAAGATACTCTTGATATGAGACAGAGGATTAGATATCTTATTATTACCAGAACTCCCAAGTCACGGGAAGGAATTATTCATACAAAGACAGGTTCATGGGTTCATTGGAATCCTAGCCATGAACGTGGTCCTCATAACATACCTCCTGTAAACTTCCAAGACAATATCAAATTACCTGATGAACGTCCTGTAGGTGATAACTGGCACTTCATTCCTAAGAAGTTTTGGAATGACTCATGGAACAATTATAAGAAAAGAGCTTTCTGGAGTTCAAAGATTGATAAGCCATCAACTTCCTCTGCTGCACAAAGATATAAGAAAAGGAAGAACAAACAAAGACGTGCAAATAAGAGAATGAGACAACAATGGAAAAGATGATGGACAACAAAAGCACTAAGGGGGAGAATGTTAGAAATATAAATTAGTGCTTAGTTGTATTTGAAAATATTGTATTTTGTGTAAATATTGTTTGGTTGAGGGGGAGCTTTTGTAATATACTTAGAGTATAAATACCCCTCAAACCTTTAATCTTTGTAACCTTTTTTCCCATTTCTGATGATCAATCAAATCAGACTTTCCACACACATTACTTTCTCTCTCAAGAACACACACTAAAACACACACTATTCCACCATTGTTGAAATCTTAACTTCCGCACCCTAACACGAATTATATGAGTTATAACAGAGTCAGCTTCCTCAGTAAGAGGATCAGCAAGCTCTTTGAAAATGACTTCTGATGAAGTAGTTTGGATGTCCTTAAGAGCTGATGAACTTTCATCAAAGGTGACATGAATGGATTCGTTCACCTTCTGAAGGCGAGTATTAAATACTCTGAATGCCTTACTGATGGAAGAATATCCTAGAAAGTATCCATCGTCAGCTTTAGGATCAAATTTTCCTAAGTGATCCTTATTGTTTAGAATGAAAACAGGGCATCCAAATACATGGAAGTATTTTATTTGAGGTTTCTTACCTTTCAAAACCTCGTAAGCTGTCTTGTCATGTCTTTTAACAATGAGACATCTATTCTGAGTATGACAAGCAGTGCTGACAGCTTCTGCCCAGAATTTACTAGGCAAAGAAAACTCACTGAGCATGGTGTGTGCTGCCTCTATTAGAGTTCTATTTCTTCTTTCAGCAATACCATTTTGCTCAGGAATTCTAGTGGAAGAGAAGTTTTGTGAGATCCCTTGATCAGCACAAAAGGATTCAAGAGTGTGATTTATGAACTCAGTACCATGGTCGCTTCTGAGTTCTTTAACCCTTATGCTGTTGAGATTTTTCATTTTCTTGTTGAAGTTAATAATCTCTTCAGCAACATCACTCTTGGAATGAATAAAGATAGTCCAAGTGTATCGTGAATATTCATCCACAATTACTAAAGTGTATCTGCTACCCTTTAGACTTTGGACATTCACTGGACCAAAAAGGTCCATGTGAAGAAGATGAAAGCAGCCAGAGACAGAATTGGCCTGCTTTGTTTTGAAGGTAGCTCTATGGCTTTTACCTTTTTCATAAGCACCACAGAGTCTATCCTTTTCAAAAGAGAGATGAGGAAGGCCACGAACAAGGTTCTTTTTGGCCAGAGAGTTGATGGTTTTGAAATTCACATGCGATATACGCTTGTGCCATAACCAATTGAGTTCAGCTGCTGACTTTGCAAAGAAACAAGTCTCACTGTTAGTCTTGATAGGAGTGAAGTCCACAAGATATACATCTCGTTTTCTTGGAGCGACCAAGACGACTTCCTTGTTTACATTTACAACAGTGCCTTGATGCTTATCAGAATCACTTTGTAGTCAGCATCACAAAGTTGGCTTATGCTGATAAGATTATGTTTCAAACCATTTACATAAGCAACCTTGGTGAACTTAATGAGACCATTAGAGAGATGACCATATCCTTCAGTTTGTCCAGTGGAGTTATCACCAAACACTACAGTAGGGCCAGCAGCCTCTACGTAGTTATCCAGCAGTGTCTTAGAGCCAGTCATGTGTTTTGAACAGCCACTGTCCAAGTACCACACACCTTTTCCCAGCGAGCCCTTCATGGATACATTGAAGGATTTAGATAGGTTCACTATTAAACTCGCTGACAGCAAGATCAGCAGGGTTAATAACAGCAGCTTCAGAGGTTTCCTCTTCATCTTGTGTAGAAGGATGAGGAGCAAGAGAATCTAGAGGAAAGGTGCCATAAGATGATTCATCACCATCAAATGGAGTTGTGGTATTATTAGATTGAATGAAGACCACATTGCTGACACATCAGTATCACTGAACTCAACTATCATAGCTGGTTCACCAAATTCATTGGTAATAACCCTTTGAGAGTGAGGGACGGATACATTCTGGGCTGCAATGAAGTCAGCAATGTTTTCCTCAGTGAGAATAGTTGTGTCTCCTACACTTATTTTCATGTTCAGCAGAAGAAGAACTTTCGCTGACCATAGTGGAGGAGGAAGCAACTGTTGAGGAAGGAGGATTAGGTTAAATGACAACTTCAGGAGCATCCCTGGAGTCATCACAATCAGAAGCAACATGACCTCTGCTGCCACATATGTAGCATTTTTTATCAGAGGTGCTGCCCTTTTGATTTTGAGAGAAGAATTCCTTCAGTCGATAAGAGAGATCATTAACTCGCTGAGTGAGCTCGTTAATTTGAGGGTCAGAGGAGGAAGATGCCCTTTTCTTTTGCTTAGACTTATGCTTTTGCTTAAGTGTCAGCTGAGGCATCTTAGGAGCAGGACCCAAAATGGACTTTCCTTTTGGATCCTCTGATTGAGAAGTAGAGGGATTTTGTGATCCCTTGACTACACTCCAAGCTTGATTAACAACTGGGTTATAAGAAGAAGAAGAACCCTGCTGATGAGACTGATGCACTCTTTTAGGAGTGATCGGTCTAGATTGCTGATTAGGGGTAGCTGACCTCATTTGCCTATGAGGTAGATACTCCCTTTTTGGAGTAGTGGACCTTACTTGCTGATGTGGCAAGTGTCCTCTCTGGGGGGTAATAGGTCTAACTTGCTGATGTGGCAAGTATCCTCTCTGAGGAGTGTTGGACCTATTTTGAGAATGAGGTCTTCTTCTTTGAGGAGTGGTGGACCTATTTTGGGAGTGAGGCATTCTTCCTCTCTGAGGAGTATTGTGCCTCATATTAGAAGGAACAGGCATAGATTGAGGAGCCTGCTGATGGACCTGTCTATCAGCAGGTTTGAC
This sequence comes from Erigeron breviscapus, assembly GCA_034093135.1. Taxonomy (NCBI): domain Eukaryota; kingdom Viridiplantae; phylum Streptophyta; class Magnoliopsida; order Asterales; family Asteraceae; genus Erigeron; species Erigeron breviscapus. The sequence continues at coordinate 49,030,777 of CM067172.1, forward strand.
CTGAGATGGTCCTATTTGCTGATATCTAGCATCACCAAACCTGACACGTCTTTTCATGAGACGATCATCCTGAACAGCTTTACTGTCAGCATGGGCAGGAACTTGCTGAGAGGATGAAGAAGAAGAGGGTAGAGAAGCAACTGGTTGAGGTTGCTTATTGACAGGATCAGCTCGCTGAGGCATGCTATAGTCATAAGGGACAGCAACCTTACTTCTTTTGAAGGGTTCAGTAGCTTTGATAGTAAGCTGCTGAGGAGCGACTGGTTTGAAACCATCACTGCCAATATCACCTTCAAAGGATTCCCCATAAGAGTATTGAACTCTTCCTTCATTTGGCATCATGCCAATAATGGGAAGATGAGGAAAGAGGTTGCTGGTGCTTGCTGGGGAGCTTGCACCATTACCCTCAGTGGAAGGAGATGGGTCGCTGGTGATAGAAGAGGTAGAACCAGCTTCCATTTCAGTATGGTAATCATTAAGACCTCTAATGAAGTACCATTTCTTCAACTCTTCAGGAGAGATAACAGCAGAAGGAGGAATGGAGATTTCAGGTTTCACATCATCATTGAACAGGTCAGAAAGGGTGGCAGCAGCTTCAAAATCGCCGCCTATCACTGCCTGAACCTGGGCAGACTTGTTCATTCAAGCACTTGTGGTGAAACCTGGAAGCTTTTGACCAAGAGGTCACAATCTTCCTGAGGTTGGCAATTTCAAGCTTGAGTTTTTCATTCTCAAGCTGAACCTTCTGTGCCAGCAACTCATGAGATTGAAGTTCGACATGAACATTTCTCAACTCATTGAGTTTTTCAGATTTTTCACTTAACTCTGAACAGACAGAGTCAAGTTTAGACTGGATCTCAGCTCGTATAGATTCAACGAACTGGATATCACAAAGCAAGGATTCGAAGATTTTAGATTTATCTTCGTCAGAAGCAGCAGAATGTGCACATACCTTTTTGATGGTGACGTTCACCCACTGACTGGAAGAGACTTGGTCTTTCGTCAGTGCATCTCCATCAGCAAGTTCCATAAGACACATGGCATTTACATATTCTTCACTGTCTGAATCATCTGATTCAGCCCAGTCATGCTCTTCAGCCACCAGCCCTTTTGCTGGTGTCTTGGCCTCCTCCATTTCAGCCACCTTTGCTTTGAGCTGATAGTATTTGTTCCTGTACTCATCAGCAGGTTTAGAGGAATTAGTTTTGGGAGCAGCAGGAGTTGGAATAGCAACTCTGCACTCCTTCTGGTAGTGACCTTTTCTACCACATCTCCAGCACTCCTCTTGAGATTTATCAGTAGGAGGCTTATATGGAGCAACCAACTTACGGTTGTTCCACTTTCTGGAGTATCTTTTTCCAGCGACCAGGGCAAAGTCCATGAAGTCGCTGAACATCTCTTGTTTCTCATCAGCATCGAGATCATTAACAAGAGATTGAATAGGAGATGGAAGATTAGAAGAGCTGGCACCAATATTAAGATTAATGGGCTCAGCAGAGACAAGGGCCAAGGATCAGTGACAGAATAAGCAGAAGAAGAAGTAGAAGAGGAGGGACCAGCACTTCGTTGTACTTCAGCAGCAGCTCTTAGGTTTTGAGCAAGAGCTCTCTCTTCAAATTGAAGCATACCGAAGAGAGATTCAAGGTCAAGACCTTGTAGCTGCTTTGTGGTCCTAAGGATTTGTCTAAATCCTTGCCACTTCATGGGAAGACTGTCAATGAATTTGTGGCACACTTCAAAGTCATCATGAGTGATACCAACATTCGTCATATCATTCAGCAACCCTTTAAATCAGGTATAAGTGTTGTCAAGACGTTCATTTGGAAGATAGAGGAATTTTTCATAAGCCCTCTTAAGGTCAATCTTTTTGGTAGCAATTGTATCAGTAGAACCTTCATACATGCTACATAGTCTATCCCAGACTTGTTTAGAAGAGGGATATTTGATGACGAGTTTCATGATATCAGAGGGAAGGGTGCTGATAATCATGTTTTGAGTCTAGCATCAAGATTTACTAGCCTCCTCTCGTCATCAGTCCATTGTACCTCTGGTTTGACAATGTCAATCACAATCTCAGGAGCATCAGCAGTTGCTCCTGGTGTTCTTTGCACCAGAGTGGGTACATATGGACCAACAGTCATAATGGTCATGAGATAGGGTTCTACACCAACAATGTGAAGAAGCATTCTTTTCTTCCAAGATCCAAAGTCTTCAGGCTCGAATCTTGGAGGAACAGACACATAACCAAAGTCACGTGTATTCACAAGAGTTGGTACAGCAGTCATGTTCTTGTCAATAGAAAAGATTAGAAGATATAGAAAGAAGAGAAAGTATAGACTTTTAAGAAGAGAATAAGTATGCAAATAGATCTTGTTTCAATGATTTAGAAACAGTGGCTCTGATACCACTTAACAGTCCACGATTTGCACACTTATGTTTGATTAATTAATACAAGAAAGTAAATGCAGAAAGTAAAGAACAAGAACAAGAATAAAGTTCAAGTGCAAAGATATAGGCAAGTCTAATCATATGTATCATTGATTTAAACGATGAATACATGGTCGATATTACAACTTGTCTTACAAGAATACAAATGAACTAATAATTGCTAAGTCTAGACAAACTATTAACTTAAACATCTAAGAGAGAAAATAAGTGACACACACTTGTGGTGACAAACACAAAGTGTTAATGAGATGGCTGTGTTGCTTTATATAGGGGAGGAATTAGGCAACACAGTCTTACATTGATAGAGATAGAATGGTGGTTGTCGACATCTAATTGGCTCGTAGTACTTGAATCCATGAGCCTTTGTCTTCTTTACCAAAACGGGTATGAAAGAGAAAACCATTCTTTTGGTCCAACTGCATTTTTGCCATACTAAGTAAATTGCAGTTGGGTGAACCACCATGTGACTCCTTGTCTTCTTTTGATTCGAAATCTTCCCGCCTTGACACACAACTTGGAAAGTGAACACCCGCTGACAAGAGTCACTGACTCGCTGAAAACTTGCTGACGACACACGTCAGCGACCAAGTCTGGTCAGCGAATCCTTGACTCAACAAATGGGATGTTTTTTTTGTCCTTAAAAATTCATTTATTGTATATATGATATTTTCTTAAAAAATGTAAACTTTATTATAGTTTTGGTCCCTGTAAAAAGTTTCTGACCATTTTACCCTCTGCGTGCAACTCACGTGACCCCCAACTTAACGTCCGTTTGGGTCGTGGATCCAAATATGTTAACGGAATTCCATACTCAGGGATGAAACATGTAATTTCGTGTACTCAGGGATGATACATGAAAGTTGGTACAAACCACAGGGACGAAAAATGTAATTAACTCTATAATTAATGAAAATTTTAACTATCTATCAATATATGGATAACGATTGGCCAAGTACTATGTCCAAGTGGGGGTCTAGCTATGCGTTTGCAAAAGCAAATTCATGTATAAACATTTTCCAGTTGTTTCCTAGAAGAGAAATATCCTTCTAACTAGTTAATTAGCTAGGCGAGCTGACTAAACCGAAAACTTGCGGGTCAGGAATCGTCCCAGGCGAATTTTTATAGCCAAAAACGGGTGTAATGTTTGTCCCTATAATTTGAATTTGATCTTATGGATGTTTGGTGTTGCGTTTTCAAAATAGATTTTGTGTTGAATTTGAACACGGTAACGCTACATGTGAAATTTTTTATTTTGTTCAATCGTATTGTAATTATCGGATGTTGTTTCTTATTTGTTTTATGTTAAGGTTTTTTATTAATACTACAATTATTTACATGTGAAAGTTAATTACTTAATTATGAATATATATTTATCTACCAATAAACTAAAACAGGATTGTAGTCTCTATTTAACGACACGTGGCACTGTCTTGGAGCGACAAGTGTCCTTTTGAAAAATAAATTAAAAAATTAATAATCCGTTGTTAGTATTTTGAGAATGACAATATATCTAATTAATTATTATTGATGAGTTACCATGTTTCCTTATACATTAAAAAAACCTAAATAAATAATAATTAATATTAAATAATATGTCTGCATCTAAATATCAGTATGTACGCCGCTTCAATTCAATTCAATTCAATACTTCCATAAACTTGATTTCTTTCTTTATCTTTATCCAATTCTTTCTTTTCTTTATTTTGATTAACAAACCCGTATATATACATTCAAGATGTACAATTTTTCCATCAAATTCGAATACTGCTTTCTTGGGTTTTACAAAGTTCAAATAGAGTTTTACAAAGTTCAAATAATCGGAGCTCCAAATTTTCGATCAATTCGAAAATCACTACTTTTAAGGATTTGAAAGAGGTAAATAATCCTACATATATTGTTTAAGAATCGTATAATATTTATTTGCTTATTATTATTAGTATAATACTAGATTTTAGACCCGTGTCCAACACTGGACACGGGGCTTACGATATTATCAATATTATATCTTCATACATTTAAGTTATAAAAGCTTATAATTTTAAAGATATACGGTTCCAAGTGTTATACTTTGCAAGTTGTAGTACAATAATCGCAAGTTCGTGTTAGGTCCAGATTTAGTCCAGGTTTACTGGACTCGCTCCAGACGCGACTACTGGAGCCTCACTGAAGATCTGACCAGAAACGTGTTCTACTGGACCTACTCCAGACTTGGAATCTGGAGTCCCTCTGAAGATTTGTCCAGAAATAATTGAAGACCAGTGAGCAAATACTTGTATAGGAAATCTGGAGTATTCTCCAGATGAGCTCACTGGACTTCACCCCAGTCCAGATCAACTCCACTGAAGACATTCTGACTGAAGTCAAAGACTGAAGTCTGAAGAAAGAAGACTTAACAAATGGCGGAGTCCACTGGAAAGTCTTACCAGATCTGTACACTGGAGGATTGTCAGTGTTCTAGATCCTACAAGTCTGAACACTGATATCAAGGATTGACTTTTTCCTTTACACACTTTCCAAAGAACAATCCACTTGTTCTTTACCAAAGTATACGTGTGTAAAGGTGGTTGGATAAAAGGATACACTTGCATTTGATGTGACTTTATCCTTATTCCTTATCCAATACATTTAATGTTCTTGTCGGATCATTAAATGTATGCAACCATATTTGTACGGCACAAATTCACTGGTGAATTTTGTTGCCTATAAATACAAAGTCATTTCCTTGACATAAATACTTTTAAGCATTCATTTTGCATTGAAGTGAATTTGTCCAAATACTCTCGATCTTAAACTGGGATACTTCACAACTTTAAGTATCTCGATCCTAAAGAGTTATTTGACAAATATAGATCATTTGTAACTCATAGGTTGTTAGGATACATACTTAATTGTATTATCTTGATTCCGCAACAACCTTGTGTTTTATTTAACATCATAAATAAAATACCCATGAAACATACATAATGTTCCACTTTATTTGTTTATTGCTTTAAGTCTTGTATTACTTTATTTATATACTTGCATTTATATTAAAGTAATACTAGTCCATTCTAGTGCTTATTAGATTTGTTGTATTTTGCACTTTCCTGGTTTAACCATCGAACTTAAGGGACTCACAGTTCGTCACTGTCATTATTAGCTGAGACATATTGATGGAATTTTTTGTGGTAGTCAAGGCACATGTTACAATAATTCCTCTATTATAGAATTTTTTGAAACCACTTGTACTAATAATGTGATATTATTATGAAAGATAATTAAGAATTAAAATATAAACAAACTTGTGATCATGTACTTGACATTCAAGTATATGTCTTTGATCATGATGCGGGCCCATAACACGAATAGGTTTATTTTCAATCACATGTCTTATGATAATTAGATAACAATTAGGATTGTTTTCATATTCTTTGATAACAATTAGGACTCTTGATTTGAGTGACAATTGTAACTTTAAACATTAATACGCAAAACTAATATATGAAAAGGGAGAAAATTTTGTAACTTTTTGATTGAATGATAAATGAATCTTGAATGGAGTTCATATTGATTTGGATTTAGTATTCAAGTAACCCTCTGTTGTAATACGTGTTTTGTTATATGATAGTCCCATGTTCTGTGATTCCTATTGTGTTTAGGATAAGAATGTTGTGATAGGTATTTAGAGTTTATATTGTGTTTATATTAAATATTATTAAATATTAAATTAAATATTAATATTTATAATTTATAAAAATTTAATCTAATGTAATATTAAATTGGACGACATTATCAATATTGTATCGGGATACCAATGTACGACATTTATAGGTATCAATTTATAATATTTTATACGTATAAGCTAATATTTATCTTTAGTCATGTAGTCGACATTGATATTTTTATGTGTAAATCTATATTTGTTTATATAATGGATGTGATTACGCGGATTGTTTATAACATTTTAAAGATAAGATAAATTATTAAATATATAAATTTAAATGTAAAAAATGTAAGTAAAAACAAATTTAAAAGAATATATATATAGAACATTGAACACATATATTGTATTTCATCTTTTGAAATATGTTTGTAGACAATATTTTATATGTTAAAAAAATTAATTAATTAAATGATTAAATTTAAAATTCTTCTCAAGTTGATGGCTAAAAATAAATATAAATTAAGTATTCAGGGTTAAAAAGTGTAAGTTATTGATGGAAAACAAAAAAGTGTAAATTAATGAGACTTTTTCTACAAATATTAATATAATAATATATTTGGATAATGATTATTAGGATTTTTATTTTATAATTAAAGTAAATGATGACATAAGCGGAAGTCAATTTGATAAAATTTCACGATTTTATGTTAATAAGTCATTAGTTAATATAATATATTAGGTTAACTTGATGGATATATAAGTTTGGGCAAATTATTTTCATGATTAGTAACTCTTGAACATTCATGTTACGTCAGAACTAATTTTGAAATCAAATTGCATCATCTTTGTGACTTTGTTGAGTTTTTTTTTTTTTTTTTTTTTTATATTTATTCATGTATTAATTTTCGTAATTATGTTTTGCATATCATTTATTTATGAAAAAATAGTTGATACCTTTTGTTAAAGACATTCATGTTATCCTCTGCTATCTTCTGTTTAAATTAGCTAAGACCATATGAATAGATTTAGGTTGATTGATTTAGATATTGTGCTATGTTTTTCGTGATTATAAGTTGTAATTTTTGTTACCACTGTTCAGAATTAATGTATACTACCGAAGAAACCGTGGCTATGACCGACCTGTTAGTAGAAGATATCACTCCTGAAGCAATTGATCCTTCTATCTGTTTGACCATAATTCGAATGTGGGAAACACCTTCATTTTACAATCCATTGTTGCCTCAAACACTTGAGATTATCTTTATTGATCAAGAGGTTTGCATTACATATCTTTAATAACGTAATTGTCAATGTTTAAAATTTTATTATTACATATTCTAAGTTGTGTTATTGTTTACAGAATAAACGGATCCAGGCAACTATTAGAAAGGAATTAGTCCCCTAGGCGTAACTGTTGCAACGATTGACGGTATTTGCAAAGACAAACCATGGTCCTACCTAGCATGTCGCAAATGCACATGTACGGTTAAACCTAATGATAGTAATGCAAGCTCATCGACTGGAGTCAACAATAAATGGAATTGTCGACAATGTGGACCTAATGTTACCTCAGTTATTCCTAGGTAACTTTATAACTTTTTAACCTTTGTAAAGCATAGCTTTTATTGTTCCAACCCTTCACAGAGGTTAATTTAAAGAAAACATATTTCAAAGGTGAACTAAAAAAATTAACAAAATCATATTCTTTAATCGATCTATAATAGGTACAAGGTTCAAGTACGTGTGGTCAGCGAATCGGGAACTGCTATGTTTTTGCTTTTTGAAAGAGATCTTAAAAAACTAATTCATACAAGTGCGTATCAATTGCGTGTTAATATGACTGGGGACTCAGTGAATTCCCCGATGAATTAGATGACATAGTGGGGAAAAAGTGCACGTTTGTTTTTAAAGTTGCTAAATGGAACTACGAAAAGGGGAACCGTGTTTATAGTGTATCCAAATTAAGCAAAGATGAAGATGTTATCAAGGCGTTCTTCAAAAAACATGACTGTGACAAGGTATAGAATATGTCGTTTTGGTAACAGTATACATATATATAGTGTAGGATCAATAAAGATAACTAACATCTATAATCATTCTTATTATTTTTCACTTTTATTTTGTCCAGGACTTGGCTACTCCAGATGAAGATGGTGATGCCATCAAAAATAGTTTGTCAGCTGAAAGTAGCAAATCGGGAAGCTGTTAGGTCCAGATTTACTGGACACGCTCCAGACTCGACTACTGGAGCCTTACTGAAGATCTGTCCAGATATGATAACTACTGGACCTACTCCAGACTTGGAATCTAGAGTCCCTCTGAAGATTTGTTCAGAAATAATGGAAGACCAGTGAGCAAAATACTTGTATAGGAAATCTGGAGTATTCTCCAGATTAGCTCACTGGACTTCACCCCAGTCCAGATCTATTCTACTGAAGACGTTCTCACTGAAGTCAGAATAAAGAAGACTGACAAATGGCGGAGTCCACTGAAAGTCTTACCAGATCTGAACACTGGAGGATTGTCAGTGTTCTAGACCTTACAAGTCTGAACACTGATATCGAGGAATTGACTTTTGCCTTTACACACTTTCCAAAGAACATTCCACTTGTTCTTTACTAAAGTACTACGTGTGTAAAGGTGGTTGGTTAAAAAGAATAAAGTCATGTTGATGTGACTTTATCCTTGTACCTTAACCAATGCATTTAATGATCTTGTCGGTTCATTAAATGCATGCAACCATATTTGTACGGCACAATTTCACCAGTGAAATTGTTTGCCTATAAATACAAAGTCATTTCTTTGAGAAAATTACTTTTAGCATTAAAGGTGAATTTGTCTAAATACTCTCGATCTTAAACAGGGATACTTCACAACTTTAAGTATCTCGATCCAAAAAGTTTATTTGGCAAATATAGATCATTTGTAATTCATAGGTTGTTAGGATACTTACATACTTGTATTATCTTGATTCCGCACAACCTTGTATTTTATTTAACATCATAAATAAAATACACTTGAAAAATTACATTGTGTTCCACCTTTAATTTATTGCTTTTAGTCTTGTATTACTTTGTTTATATTCTTGCATTTATATTCAAGTAATACTAGTCCATTCTAGTGCTTATTAGACTTGTTGTATTTTACACTTCTGGGTTAACCATCGAGTTTGGGACTTTACAGAAGCAAGCGTACCATTATTGATGTTGAGGAATCAGGAGATGATAAATTGCCATCATCCGCTCCTAGGCGTGCTAAAGTAAAGATTGAGAAGCATTAGTTTGCTAAAACGAAGAGGCTGGAGATTTCTCTTGATTATTTTGAATAGTTTTATTATCATTATTATTATGCAATCTTAGTTTTCATTCTATTTGAAGTATATTTTTATTCAATTTACAATTTCATTTCATTGTCTGCTGTGAACTTTACCCATTATTTTAAATGTCTATTGCTTGGGTCATAGAGATTTCGGACTGTAAATGTTTGTTGTGATGTTGAATGACTGTCAATTTCTCTCAATTGATGATGTCATTAGGTTTAATGTGTAAGAATAGAGTAAACTGGGTGACTTTTCATAGTGCTTATGATTTTGGATACTTAATAAAGATGTCAGCAGGTCGAGCATTGCCTGATGAGTTGACCATGTTTCTTGATAGGGATATTGTGAGAGTTTGTATGTTGGGTTAAATGGAGATGCAAACTGTTGGGAAGTGTCATCAGAAGGGTTGGGATATTTTCTTAACTTGGCATGCAATTCAGAAGATTAAGGAACTTTGTGACGGTGTGCCGAAATAGTATGCTAATGTCCTTAACGGTTTAGAATCTTTGTAAGCTGAAAATTCCCTTTGTGATCGCAGCTTTTGCAGAAATATTGCCTTTCCGTAACGAACTGGAAAATGTAAAAGTTGTGATCTTTTTAAGCATTCTGCAACTTAATTTACTAATTAATTATTAGAGAAAGTTACATTTTTGGTACCTAAACTTGGCAGTTTTTTCACTTTTAGTCTCCAACTCAAAAAATAGCAGTTTTCATACTAAAGTTTTGTGTTTTTTTCAGTTTTGGTACCACGTTCATACGGCGTTAAATTTTGCCGTTAACGCCCTCACGTGAGGGGTATTTTAGTCTTTTGACCACCCTCTTTTGAGAAAATTACATTGTGTTCCACCTTTAATTTATTGCTTTTAGTCTTGTATTACTTTGTTTATATTCTTGCATTTATATTCAAGTAATACTAGTCCATTCTAGTGCTTATTAGACTTGTTGTATTTTACACTTCTGGGTTAACCATCGAGTTTGGGACTTTACAGAAGCAAGCGTACCATTATTGATGTTGAGGAATCAGGAGATGATAAATTGCCATCATCCGCTCCTAGGCGTGCTAAAGTAAAGATTGAGAAGCATTAGTTTGCTAAAACGAAGAGGCTGGAGATTTCTCTTGATTATTTTGAATAGTTTTATTATCATTATTATTATGCAATCTTAGTTTTCATTCTATTTGAAGTATATTTTTATTCAATTTACAATTTCATTTCATTGTCTGCTGTGAACTTTACCCATTATTTTAAATGTCTATTGCTTGGGTCATAGAGATTTCGGACTGTAAATGTTTGTTGTGATGTTGAATGACTGTCAATTTCTCTCAATTGATGATGTCATTAGGTTTAATGTGTAAGAATAGAGTAAACTGGGTGACTTTTCATAGTGCTTATGATTTTGGATACTTAATAAAGATGTCAGCAGGTCGAGCATTGCCTGATGAGTTGACCATGTTTCTTGATAGGGATATTGTGAGAGTTTGTATGTTGGGTTAAATGGAGATGCAAACTGTTGGGAAGTGTCATCAGAAGGGTTGGGATATTTTCTTAACTTGGCATGCAATTCAGAAGATTAAGGAACTTTGTGACGGTGTGCCGAAATAGTATGCTAATGTCCTTAACGGTTTAGAATCTTTGTAAGCTGAAAATTCCCTTTGTGATCGCAGCTTTTGCAGAAATATTGCCTTTCCGTAACGAACTGGAAAATGTAAAAGTTGTGATCTTTTTAAGCATTCTGCAACTTAATTTACTAATTAATTATTAGAGAAAGTTACATTTTTGGTACCTAAACTTGGCAGTTTTTTCACTTTTAGTCTCCAACTCAAAAAATAGCAGTTTTCATACTAAAGTTTTGTGTTTTTTTCAGTTTTGGTACCACGTTCATACGGCGTTAAATTTTGCCGTTAACGCCCTCACGTGAGGGGTATTTTAGTCTTTTGACCCCCTCTTTTGAGAAAATTACAGTTTTTGATACCTCAAGTTGTCAATTTTTTCACTTTTGGTACCTCAAGTGGACAACATTTTTTTATTACACTCTCCAATTTTCATCTCACACATTAGCATCTATCAAAGAACACACACTCAAAAATCAACACACATTCTGATTATCCATATGAATCATACACCACCAGAAAGGGTTGCCGACTATCTCCCTCCCCACCATGCACCAGATTCCGATCTAATCTCGTTTGTAGCAAATATATTCATCTGTAACAGATTCCGTTCAGATCTTGTTTGTAGCAGATTCCGATCAAGTTTCGTTTGTAGCATATTCCAATAGAAGAAAAGGGTAATTTAGAGGTGAGAGGATTCAGATCTCTTATATGAATCATACACCACTAGAGAGGATTTTCCGGCGACATGAGTTTAGTCCGGCCATCGATCCACCAATGCATTCAGTTCCTCCACCATCACCCGTAATTACACCAACAACATATAATATTTCAAGAATAGATACACACCATTGGGTGTTTTTTTAGGAGCCGTAAAAAAAATATAAAAAAAAATATGTTGGAGAGTGTAATAAAAATATGTTGTCTACTTGAGGTACCAAAAGTGAAAAAATTGACAACTTGAGGTATCAAAACTGTAATTTTCTCAAAAAAAAGGGTCAAAAGACTAAAATACCCCTCACGTGTTTGTCACGTGAGGGCGTTAACGGCAAAATTTAACGCCGTATGAACGTGGTACCAAAACTGAAAAAAACACAAAACTTTAGTATGAAAACTGCTATTTTTTGAGTTGGAGACTAAAAGTGAAAAAGCTGCCAAGTTTAGGTACCAAAAATGTAATTTTCTCTACAAATAAATTTATAAAAAAAAAAAAAAAAAAAAAAAAAAAAAAAAAAAAAAAAAAAAAAAAAAAAAAAAAAAAAAAAAAAAAAAAAAAAAAAAAAAAAAAAAAAAAAAAAAAAAAAAAAAAAAAAAAAAAAAAAAAAACACACCATTGGGTGTTTTTTTAGGAGCCGTAAAAAAATATGTTGGAGAGTGTAATAAAAATATGTTGTCTACTTGAGGTACCAAAAGTGAAAAAATTGACAACTTGAGGTATCAAAACTGTAATTTTCTCAAAAAAAAGGGTCAAAAGACTAAAATACCCCTCACGTGTTTGTCACGTGAGGGCGTTAACGGCAAAATTTAACGCCGTATGAACGTGGTACCAAAACTGAAAAAAACACAAAACTTTAGTATGAAAACTGCTATTTTTTGAGTTGGAGACTAAAAGTGAAAAAACACAAAACTTTAGTATGAAAACTGCTATTTTTTTAGTTGGAGACTAAAAGTGAAAAAGCTGCCAAGTTTAGGTACCAAAAATGTAATTTTCTCTAATTATTACTACATGAATACAGAATATTTATAACAAATTCACGATGTAACAGACATATAAAGCCATGTGTACCCAATAAAAAGATGTTGTTTACCCATGATTCTAAATGTTCATAGGCTGGGTCAAATAGATTTCATACCTAATTCTCTAATAATCGCGCACAAACATATAGACATATACACTATGAATCTTTTATAATTTCATATTATTATATTAAATGTTACAAACTTATATTTTCTTAATTTATATATCTTGTAGAATTAAATATTAAAATTATATATACTATAAATATCTTTAGTTTTTGAATATACAATAATTAAATGTGTATATACTGCTTTTCATTCCTAAAAAAATATTTATAATTATGATAAAAATAAAAATTAATGCATTTATCGTTTATGAATGTTTCAACTTTATGCACTAATATATATATTTATTATAGATATAAAATATAAATATAAACAACTTTATCGCACACGGGTATTAAGACTAGTAAAATAATATATTTGTGGATCTATTATCCTTCTTGACGTGACGTTGCAATCAATTTCTTGGAGGTGTACATCTGAAATATTCACTTATCGAAATTTAACATCATGCGATTTCATTTTAATTTTGCAGGCCGGTTCCGCTCATCTATAAATTTAAGTTTTTATATTGGGGATTTCAAGATTACCGGTGAAGTTTTTTTTAATAAGTTTCATATGAAAGACTTTTGGTTAAATAATTTAGATGTGAAAATTGAAGATAAAAGTACAAATTAATTTTCAAATATATGGTACGTTAATATTAAGATATGTCATTATGATATATCTTCATATATACTAAGATATGTCATTATCAAAACCAATATTAATTACTTTGTATATTTTTCAAGATGTTTGAAAATACTTTCTTTTGAACGAGTCAAAGATCGTAGACTAATTAAGTTGAGCAACCTGCCTATCTCTGGTGGATCCTATGTCCTATGTATGTGTACGTCACTCTCCATGGTACTGTACTATACTACGTGTATAGTCAAATTGACATTCTCGTCACTCGTCACACACTAAAAATTAAGACAATGTATTATGACCACTAAGTCAGCCCATGGAGTACAAAAAGACAGTTTCTTTGTTCTTTTGTTTCTTTTATCTGTTTTTTTTTATAAATTGTAGAGTTAATTACAAGATTGGTCCCTGTGGTTTGTACATTTTAGCAAGAGGGGTCCCTTTTCGAGAATCGTTGCAATGGGGGTCCCTATTTTGAGAATTGTTTGCAAAATTGGTCCAATTTTGACGGATCCGTTAAAGGTGGCCATCAAGTGTGCACGTGTGCAGCACGTGTGGGGGTATTTATGTACTTTCCACCCCACAAGGACCCTCATTGCTAAAATGGAAAAACCACAGGGACCAATCTTGCAACTAACTCTTCTTTATATATAATAAAAGACTATTGGCCTAACCACTTCTTAACAATTTAAAAATCTTAGTTAACCTAAAAATTAAATTTACATATATCATAATTAAAATTATAAATCAAAAAATATGGAACTAAAAAACTTTTAATTATTAATTATATTAATAGTTGTAGAAAAAATTTAATTAACTTACAATTTTTAAAAATCCATCACTAATTAATACTCTTTAACTTTTCCATAAAAGAATAAATCTTATTAAATAATTAACTTAAATATAATTTTTAACACTTTTTAGCTTTTCATGATTATTTATAGTTAAATTACTAAAAACATATTTTCACTAAAAATTCTAAAACTTATAAATACTTCAATTGATGATTAAACTCCAATTCACATAATAACTTATATCTACATTCTAAGAATATATCAAAGATTTTGTTTTTTAAGGCAAATATCAAATTACTAGTTTGCTTTTTCTTATATTTGTAAATTAGAATTTATAAGTTTTTATTTGCATTTATTTAATAATTTATTTTATTTCAAAAAATGTTGCTGACTTTCTGTGTATTTGACACGATAATAGATAACTAAAATACCATATATGACATTTATATTATTCGAACAGATTTGCTTTTTTCTTTTTAATAAATATCAAATTCTTAACATACAATCTTTTATTTATTTAAGCTTATATAATAACAAAAGTTTATATATAAATCAGTTTTCAAAAATAAAAATATTTATATAAGGTATATCTCCATTATTAAAATTTTAAAGTGTACATAAATTTACTATTAGAGACCTAACGAGCAGATAATTGTACGTTACAATCTTTTGAATTAAATCAAAAAAGATATTAAGGTGTTAGTTGCAAGATTGGTCCCTGTGGTTTTTCCATTTTAGCAATGGGGTCCCTGTGGGGTGGAAAGTACATAAATACCCCCACACGTGCACACTTGACGGCCACCTTTAACGGATCCGTCAAAATTGGACCAATTTTGCAAAAATTCTCAAAATAAGGACCCACATTGCAACGATTCTCAAAAAGGAACGCTCCTTGCTAAAATGTACAAACCACAGGGACCAATCTTGCAATTAACTTTAAATTATATATATAGACATATACTCGTAGTAACTTATATATATGTATTAGTTTTTCTTGCGTTTAAACTCATAATCATTTGATTGAATATAAAACCTTAAACAACCTAGCTAGCTAGCTAGGCCAAATGTCGTCTATTAATTAGTCATAGTACATAACTCGTCATCACAAGGCATGTAATTATTAAGCGTCTCTAATTAGTTTTGTTGAGGAATAATAATTATGCAACACATGAAATTAAAGGGATACATATATATAGATCGACTCAAATAAGGTTTTCACTTATTTTACATTACACTGAATGCATGTTTCTTACGAAAGAAGCCATGCCAATTATTACATACATAAACATTGCATATATATTGCATGCATGCATGAGTGCATGGTGAACCAAATATATACGTACGTGACATAAAATATGGTTCATCACTACCCTCAATAATTATGCCTTCGTAGTGATGATCAGTTTTGATGAGCTTGTTTGTAAGCAGTTGCCTCGGCAAAAGTGGAGCAACACCTACACCCTCCATGGCCACCGCCACCGCCGCCACCACGACCACCACCGTTGTCGTGTCCTCCACGTCCACCTCCGTTGTCATGTCCTCCACGTCCACCACCATTGTTATATCCTCCACGTCCACCGCCGTTGTCGTGTCCTCCACGTCCACCTCCGTTGTCATGTCCTCCACGTCCACCACCATTGTTATATCCTACTCCACGTCCCCCTCCGTCGTTGTATCCTCCACGACCATGGTCATCGAGCTCACCTAGTCATTCAAATCATAATTATTATTCCATTTATATATTCTAGCTTCTTAATTCTTTTGTGTGTGTATATATATATATACATATAATTCTTGAAAAGATAACATAGACTTAAAGAGAGAAAATTTACTTACTGTTCTTAGCCGAGGCAACTTCAGAGGTAACAAGAAGGACTACAGCAAAAGCTAAGGCAAGAAGAAGCAATGTTTTTGAAGCCATATTAAAAAGGAATTAATTGAGTTTCTATATATGAAAGTAGGATGAGGAAAATAGTGTGTTTAATGTCTCTATTTATAGAAGGATATAGATTTTATGCATGCATGATGAGAAAATAAAATGAGTATATATTAATTGCGGATGGACCATGTATTGGTTGGCGGGTTGATATCTTGGGTCAGGGACATATTTCATTTTCATTAACATTTTGCAAATTAAACACATTCTTATTGTTAGTAATTTAGTGTAATTGAGGGATATGGTTATGACACTTGTAAATGGGTTTGGAGGTACGGAGTGTACACCCATTAAGTGAATGACATCCCGGACCCAAAAGCAGTATTTATTTGATCCGTAAATGTTTAATAATTGATGTCAATTTACACTTTGTTTAAACTCTTAAATGACATGCGTTTTAAATATGCAAATGAATATATCTTAATATGTGTAGACAAATGAAATTTGCTATCAAATTTAGAAAAGAAACAAATTACTCAACTTTTGTTTAGTCTCCATTGTCGGAGTTGGAAAATAAGAATCCATGTAGCCGACAATTTTGTTACACTCATTGAAAAGCATGCTATATATATATATATATAATATATCATACATAATCAAATATATATATATATATGAATATTGATAAAGATAGGTAGGTATATATATATATATAATATATATATATATAATATATTCATTTCATGAAAAGCAAAAGTCATGATATTTTATTATTATTATTATATATATCATCTAACCTTTATTATATGTGATTACCTGGGACCTATATATATAGTTATACTCATGCATGGTAATAAGGAGAGTTTTGTTACTTAAAAACACGAGAGTTTTCAAGGAAGACAAAGGCGTGAGCAGTTTTCTTATGCTGCTTATGTTTTATGCTTATATGCAATGATCAACTAGTATGTTTGATGTGCATATGTTCGGGTGTCTCTAGAATATAGAGAATAGACACATGAGAAGATAGTCAAAACACTAAGTGCTCTCTAGCGAACGGGTTCTTGATTTCTGCCAAAATCTTGAACATTACTCTTTGTATTATCCCAAAACAAAATTCGTGTAACCCAGGCAGATAGGGTCGAATTGTTGTTTTCGGAAAGTGATATCACGATACAAAGAGATATCCGGTCATTGGTTTCTTACCCGTGTTACACGGCGATTTATTTCTAACCCTTGTTACAGGTTTCCTCTAAAGGATCACAGACACAAGAAGGAGGAATAGATCAAGATCCCCCAACAATCGAAAACAACAATTTTGTGAAATCAATGGCGGCTTCAATGAAGCACATGATGGCTAGTTTCTCCAAACTTGATAAGTTTGAAGGAATGGATTTTCGTAGATGGCAGAAGAAGATGCATTTCTTCCTCACCAGCATGAACATGGTTTATGTGTTGAGCACTCCTTGTGCTGAAGCTAATGGTGAATGACGACTATGTTGCTTGAGGTTTAATCCTCAATGGTATGACTAATTCTCTTTTGATATTTATCAATACCATGAATATGCTAAAGAACTATGGGACTCTTTGGAGACCAATTATATGTCTGAGGATGGCTCTAGTAAAAGGTTCCTTGTGGGTAATTTTAATAATTATAAGATGGTCTATTCTAGACCTGTCATGGAACAATACTATGAGTTCTATCGGATACTTGGTAAATTCACACCGTATAAAATGAACATGGACGAGACTATTCAAGTCTCTATTGTCATTGATGAACTCCCTCCCTGTTGGAAAGAATTTAAGTATTCTTTGAAAAACAATAATGAGGAGTTAACTCTTGTTGAGTTGGGCAGTCATTTGCGTAGTGAGGAATCCCTCAGGGCGCAAGATATTGACAAACCAAATAGCAACAATGTTGCTGGTACGTCTTTTGTCAATATGGTGGAACATAAAAGTCCATCGGATATAATGACAAGAAAGGAAACGTAAACATCAAGGAGCTCACTAAGCTGATCCCAATAAGAAGTCTAAATTGACTTGTTAGAAGTGTGGTAAAATCAGACACTTGAAACGGGAATGCAGAGTTAATGTTGGTAATAAAAATACCAATGAATCTGGCACAAGCGGTTCAGGAAATGGTTTTATTACCAAGACTTGAAAAGTCAGTATATATATGATGATTCGGTTTAGAATTATTATGTTTCATATATATTCGAGGTTTATTTTGTGCTAGATGATGATGTTGCGTGGTGGGTTGACTCGGGTGCTAATACTCATATGTGTAAGAATAGATGTTGGTTAAGGACTTACGAGTCGGTGACTGATGGATCAATTCTTCATATGGGAAATGAGTCAACTGCCTTGTTCATAGACGTGAAAGTGTGGATTTGAATTTTAGTTCTGAAAAGTTGCTTATTTATTTGATGTTTAGCATGCGCAACAAATTCATAAAACTTGATTTCAATTAGTATTTTAAATAATTGTGGTTATAAACAAGTTATTGAATTAGATAAGTTTGTTTTTAATCAAAACATGGCATGTTTGTTGGTTTTGATTAATAGAATATTTATACTTAAATTATTCACATGAATGTCAACTTTGTTTTATGTCGACTTCTAGCATAAATGATTCTACTCTTTGACATGCTAGACTAGGACATGTACACTTTAAAAGAATGCAAGAAATGTCTAAAGATGAATTAATAATGGTCTTTGACATGAATAATGAAAAGTGTAAAACTTCTTTTATGTTGACAAAGATCACTAAGGAAATGGACCATTTCGAAATATGAAATATGATTTTGAAATTTTAGAATTATATATAGTGATTTATGTGATTTGCATGCTACTTCTACTAGAGAATAATAAATATTTTGAGAAATTTATTAATGATTCTTCTAGATTTTACTATGTTTATTTGTTACATAATGGTGAAGCATTGGGTAAATTTAAAATATGTAAAGTTTAAAGTAGAATTGCAACTAAAGGCTTTGATAAAAAGACTTAGAACGGATAGGGGAGGTAATTATATTTATCAAATATATTTCCAATCCATTGAGATTATCCATGTTATCCTGTTCAGGTTTGAGTAAGGGATTTTAGGGGAAGTTGTGCTAACAGCTTGTTATTTGCTTAATAGAGTTCCTAATAAAAAGGAACAAGATTACATCTTATGAAGTTTGGAATAAAAAGAAACCAAATTTGAATTATCTTTGGCTATGGGGTTGTAAGGCTGTTGTAAAATTGCTTAATCCCAAGAAGATAAGTTTTGGTGAAAGAGGTATAATTGCATGTTATTGGATATGTTGAACATTCCATGGCCATTGCGTATAGGTTTTATGTTATAAAACCTACTGGACTTGTATCAATTAGATTTACAATTGATTCAAGGGATGCAATTTTTGATAAGGATAATTTATCATCTATACCTATACCAAAGGATATGGTTCCTAGAACCAATGTAACCAATAAGGACTGTAATGATGAATTCTCTGAAAAAAGGTTGTTGATCAGTCACTTGAGATTTGGAAAAGCAAAAGAGAAATGAAACCTAAGTCACTTGGACTAGTTTTTTCGATTATATTTAATTGATGGTTCCAAGGATGATGTTTCTACCAATATTCCTATTGCCCCTGTGTTGTGGATTATTACGTATGGATGGTAGTTTTACTTATGCTCTAGGACGGGTTGGGTTGAGCGAGTTGTGTGTAGGAATAGTGCCTGGATATGTATTGGTTAATATATATTATTCCTTGATTAGGTGGCCTATATTCCTTGTTTACTCGCTCTTACCTGTGACTTTGTGTGTGTATATGTATGTGTAGGTAAATGTATTGATTTATTTCTATATAAATTAATACATCTTATTAATACACAAAAGATTACTAGACATAGTGTGTATATAGCAAATTTGACGATTCTGGTAAAAGAGTCATCATTTGCCTATATGTTGATGACATGCTGATATTTGGAATTGACCAAAATCAGGTTGACATAATTTTGTCATCAGAGTTCCCCATGAAATGGGGAGGCTGACGTTATCCTTGGTATAAGGATTAAACGTGAAAGCAAAGGAATTTCTATTTCTCATTCTTATTACATTGAGAAGGTTGTAAAGAAATTCATGTGCTTTGATTAAGTATACCTATGGATTCAAGTGTGAAGCTGATGCCTAACAAGGATAAGCTGTATCACAACTTGAATATTCCAAGGTGGTTGGCTACTTGATGTATGCCATGATTTGTACAAGGTCTGACATTGCATTTGCTGTGGAAAATTGAGTAGGTATAATAGTAATCCTGGTACTCACCACTGGCAAGCAATTAGGCGGGTACTGATATATTTGAAGAAAACTATGGATTATAGTTTATCTTATACTGGGTTTCCTTTGGTTCTAGAAGGGTATACTGATATGAGTTGGATAACCAATGTTGATAATCATTCTTTAACATTTGGTTGAGTATTTTGCTTGGGGAGGTGATACCTCCTGGATTCCAAGAAGCAAAATTGTATTACCAACTCAATAATGGGATCTGTGTTTGTTGCATTAGCTGCTGCTGGTAAAGAAGCGGAATGACTAAGAAACTTGATTTATGAGATTCCATTGTGGCATTGTGATCTAAACCTATAGCACCCATTTATATCCTTTGGGATAGTACTGCGGCATTGGCAAAGTCTTATAGCCAGATGTGCAATGGGAAGTCTAGACACTTAAGTGTCAGACATAGCATGATTCGTGAACTTATCATGAATGGGGTGATTTTTATAGTGTTTATAAGATCACAACAGAACTTAGCTGATCACTTGACGAAGGGATTGGCTAGAGACTTGGTTAATAAGTCTGCTGAAGGGATGGGTTTAAAGTCCACCTAAATTTCTAATTGTAAGATACCCAATTCCCTTTTGATATAATCAGAAGCTGAATTCAATGTGGAAAGCTTATACTTAGAAATTGGAGCACATAAGTTTACATATCATCCCAAGGTATGTGCTCAGACCTGCAGATGGTTAGGTTGAAGTATAACTTCTTAATAGTTCCTTTGAAAAAGTGCAATAGCAGGTGCATGAATAAAGTAGAACTACCTATATGAATGTGAAGTTTTGCCGCTTCATGTAAGCTTTGGACTTTTAGCTTTGGATACATTCATGAATGGATATGGACGCATGGCTTGTATAGCGTCAGGATAGCTTTAGAGTATTTGAAAGCTTATGTGTATATTATTTTCAGGTATTCAAATGGGTTGAAGGGTTCAATTCTTAGAACACCCCGATTCTCGAATATTTGGAATGTGTAATATACTAAAGTGAAAATTCAATCCTTAGGACATTTTCATTTACGCATAAGTTTTGTTTTGGTTATTATTCTCATGTATAGGAATTACACTAAATTGGGGAGGATTGTTAGTAATTTAGTGTAATTGAGGGATATGGTTATGACACTTGTAAATGGGTTTGGAGGTACGGAGTGTACACCCATTAAGTGAATGACATCCCGGACCCAAAAGCAGTATTTATTTGATCCGTAAATGTTTAATAATTGATGTCAATTTACACTTTGTTTAAACTCTTAAATGACATGCGTTTTAAATATGCAAATGAATATATCTTAATATGTGTAGACAAATGAAATTTGCTATCAAATTTAGAAAAGAAACAAATTACTCAACTTTTGTTTAGTCTCCATTGTCGGAGTTGGAAAATAAGAATCCATGTAGCCGACAATTTTGTTACACTCATTGAAAAGCATGCTATATATATATATATTATAATATATCATGACTACATACAAAGTCACAATCAAGCAAATTCATGCTGTAAGAATTTCATATTCATTTCATGAAAAGCAAAAGTCATGATATTTTATTATTATTATTATATATATCATCTAACCTTTATTATATGTGATTACCTGGGACCTATATATATAGTTATACTCATGCATGGTAATAAGGAGAGTTTTGTTACTTAAAAACACGAGAGTTTTCAAGGAAGACAAAGGCGTGAGCAGTTTTCTTATGCTGCTTATGTTTTATGCTTATATGCAATGATCAACTAGTATGTTTGATGTGCATATGTTCGGGTGTCTCTAGAATATAGAGAATAGACACATGAGAAGATAGTCAAAACACTAAGTGCTCTCTAGCGAACGGGTTCTTGATTTCTGCCAAAATCTTGAACATTACTCTTTGTATTATCCCAAAACAAAATTCGTGTAACCCAGGCAGATAGGGTCGAATTGTTGTTTTCGGAAAGTGATATCACGATACAAAGAGATATCCGGTCATTGGTTTCTTACCCGTGTTACACGGCGATTTATTTCTAACCCTTGTTACAGGTTTCCTCTAAAGGATCACAGACACAAGAAGGAGGAATAGATCAAGATCCCCCAACACTTATCCTACTGCTCTCTGTTACTTAGTCTTCGGGAGTGTAGTGGCACTTAACTTGTAACTACATGCATGCATGAGCGTGAATTGTACGGTATTAGGATAGTTTCCAGTTAACGTAACGTAGTGACCATTAGAGTAAATATTTTTTATCGTTGACATTTGATAATCTTCTATGATAGTTTTTACTGTATTTTGTTGCTGATAGTATAATAGTATGTTTTATTATTTTTATTAATGTATTGTGTTTTTACTTAATGAAATTGATGAAATGTACGTGTTTTTAAATATAATATTTATATCAATGATGATATAGTACTAACAAATAGAGTATCACTATTACAAATTATGAGTAAAAGTGGTCGAAGTCCAGGATTATTACATTATGTATTATTGACGTTTTAAGTTATTGGTGGTTTAATCACAAAGGGCTGTAACTTTAATTAGCGGCTAGCTTGGACTCTCAAGGCCGCTCCTGTCTGTTAGAATATATCATATATATAATCACGAGTAAGCGCAACGGAAGAAATATCAAACATATATGCAATCATATTAATCAACAAAGAATAGAACTGAGTTGTGTACCTTTTGCAAAGCTCCAATAAAAATATAATAACAATAATATTATTATCAAGTAGGGTTTAAAACAAAACCCCTCTACGATCGCACACTAGACACCCGTATAATGTATGCTAGTACCCCGATCACTTAACCGAACAACCCTTTGTTCTAAAACTTTAATCTTCAAAGAAGTAATTCCCCTTAATAAAAAGAGAATCGGCACTTCAAAGAATTGTTTTAAAACCTTAATCTTCAAAGAAGTAATTCCCCTTAATAAAAAAGGGAATCGGCACTTCAAAGAAAAAGGGAGCAAAAGGAGAGGAAAAGTAATGTGAAATTATATGTGTGAAAAACCAAGAATTAAGCCTCTATTTATAGGACTTAATTAGGTTTGGTGGAATTTGACCACTTGGTGGAATTTGACCACTTGGTGGAATTTGACCACTTGGTGGAATTTGACCACTTGGTGGAATTTGACCACTTTCACATTTTTAATCCTCCTTTTAATTAATTAAATACAACTAACCTTTAATTATATTTAATTAATCATTTCGTGATCAAACTAATTAATATATTACTTTAACATATCAATTAATATTATCGAGTTACCGTGTCTTTTTGTGTGACCCGTAGGCTTAAACTATTCCCGGACATGCGATTTATAATAAAATGATCACACTCCAACAGCTCCCACTTGAGCATGTTATTATAAAGGCAATAACATTGGTTGGCGTCTAGCAACACTCCAATGCTCCCGGAAATATTTAAGAATAGATTCTTAAATTGCCAAGTTGAAATGATTTAGTCTTTAATATCCCTTTGTTCAGATACCCTTGTTAATTATGAATATGGATCAATGTCATTTCATAACTTAACGATTATGTTTCTCATTTCTACAATTAATTAAGATTACCAAATTAGTCAAGACAACTTCTTGAGTTCATTTGGGTGTGGCCACACAAACATCTTCAATTAATTAATGAGGGCGCCAAATGGTATCATACTTCAGTTGCAAATTGAAGGAACAAATCCTGTATTGACTACAAGCGTCTGGCCATGTCGTTTCTTAACATTTCTGAGAATAGCCCTTTATTACTGCCTTGTTCAGGACAGTTAGAACTACAATCAAGAAATGCAATCCACACAAGCATAACTCACTTGTATCTCAAGTCAAAGGATAAATAAAGTAACCATTTCACGAATTTCATTTAATGACGCCGATCCATAAAATGATAATTCGTTCTGTGGGGTAAGTCCAATATTCACCTTTTGAATATCATGTGAGTTTGGTACGATCCACCATCTTCAAAATATTCCCTTAAATATTTTCACCAATCTCTCACAATTGTCTTACTTTAATTATATTCCCATATAATTAATCGACAATAGACATTTAGAATATTCACCTAATATTCATGGATTAAACATGCAAATATAGGACACAATTATTATAGAAATGAAACCACTTATACCGCGTATAAAAATTCATTTATTAAAAATAACAATTGTTTAACATCCCTTTATCCAAATACTAATCACAGATTTACATGATATAACTTAGCAATATTTAAGACCTAAGCCTTCTGCATGCTTATTGAGCTTTCCCTTCGACAATGCCTTTGTAAAAGGATCCGCCAAGTTATTATCTGTGTGAACTTTGAGTAAATTGATTTCACGTGATTCGATTTGCTCTCGAACATAGTGATATCTCTTTGGTAATGTCTGGCACCTTTTTGAACCCCAGGTTCATTGGCAATGACAATTGCTCCAGAATTGTCACAGTACAGATCCATAGGTGTGTTATTTGATGGCATCACATCAAGTCCAGAAATAAACTTTCTGATCCAGACAGCTTCCATTGCTGCATCCGAAGCAGCTATATACTCAGACTCTGTAGCAGACATAGCAACGGTAGATTGCTTCTTGCTCTTCCAATCTACTGCTCCTCCATTCAAAATGAAGACATACCCTGACTGAGACTTGGTATCATCCTTATCAGTCTGAAATCCAGCATCACAGTATCCAGTGACTTTAAGCTCTTGATCCGGATTTCCTCCATACACCAAAAACAATTCTTTAGTAGCACGCATGTACTTAAGAATGTTTTTCACAGCAGTCCAATGATCCTCTCCGGGATTTTGCTGATATCGGCTTACTATATTTTGCGCGAACGCAACATCAGGTCTAGTGCATCTTACCGCATACATGATAGATCCCACCGCAGAAGCATAAGGGATTCTCTTCATACGCTCCACCTCTTCAGGTGTAGAAGCACCATTCTTGTTGGATAAACTAAGTCCTTCTTGCATAGGCAAGTTCCCGCGCTTAGAATTTTCCATCTTGAATCTCAAGATCTTATCTATATATGCACTTTGACTTAATCCAATTAACCGTTTACTTCTATCTCTATAGATCTTGATTCCAAGTATGAATGCTGCTTCACCCAAGTCTTTCATAGCGAAACACTTTCCAAGATAAGATTTAACGTCTTTCAACATTGGAATGTGATTTCCTATTATCAATATGTCATCGACATACAAGACAAGGAAAGTAACATTACTCCCACTAGCTTTGCGATATACACATGGCTCATCAGGATTCTGAACAAAATCAAACCTTTTGATCTCTTCATCAAACCTTTTATTCCAACTTCTTGATGCTTGCTTTAGTCCATAAATGGACCTTTGAAGTTTGCATACTTTGTTGGGATATTTAGGATCGACAAAACCTTCTGGTTGTACCATATAAACTTCCTTGTCAATAAGACCATTCAAGAAAGCGGTTTTGACATCCATTTGCCATATCTCAAAGTCATAGTACGCTGCTATGGCTAAGATGATCCTAATAGCTCTAATGTCCGCAACAGGAGAAAAGGTTTCCTCATAATCAACTCCAAAGAGTTGAGTATAACCTTTCGCCACAAGACGAGCTTTATAGGTGTGTACATTTCCATCCATGTCGGTCTTCTTCTTGAAGATCCACTTACACCCAACGGTTCTACCATTTGGTGGAAGATCAACCAAGCTCCAGACTTGATTGTCTTTCATGGAATTTATTTCCACATTCGCAGCTTCAAGCCATTTGTCAGATTCCGGATCTGATAATGCAGCATTGAAATTAGGAGGTTCACTCAAATCTCCTACTACGTGTTCTTCAGACTCAATCATAAGATTTAATCTATCACGAGCACGTATTGTCCTTGAGGACCTACGAAGTGGAATCGCTTCATCTTCAACTTGTAGTTCATTTTGAGATTCATCTCTTTGAACATTTTCCCCCCCAAGTTGAAGATTGCTAGTGTCTTTAGAAGTTGACACATCTTCTTGATGCTCATCAAGTTCAACAATCCTCCCACTGTCTTCTTGAGATATGAGTTTTTCTTCAAAGAACTCAGCATATCGTTTGTTGACCTCGTGTTTATTCTTGTGTGTCGGGGTCTTGTTGTGTGGATTGTGGTTGTTGGTTTGTTTTTTTTTTCATTCTTTTTTTTTTTTTTCTTTTTTTTTTTTTTTGTTTTTCAATTTTTTTTTTTTTTTTTTTTTTTTTTTTTTTTTTGTTTTTTTTTTCTTTTTTTGTTTTTTTTTTGTTTTTTTTCTTGAGATATGAGTTTTTCTTCAAAGAACTCAGCATATCGTTTGACACTGACAGTGTTTTCCGTAGGAAAGTAGAAATAGTAACCCATCGTTTCCTTTGGGTATCCTACAAAGATGCACTTAACAGATCTGGATTCAAGTTTGTCAGGCGTATCTCGTTTCACGAGTGCCTCACATCCCCAGACCTTTAAGTAAGACAATATGGGAACACTCCCATGCCACAATTCATGCGGTGTCTTGTCAACCTTCTTGGTTGGAACCATATTGAGAATGCGGACAGCAGTCTCGAGGGCATAATCCCAAAACGAAAAAGGAAGAGTTGTATGACTCATCATCGATCGAACCATTTCCAACAATGTTCGATTCCTCCTCTCCGAAACACCATTGTGTTGAGGAGTATATGGAGGAGTAAGCTGTTGAACTATTCCACAAGCTTTAAGATAATCTTTAAACTCTTGACTTAAGTATTCACCACCGCGATCCGAACGAAGGACCTTGATGGTTTTACTGAGTTGATTCTCCACTTCACTTTTAAATTCCTTGAATGTTTCAAAGACTTCATGTTTATGTTTAAGCAAGTAAACATAACCATAACGACTGAAATCATCCGTAAAAGTGACGAAATAGTTAGCACCTCTCCTTGACACATGTCTAAATGGGCCACATACATCCGAATGTATTAGTCCAAGTAGCTCTTTAGCCCTTTCCGGTTTATTTTGAAAAGGTTTCCTTGTCATTTTGCCGGAAAAACAAGATACGCATTTTTCAAATGATTCATCATTTGTTTGTAAGACACCGTCCCTTTGAAGTCTTTCAATGCGTTTCTTGCCAACATGAGCAAGACGACAATGCCAAAGATAAGTCGAGTCCGAATTGGGCTTGACTCGTTTGCTAACATTATACATTGTATTATCCTTTGAATCACAACCAAGCATATCAATTTCATAAATACCATCACAATCAATAGCATCAAAATAATGAACATTATTTCGAGAAACTGAAATACCAATATCATTAAAGACATTAACGAATCCGTTGTTTTTCAACAAAGAAACTGAAATAACACCTCTAGTAATAGAAGGTGCATAATGACAATTGTTCAAAACAATTATTAAACCACTAGGTAAAACCAAATGATAATCGCCGATCTCTTCTACAGCTGCAGGTAGGCCATTTCCCACGAACAGTTGTAAAGATCACGGCTTCAGCTTCTTTCCCCTTCTAAGCCCCTGTAATGAATTACAGATATGAGTACCACACCCAGTGTCGTAAACCCATGAATTCCGCTTAGAAAATGAATACAATTCAATGGTGAAGAATATACCTGAAGTCCCGGACGAACCGGGCTGCTTCTTCTTCAACTCAGCGAGATACTTTGGACAATTCCGCTTCCAATGACCCACTTCATTACAATGGTAACAAGGTAGGTTCTTAGCGGGATGTTCCTTCTTCGCTGGAGGGGTCTTCTTAGGTTTAGGAGCAGCAACAACTTGCTTTCCTTTACCTTCAAGCTTGCCCTTTCCCTTCGGTTGTTTGCCTTTTTGGACCTTTCCCCCTTGATCATGAGAACTTGGGGAGTAGCAGTTTTCTTCGGAATCTTCTTTTCATACTCATTAGCCATGGCAAGAAGTTCCGTAACGGTTTTATTCATGCTATGCATAGTATAATTGCGTGCAAACTCTTCAAAATCCTTAGATAAGGACTTGAGAATCATACCAATTTGTACTGGCTTGCATAAGCATAACTCCAAAAGAGAAGGAGAAAAAAACGAGAATAAGAACAAACCCCCCCCACCCATCCCCACAACCCCCCCCCCCCCCCCCCAACTGCTCAAAATATCCTTTCATTTTAAGGATATGAGCACTCACCGGTGTTCCTTGTTCATGTCGCAAGTCATGAAGTACATCGATAAGATCGAACAACTCCACTCCAGCTTGCTTCTCGAACATAGACTTGAGTTCAGTAAGCATATCACATGGAAATGAATGCTCAAATTGCTTTTGTAGGTCAGCATTCATGCTTCCCAACATCAGACAAGCAACCTCATTATGTCTATCATATGCAGCCGCATATTCCGCTAGTGCTTCATTAGAAGCATTAGCTTCAGGAGCAACGGGTCTTGGCTCTTCAAGGACTTGGTATTTCCTTTCAGCTCTCAAAACGATCCTGAGCTGACGATACCAATCATTGAAATTTGGCCCAGAAAGCTTTTCCCTTTCCAACATCGACCTAAATGCCGATTGGTGTATGTTTTGAGTGGTATTGTTTGTTGCCATCTACAAAACAGACAAAAGTTCAATTATCAGTATTCCGATAATTACCTTAAGAAATGTAATTTTACCCTTGTTAAATTCATCTAACAAATTACTTTCACTAAGGCTAGGATCCAACTTGACATATAATCATTTCATCAGTTGATCTGCTAGAAATGACGATATTCAAAAGGAAATCGAAAATCGATAATTGCATTCATGCAACTCCTAGATTTATGGGACTTACAACAACACTGTAAAGGGGTATTAAGTGTTTTGTAAACATGTTTTGTCCCATCTTATGCCACGGGTTAAGGTCTCACCTCTTAACTCGTTTTAAGTCGCCCAATTAAGAACATGTAGATAGTCCACCGCTGTCTCACAACGAGTGGTAATCTACCTTGAAGAGATACAATTCACCTACGTCTCACGTAGAGCAAAAAGCACTGGCAAGTGTTCTTAGCAAAGTGGGTGGCATTGACTTAACTTTAAATGGGTAATGCATTTGATATGAATCAAAAGTTTATGTTTGAAGACTCATGCATAATCTTCGAAACATAATATTTAATGAAATCTCTATTTCGATAGTTCTTAGTCAAGTTTATTTTAAAACCAATTTTTGCATCATCTTTATACAACTTATAAATAATACAAAAATTAATAAACATGCTAATTCCGAACTACTTAATCAAGTAACAAGTTAAGGTAGGCCACCTAAACATGGTCACTATGGTTCATGCATATGTTTAATCCCGGCTCCCCCTTCCGAAGAAAAGGACCACATACATCAAGTTTCCTTGATTGCGTAAGCCTTTAAACAAAATAACTAACATTTAGCACATAAACACATAAATACATGCTGTCTGGAGATTTCCAGTAGATTCACGACCAGTTTAAGCCTGTTTCTGGTCCGATTCAGCTTTCGACCAGAACTACAAAGTTGTAGCCCTATGAGTCGACAATCTACAGTTTAAATTTCGACTTCCAGCTCATTACCGATTAATTGTTATGAATTTTTTAGTAAACTGTCGCAGATCAGAAAATTTACACGAAAAATTCACATTGTCACACAATTATCTTATAATTAACCCTACTTATTGGATCATTATTCTTTGCACAATATATCTCTATATATTCAGTAAAATCACAATTGATTTTGCATGAATTTCTTGTGATTTTACTATTATTTAACAACTTTAAATAATTAAGATACACATAATCATGCAATTCATCACATAAAACATGTCAATTCACAATACAAAACTTGCTTGAGGGTTTCAATCTCCATTGAATAAGGTTAAAATTTTAATTAAACAAAAAAAACCCTTATATTATTAATTAAACAACCGATTTTAATTAATGAAAAATAAGAAAACAACCTTTAATTATTTAACAATTAATTAAAATCAACCAACCCTTAAACCCCCCTTCAAGTTTTGAACTTTGTAATTAATAGATCACATATGTGGCTCTGATACCACTGTTAGAATATATCATATATATAATCACGAGTAAGCGCAACGGAAGAAATATCAAACATATATGCAATCATATTAATCAACAAAGAATAGAACTGAGTTGTGTACCTTTTGCAAAGCTCCAATAAAAATATAATAACAATAATATTATTATCAAGTAGGGTTTAAAACAAAACCCCTCTACGATCGCACACTAGACACCCCGTATAATGTATGCTAGTACCCCGATCACTTAACCGAACAACCCTTTGTTCTAAAACTTTAATCTTCAAAGAAGTAATTCCCCTTAATAAAAAAGAGAATCGGCACTTCAAAGAATTGTTCTAAAACCTTAATCTTCAAAGAAGTAATTCCCCTTAATAAAAAGGGAATCGGCACTTCAAAGAAAAAGGGAGCAAAAGGAGAGGAAAAGTAATGTGAAATTATATGTGTGAAAAACCAAGAATTAAGCCTCTATTTATAGGACTTAATTAGGTTTGGTGGAATTTGACCACTTGGTGGAATTTGACCACTTTCACATTTTTAATCCTCCTTTTAATTAATTAAATACAACTAACCCTTTAATTATATTTAATTAATCATTTCGTGATCAAACTAATTAATATATTACTTTAACATATCAATTAATATTATCGAGTTACCGTGTCTTTTTGTGTGACCCCGTAGGCTTAAACTATTCCCGGACATGCGATTTATAATAAAATGATCACACTCCAACAGCTCCCACTTGAGCATGTTATTATAAAGTGTATATTTTTATTACCCACGATTAATATATGATAATTCTTGGTCCCGCACTCTCGTATATATATAGAAAAATAAAAACACTTGTTATTTTTTCACCTATATCACGCGGCACCGACGGATTATTGGAAGCCAAAAACATATAGTAAAAGAAAAGGAAAGAAAAGACATTGTGGCCCAAACAAAACGAAAATTTATTTGAAAAAACATTTTTCAAGTAAACTTCTCAGTTCAAGCTGCCGAAGTCTAAAGTGGCAAAAATACTCGTACCCGATGGGGAATTCGATACCCGAGTCCAGTTTTTGACCGGGAAATCTCCAAGTTGATCGGGGATGGGGAGTGGTATGGGGATGAAATTCTATACCGATGGGGATGGGGACGGGGATGGAAAACCATAAATCCTCTAATCCCCATATCCGAACCCAAAAACACTATATATATTTATTAGAATCACTTTAAGTGTTTTCTATATATTAGAATCATTTTAAATTTTATTTAATATTTTTTATGTGTAATACTTTACTAATCATTTACTTAACATAAATATTAGTTTATACATAGAAAGAAAATTAAAGGTCGAACTATGTTTGTTGTAGACTTCAGAGAAGAGAAAAGAGGCATTCGTCAGCGTAGGAAGGCCAACCGAGCGAAGCTCCTTTGGCCGTTCCGTGAAGTTCAATTGTATCGTATGTTAGTTAGAGAGGTTGGCGAACTACTACGATCTATAGATTCCCCATGCATATCCAATCCCAACGAGAATAGAAGCGAGTAGCTTCCGGCTTGGCTTGTAGTCGTAGTCTTTTAGCTTATATAGTCGTCGGCCTTCCTACACGCACGCGCCCGCCAGAATGCCTCCTTGGTTCGGTATGAAGCCAAGCCGATACATACGATAGGCGAAGGAAAGACCCCCCATTTCATAGCGCCTGGGGAACGCAAGTTTGATCGAGGATATGGGGGTGTAATTTAATTCCCCAACGGGGATGGGGACAGGGATGAGGATTACAATTGGAAACCGGATATGAGGATGGGGATCGATCCCCAACAATACCCGCCTAATTGTCATCTCTAGTCTAAACAATAATATATTTCGTAAAATCTTTCAAACGTTATAAACCAAATTTGAGACGTCTATATAATGTTCATATTTCTTCAATAAAAGCGTATGAAATGTATTTATTACTGAGACAAAAGTCCAAATGACATTTATATTCATCAATAAATTTGTATACAAATCCCGTGACAAGTTATTGGCTTATATTAACATATAGGTAGGCAGGTAGCCAAAGTAGAATTGTTCACAGCATCTCTTTTATAACATTTGATACGGATATTGTTAAAGCCCAACTTAATAAGCCCTACTTAAATCTCTTCCTCACCTCTTCTTAAATATCACGTCAGCATGTTCCAATTTAAAAACTACCCCTAGCATTAAGACCTCTTCCTCACCTCTTCCTAAACTTTTTTTATTCTATATAAAAACCAAAAAAAAAACAAAAAAAATAACACAAACAATATGCATGGCCCACCACCTCCTCGTCCAACCCCTTCCTATTTCCGGACTAGCTCATTTTCGACGAGGGTGGAACGGTTTGTGACATTAACGTCCAAAAATGAAGAGGGTGGAAGTGTTTTGGACGAGCTCGTCCAAACACTACTACGAGCAGCCAAGGCCGGTTCTAAGGGTGTGCAGGAGGTGCAATAGAGCCGGGCCCACTATCTTTGAGGGCCCACCAGAGAAGTTAAAAGAAAAATAGTTATAGGTGATGTTGAAGCTTTAATGGGGGCTGGGTTAAATTGCAGTTCCAAAGGAAGAAGACAACGACAGAGTGTTCTTTTATTTTTATGATTAGTTGAGACAACAACCCCTATACTTAATGGTATATTTACAACTTAAACCTCTAACTATATAGCTTGACTATTTTTGAATATGTAGTTGAGTAATTAGTATCATTTTCGTTTTACATGCTAATATACTCTTTCAAAAATTTTATATTACGAAATTGTTTTTAAACTTCTTTACGTTTCTATTGTATGTTATTTTCCTTTTAGTTTGAATCTTTGAGATTATTAATAACAACAACATAGTATTTACTTGGCTTAGGCGTATAAAATTAACCATCACAAATTCTTTCAAAGTTTGTTAAATAAATTTTAAAAAACTAACTTAAGTTGTGGAAGATGCATCCGGTAAAGGTCTTTTTAATATATTGAGGGAAAAACCTTGTACATCTATTAAATAACAAAATTTACGAATCTCATACTTTGTTTTGATTGTCGAAAACTAATATCGTTGTAATTATATTTTAATATTTTTATTGTTGACTTAGGGGCCCATTTTTTATTCTTGAGCCAGGTCCCGAATTTTTTTTTCCACATTTTCAAAGACGGCACTGCGAGCGGCCTAATAAGCTAGCTATTCACTTTATCAGTATATTGATGTTGACGTAACAATTAGAAACAAAAAACCACAACATTATACGACTGGTTTTAGTATTGTTATCGTAGCAAACACTACACGCGGTAACAATAAACAAATAGGTTTTTGTCATTTATGGAAAATAATTTAGATAACAATCTTGGAAATCCTGCCATTTTTCAAAAGTTTATTCTAGATGAGTTGATACTGTCGTTGATTATCTGTTACTTTAATTAAAAAACGTAATCCGACTTTGATTTTTTATAAAGTGGTTTCTAATGTAGAAGTCATAAAATCATTTATTTATACTATATTATAACCATCACAAATTCTTTCAAAGTTTGTTAAATAAATTTTAAAAAACTAACTTAAGTTGTGGAAGATGCATCCGGTAAAGGTCTTTTTAATATATTGAGGGAAAAACCTTGTACATCTATTAAAATAACAAAATTTACGAATCTCATACTTTGTTTTGATTGTCGAAAACTAATATCGTTGTAATTATATTTTAATATTTTTATTGTTGACTTAGGGGCCCATTTTTTATTCTTGAGCCAGGTCCCGAATTTTTTTTTCCACATTTTCAAAGACGGCACTGCGAGCGGCCTAATAAGCTAGCTATTCACTTTATCAGTATATTGATGTTGACGTAACAATTAGAAACAAAAAACCACAACATTATACGACTGGTTTTAGTATTGTTATCGTAGCAAACACTACACGCGGTAACAATAAACAAATAGGTTTTTGTCATTTATGGAAAATAATTTAGATAACAATCTTGGAAATCCTGCCATTTTTCAAAAGTTTATTCTAGATGAGTTGATACTGTCGTTGATTATCTGTTACTTTAATTAAAAAACGTAATCCGACTTTGATTTTTTATAAAGTGGTTTCTAATGTAGAAGTCATAAAATCATTTATTTATACTATATTATAACTCATTTCAAGTAATTTTAGTTTTCAAAGTTTTTAAGTATTATGATATTATCATTACTTCATTACTTTCTTATTAAAACGAACCCTCTTTTCCTTTCAACATTTTATCTTTAAAATAATCGAAATGTTCTACAATTTATAACAAACATTATTCATGAGCCTATTTAATACTTAATATATCTTTAGCATAATTAATTTATAACATCTTAATCTTGAAATAACTATTCTACATCTTATACATCAATAACCTACACTCCTACAATACTCATCGCGGTCGTACCACCACCACCCATTGCCACCACCACAATGATGCTACCATCAACGTTGTCGCATCGCACTTATTTATTATGTATACTCTTTAAAAGTACAGATAACTTTGATCTTGTATTTAAAAATATTTCGTCAACTAGATTAACACCACAGTTAAAATATATTCATGTAATCATGTGTAAGCCAATTTCAAACTCATTCTTATCTTCCGCATAAAAAGAAAGAAAGAAACTGCCCAGTGCCGTCTTCTGCGAGTTTTGAGCCCCAGTACTTCGACGGTATAGGGGAGAGGTTAAGATGTAGGCAGACCTTACCTCTATCTAAGTAGAGATGTTGCTTCCATTTTCTACCTAAATGGTAGAAAAGGTCATGCAACCTTTGCATGGGATGAGGATCGAACCCATGACCTCTGTATCCAGAAGTCAGGGTGTTTACCACTGATCCAACCATGCTGCTTTATCTTCCGCATATACTCTACCCTATTTAAAGATCGATGTTTCCATTATGATATCTGAATTATAATTAATGAAAATTTTAACTATCTATTAATAGCCAAATAAAAATAAATAAATAAAAAAGGAAAAGACAAATTTGGGTTACATAGAGACTAAGTAGTCAATCATAGTCAACTATTACCAAGTTGGTTCCTTGGAGAAAGTTTCAAATTCGAATTTAATTTGTCTTGAACATATCTTGAATATGGCCAAGGAAATGACTGAACGAATTATAAAGTAAGCCCAATTAGATCTTTATAACAAACCAAAAATTAATGACTCGTCATCTTTAAGTTACCATTAAGTAGAAAAAACAAATAAAAAAATAGAAAGGAGACGAGATAGCTAGAAACTTTAAATAAGTTAAAACAAGTAGCTCAACAACAACGTAGCCATCTAGGGCGTTGGCAACGGATGCCAGTTCACCACGTGGTGGGTGCGGCACCGCCGCCTACACCCCACGACGCGTGGTGGGGTTGGTTTGTGTGGTCAGACCACGCTCTTCATATTGTGCGTGCGTGAGGATCGAGGCGCGCAACGGTTGAAAACTAGCCGTTTAGCTTCTTTTTTTTTTAATCCTTTTACCTTCCCTATATATATTTACACACAACACATATCAAATTTTACACAAACACATATCATATTTTACACACACTTTTCCTTTAAATTACACACACCTTTCCTTCAAATTACATACACTTTTCCTTCATGGCAAACAACACTACAATGAACCTTTGGGATTGTAAAATGGCGATTCAAACCCACTTGAACAACGACACTAGACACCGTTCTGAAGTAAACAACGTCATTCAGAGCGTAACTGAAAACAAGGCGGCTTACCAAGCCGAAATCGACCGAGTTGAAGCTCCCAATCGGGTTCGTATCGCCGCCGAAAATGAGTATGCTGTATATCTTCGACAGAAGATCGATTGGCTGAATCAAGTTATTTTCCAGCTTACAACCGCCTCTTCGACGTTGACAGTCACGCTAGACCACAGGGTATTCTAGCAAGGCAGTGTCGGTGGTAGTTGGTATGTAGATTACCATACTGACCCGGGGAGGAGTACGTATCTCCTCAACCCGGCGACGCTGTCGGGTCTCCTGAACCCTACCGATACATTCATCGAAACGACGACGACAGTACTGTGGACTCGGACTATTCCGAGTGTTAGTATTATGTATTTTAATATTATGTAATGTTTTATTTATTATGTAATGTTTTAGTATTATGTGTTTTATAATTAT
Source organism: Erigeron breviscapus (assembly GCA_034093135.1). Lineage (NCBI taxonomy): Eukaryota > Viridiplantae > Streptophyta > Magnoliopsida > Asterales > Asteraceae > Erigeron > Erigeron breviscapus. The sequence continues at coordinate 49,067,327 of CM067172.1, forward strand.
TATGTATGTTTTATTTTTATTTATTATGTAATGTTTTAATTTAATGAAATTTTAATATTTAAATAAAATGATAATTGTAGTGAGTGATGAAGTGAGTGGTCGGATGCAACAAAATTTGGATGAGTAGTGAGTGAGTGGTGGAGTTGAGATGACATAATGTGATTGGTTAGAAGTGAGTGGTGAAAATGAAAGTGAGTGGTGCATTGCCAACCCTCTAATATTCACGGCAGATGTTGCTTGACAATAATGTTGCTTGACACATTAATGTTGGTAATTTAATGCTTTTTAGTTTAGCGAACCTCTAAGATATGGATAACGATTGGCCAAGTACTATGCATGGCCAAGTGGGGGTCTAGCTATATATGTGTTCGCAAAAGCAAATTCATGTATAAACATTTGCCAATTTCTTTGTTCTTTTGTTTCTTTTATTTGTTTTTTTATAAATTATAGACATATACTCGTAGTAACTTATATATATGTAGTAGTTTTTCTTGCATTTAAACTCATAATCATTTGATTGAATATAAAACCTTAAACAATTAACCTAGCTAGCTAGCTAGGCCAAATGTCGTCTATTAGTCATAGTACATAACTCGTCATCACAAGGCATGTAATTATTAAGCGTCTCTAATTAGTTTTGTTGAGGAATAATAATTATGCAACGCATGAAATTAAAGGGATACATATATATAGATCGACTCAAATAAGGTTTTCACTTATTTTACATTATACTGAATGCATGTTTCTTACGAAAGAAGCCATGCCAATTATTACATACATAAACATTGCATATATATTGCATGCATGATCAGTGCATGGTGAACCATATAATTAGTACGTGACATAAAATATGGTTCATCACTGCCCTCAGTTTTGATGAGCTTGTTTGTAAGCAGTTGCCTCGGCAAAAGTGGAGCAACACCTACACCCTCCATGGCCACCACCACAACAACCATGTCTGTCCTCCACGTCCACCTCCGTTGTCATGTCCTCCACGTCCACCACCGTTGTCATGTCCTCCACGTCCACCACCGTTGTCATGTCCCCCACGTCCACCGCCGTTGTCGTGTCCTCCACGTCCACCTCCGTTGTCATGTCCTCCACGTCCACCACCATTGTTATATCCTACTCCACGTCCTCCTCCGTTGTTGTATCCTCCACGACCCTGGTCATCGAGCTCACCTAGTCATTCAAATCATAATTATTATTCCATTTATATATTCTAGCTTCTTAATTCTTTTGTGTGTGTATATATATATATACATATAATTCTTGAAAAGATAACATAGACTTAAAGAGAGAAAATTTACTTACTGTTCTTAGCCGAGGCAACTTCAGAGGTAACAAGAAGGACTACAGCAAAAGCTAAGGCAAGAAGAAGCAATGTTTTTGAAGCCATATTAAAAAGGAATTAATTGAGTTTCTATATATGAAAGTAGGATGAGGAAAATAGTGTGTTTAATGTCTCTATTTATAGAAGGATATAGATTTTATGCATGCATGATGAGAAAATAAAATGAGTATATATTAGTAATTGCGGATGGACCATGTATTGGTTGGCCGGTTGATATCTTGGGTCAGGGACATATTTCATTTTCATTGACATTTTACAAATTAAACACATTCTTATCCTACTGCTCTCTGTTACTTGGTCTTCGGGAGTGTTGTGGCACTTAATTAATTTGTAACTACATGAGCGTGAATTGTACGGTATTAGGATAGTATCCACTTAACGTAACGTGACAATTAGAGTAAATATTTCTTTATCGTTGACGTACATTTGATATATAATCTTCTATGATATATAGTTTTTATTTTGTTGCTGATAGTGTGCACACTTGACGGCCACCTTTAACGGATCCGTCAAAATTGGACCAATTTTGCAAAAATTCTCAAAATAAGGACCCCATTGCAACGATTCTCAAAAAGGAACGCTCCTTGCTAAAATGTACAAACCACAGGGACCAATCTTGCAATTAACTTTAAATTATATATATAGACATATACTCGTAGTAACTTATATATATGTATTAGTTTTTCTTGCGTTTAAACTCATAATCATTTGATTGAATATAAAACCTTAAACAACCTAGCTAGCTAGCTAGGCCAAATGTCGTCTATTAATTAGTCATAGTACATAACTCGTCATCACAAGGCATGTAATTATTAAGCGTCTCTAATTAGTTTTGTTGAGGAATAATAATTATGCAACACATGAAATTAAAGGGATACATATATATAGATCGACTCAAATAAGGTTTTCACTTATTTTACATTACACTGAATGCATGTTTCTTACGAAAGAAGCCATGCCAATTATTACATACATAAACATTGCATATATATTGCATGCATGCATGAGTGCATGGTGAACCAAATATATACGTACGTGACATAAAATATGGTTCATCACTACCCTCAATAATTATGCCTTCGTAGTGATGATCAGTTTTGATGAGCTTGTTTGTAAGCAGTTGCCTCGGCAAAAGTGGAGCAACACCTACACCCTCCATGGCCACCACCACAACAACGACCATATCTGCAACCTCCATGGCCACCGCCACCGCCGCCACCACGACCACCACCGTTGTCGTGTCCTCCACGTCCACCTCCGTTGTCATGTCCTCCACGTCCACCACCATTGTTATATCCTACTCCACGTCCCCCTCCGTCGTTGTATCCTCCACGACCATGGTCATCGAGCTCACCTAGTCATTCAAATCATAATTATTATTCCATTTATATATTCTAGCTTCTTAATTCTTTTGTGTGTGTATATATATATATACATATAATTCTTGAAAAGATAACATAGACTTAAAGAGAGAAAATTTACTTACTGTTCTTAGCCGAGGCAACTTCAGAGGTAACAAGAAGGACTACAGCAAAAGCTAAGGCAAGAAGAAGCAATGTTTTTGAAGCCATATTAAAAAGGAATTAATTGAGTTTCTATATATGAAAGTAGGATGAGGAAAATAGTGTGTTTAATGTCTCTATTTATAGAAGGATATAGATTTTATGCATGCATGATGAGAAAATAAAATGAGTATATATTAGTAATTGCGGATGGACCATGTATTGGTTGGCCGGTTGATATCTTGGGTCAGGGACATATTTCATTTTCATTGACATTTTACAAATTAAACACATTCTTATCCTACTGCTCTCTGTTACTTGGTCTTCGGGAGTGTTGTGGCACTTAATTAATTTGTAACTACATGAGCGTGAATTGTACGGTATTAGGATAGTATCCACTTAACGTAACGTGACAATTAGAGTAAATATTTCTTTATCGTTGACGTACATTTGATATATAATCTTCTATGATATATAGTTTTTATTTTGTTGCTGATAGTAAAGAAAAATGTGATTGATCAATATATACTCTTCGGGTTTTTGATTATTTATATATTATAAATGAATTTGTGATTTTACTTAATAAAATTAATGGAATGTATGTGTTTTTTTAAATTAATTTTTACATAAATGATGATATAGTACTAATAACAAACAGAGTATCAGTATTACAAGTTATGAGTAAAAGTGATTCGATGTCCTGGATTACTATGTTATTGACGTTCCATTAAGTTATTGGTGGTTTGATTAATCACAGAAAGTTTGTAAAGTTTAGTCGGCTAGCTTGGACTCTCAACCCCTCTTTGTCTTGTTACCCACGATTGATTGATCGATTTATGATAAATCTTGGTCCCGCACTCTCGTATAGAAGTATAAAAAAAACACTTGTCATTTTTTCACCTATGTCAATATTAATTATGAACTTTTGGCCATGGCCACATATCACGGGGCACCAACGGATTATTGGAAGCCAAAAACATATAGTAAAAGAAAAGAAAAGGCTTTGATGTCCAAAAAAAACGAAAATTGATTTGAAAAAATATTTCCTGATTTCCATCTCTCCAGCGCCACCAAGTAAACTTCTCAGTTTAAGCAGCCGACGTCTAAACAAAAATATACTCCGTAAAATCTTTCAAAAATTATAAACGAGCACCTTAAATTTCTTTTCAAAACAAGTCCTCCCATGAGAGTTTTGGGCTTGGGAGACACAGGTTCTAGTCCTGAGGGAGCAAAGTTCCCTGAAAATTCGAATGACATCATGCCCGAAGTACGTAAGTGCCGATTAGTGGGACGAACATACTCTAACCATTTAAACATTAAAAAAAAAGGTGCTAAAATAAATTGTGATATTTATATTGTTTTGCTTATCTCAATACCATAAACGACGAAAACCTAGCCCCCCACTCGGAGTTCAGCACTCGCATACTAAGCTAGCCACACACAAGAAGGCAAGCCAACTCATGATTTACAGGCATCACCTTTCAACTCACACCTCCCCCCTATATATATTATTTACTTATTATTACCATTATACTTTTATTGTACTAAATCACAAATAATAAATTTTAATGACTAAATATAGTTATTGATTTATATTCCCTTTACCATTAATTTATAAAAAATTAAAAGTTATACATTGATTATATATAAATGTTTTAACTTATTGCACATGAAAACGATAATTTCAAAAACTCTTATATATAGATTAGTAATTTTCATAGTATAACATTTGCAACTTTATAAATAAGGGAAAATGATTCGTACTGCATGACTTTACGTATCTTAGGTATTGTCATGTTAAAAAAAGTTACAAATTAAACATTTGAATTTGATAAACATACATAACCCCCCCCCTGAATTTTACCCCCCCTGAAATACACATGTTTTACCTAAGATAGGTACTGCATACTTTACCTAAGCTTTCCCCAAAATAATTTTATTATTGTTTGATAATATTTGATGAAAGTTATATGAATTGATTGTGTTTATACGTGTGTTTTAATGGTATAACTTTTATCAAGTTTTTTAAGGTCAAAGTTTAAAAGTAAAGATTTTAAATATTCAAAAGTATGACATTTCTAATGAGACGGAGAGAGTATAATATTTATTTAATGTCTGTATAGTTGTATAAAGTCATATTAAATAAACTATTTCCTGTATTTAAGTTATATTGTCAATCATTCTATCTTTTTTTTTATAATATAAATCTTAAATTAGTAAAAAATGAATTGTGTTAAAATTTACATAAGTTTTTACAGCAATATCATGGGACTTTGAAAATTGAGAGTATAACTCAATTAAATAATCTATAAATACTTTGTTACGAAACTCTCAAAAAATTCATAATATACTCATTGACATTAAGCCTTTATAAGTTATATGAGTAAAAAATTAAATTTTGACAGTTAAACATTGCTAAACAAATATATTACTGATTTTAAATACAAAAATTAGAATATCATATTCATTTATAAGTGTTTTTATATTTTAAGTTTGTTTTATATAATATAATGTCCATATTTAAAAAAAAATATTATAAATTTGAGAGTAATTCCTAAATGCCTAAACAAATAACGAAGCCATCAACAATTTGTGATAATTAAGTAATTTGATTAGTTATAAGTACTAGTGGAGTATTATGAAAAGATAATTATATAATTCACATTTAGCGAACCTTATATTAACAAAACTTTTACCAAATAAAATTACATATTTGTCTAGCTTTAAAGACTGTCATTAACCTGTATAACAAATTTATATTTGTTATATCAAAAATTCACCACTTAAATTTTACCGTAATAACATAAAATTATTTACATATGAGCCCATTAGCAAAACCTTTAATAACAAGATGTTCATATTTCTTCAATAAAAGCGTATGAAAGGTATTTAGTACCGAGACAAAAGTCCAAATGACATTTATATTCATCAATAAATTTGTATACCAAACCCGTGACAAGTTATTGGCTTATTGACATATAGGTAGCCAAAGTGGAATTGTTCACATCATCTATTTAATAACATTTGATACGGATATTGTTAATAAGCTAGCTATCCATTTTATCAGTATATTGATGTTGACGTAACAATTAGAAACAAAAAACCACAATATTATACGACTGGTTAAAGTATAGTTATCGTAGCAACCACTACTCGCGGGTAACAATAAACAAATAGGTTTTTGTCATTTATGGAAAATAATTTAGATAACAATCTTGGAAATCCTGCCATTTTTCAAAAGTTTATTCTAGATGAGTTGATACTGTCGTTGATTATCTGTTACTTTAATTAAAAAACGTAATCCGACTTTGATTTTTTATAAAGTGGTTTCTAATGTAGAAGTCATAAAATCATTTATTTATACTATATTATAACTCATTTCAAGTAATTTTAGTTTTCAAAGTTTTTAAGTATTATGATATTATCATTACTTCATTACCTTATTATTAAAACGAACCCCATTTCCTTTCAATTTTTTAATTATCTTTAAAATACTCAAAATGTTTTTACTAGTATAACTAACATTATTCATGACGAGTCTATCCTTAGTAAAATTAATTTATAACATCTTAATTAATTCTAAATAACTAATGTATCATTTTTACATAAATAAACTATACTACTCATTGTTGTCGTACCACCACCCATCGCCAACACGACAACGATGCTACCATCAACACTGTTGCATACTCTTAATTAAAAGTATAGATAATTTTGATCTTGTATTATTTAAAATTATTTCGTCAACTAGATTGACACTACAATTAAAGTATATTCGTGTGTAAAGATAAATCAAAGTTGACCACCGTTCATCATCACTCATAGCTACATGTACTAAACACAGGCCCGGTCTTGGGCAAGTGCAAAGTGCTCAATTGAGCAGGGCACCAAAAATTAAGGGGCACCAAATTTTGTATACAATACATCACTATATATATTGATATTAAATTAAATTAATTTTGCTGCTAAATATACAAGTATAGGCAAATCCAATAAAAATTAATGATGTTGATGTTATCTCTCTATATAACTAAGAGAGGATATGTTTTATCTTATGTGACACCTTTATCTAACTTACAAATATGATTTTTGCTTATTTGTCAATTGTTAGATAAATATTTTTATTTAAATTAATATTTATCTTACATGACATCCTTAGTTGGCAAACTTAAATAAATATAAATATAAATATAAAATAAATAAATATTCAGTATCAATACTCAACATATATAATTAGTAGACTAATATAGACGTGACTTTTGTTTCTAAATAATATATCATATCTTTTGTTTTAGTTGAAATAGATTTTTAGTAAACTATCATCTATATTATCTTTATTATATCATATTTTTAAAGTTATCTATCTTTATAAGCATTTTCATTTCCTCTCTTAGTTATATATAAAGAATTTATAATTAATAAATTATATGTATTTTATTTTTATGTATTTTATTTATTTTTCCAAATCAATTTGTTTGATTTTTTTTATCTCTTTTTCTCTTATATAGTAATTTCTTTCTATTTTTTTAGCTAATTTGTGATTTGCACTTGGATTATAAAGAGATGAATGATGTTTTACAATCTCCGATGAATTCGTGGTTTGTTCTTTTAATGTGATTTCTTCACTTACTTTTTTTTCTAGGCAGTATAATATTGATTTATAATTCATAATTTCTCCGTGTAACTATTTTTATTATTCTTGTAATACAAGGGCATGAGTTACTTAAAGTCTTTCTATAACAATCTGTTGTTATCTAACCTTCAGGTAGATATATATTGATGTTGATTTCATGGTTAGTGTAATAGCATAAGACGGGATTTATTAAATGCATTACATTCAAGTAGTATAGTGAGTTATTATCTATTTCTATTTATCATTATATATTACCGTCCAACGCACGAGATTTAATCTAGTCTTATATATTAAAGCCCACTATAGTCCATCTACATTTTATGTTTTATATTATTATTTTATTATACAATACATAATAATCCCATCCTATATATACCTGTATTAAAAATAAGACTTAGACAACTTATGGTATTAATTATCAAAACTTAAATTTTGATGCATCTAACAATAAGTTAAAAGACTTTGTTATAGTTATTTTTTTTCCGAACGACATTAATGGTTGTTTTAATACTATATATTTACTAAACTTTTACTTTTAATGACAAATTTTGGAGTTTAATGGGCACCATTAATATATTATCGAGCCGGCACCCAAAATCCATGGGATGGGCCCACTACAAAACAAATGACATTTTGTGACTGTTGGTTTTTGTGACTAGAAAAAATTTCAGACAGTAAAAGTCTAACAAAACTTTTAACCTTTTAATGGAATAACTATACTGCCTAAAAACCCCAAAATAGATACACCTAAAATTCCCAAAAACCAAAACAAATACATGTCTCGTCTCTTATCTCTTCTTCTTCTTCAATCTCAATCACAGATTCAGATCTCGCCGTTATCTCGCCGTCACCGTTGCTCACTATCGCCGGAAAATCGTCGCCGGAAAAACTCGCAGCACCTTAACACCATCGACATCGCATGATCTGGACGGAAAAAATTGGTTTTTCTCTTCCTTATTTTCATCAACGGATCTGTAAGTGTTTCAATTTCGTTTAATTTTTTGATTTTTAGTTTAATTTCGTGTTTAATTTTGCTCTTAATTTTGTGTTTATTGGCCTGATCTTGTTATCATCAGTTTGATTTTAAAATTTTCGGATATGTGCGTGTTTCTCTTTATATGTATATAATATAATATGTATATATGATGAGATTTAATTCATAGTTTCATGGAGGTGTTTATGTAGTTCAGTTATACTGGTAGTTTGTGATATTAAAATGATTTTTTCATGATTGATTGATGCTTAGTTAAGTTAGGTCTGTTTCTATGCATTTATATGATGTATGTATGCAAGTTGTTTCGTTCGACACTAAAATAATAAGCTTAATTTATCAAAATGATTTGTGTTTTGCTTAAAAAAAACGCGCTGAAAGCTTGCTTTGGCGACAGGTCCAAATCCAATTGGATAACTGTGATTCCTTAAGCTGCTATATATCTTCACCTGAAATGACCAAAACTATTAGAAAACAACGTAAATTGTCCACAAAGAGAACAAACATAAAGATGACTCGTGAAAAACTCGATGACCTAAATGTTGATGATTCTCATGAAAACTCGACGGCCTAAATGGGTGGCAACCTGGAAGAATGACTCTGATGAACAGCCTCCACATGTGTACACGCAGGTGACTTTGAGAAAAGAGAACTGTCCTCACAGAACACGGTTGCAGTTAGGCGAACAAGTATGCAGTTACATGTGGAGCAACAAGCTTGGTAGGTAAGATTACTCTAATATTGTTAGTAAAGGATCTGGTAGTTTTTGGTAAAGATATCCCTTCTGGTTATTGTTACGTAAGGTGGCCAAATAGATTGAGTTACTATGGGGCATTGCGGATATTGTTGAGTTGGTTTATTCAGGTAAGATTAGGGTGGTTTTATTCAAGTGTGATTTGGTTGACACTACGAGGGGCTAAGAGGGGCTGTAGAAGAGATGAACATGGCATTACACTTGAAACGACTCACTCACAAAGCAATTAAACAGTAAGTTATAAGTTGTATCTAATAATTCCCCTGTTTTTTGATTATCTATATTGCAGACCTTATGTATCATCTGCTTTGTTCTGTACTTACAATACGTCCCTCGGACCGCTTTATCGAGTTATAGTTGATATTAATTTCATCAATTTTTCTATCAAAATAAAGTGAGTTTGTTTTTCATAAGTTTGTTATGAATAGTGAATGTGAATATGGGCTTGTGATATTGACTTACAAATTATTTTTTATTTTGATGTAGTTGGATTTGGAGAAGGCGATGACGGACTGCTTATATGCCAAATGTAAGTTTTTATGCTTTATTTTTCTATCCACCTTATGTTTTCTTTTTTCTGCTTTATATGTTGATAATTATCTTATTGTCAAGATACCACATCTTTTGGAACTTGGCATCAATGCAGTGGAATTGCTTCCAGTCTTTGAGCTTTATGAGGTTGAATTTCAGAGTTGCTCAAATCCTAGAGAATTAGAGATCACATGGTAACTTCCCAAAGTTCTCTCCACTCTCCAGTCACTTCATTTTCTTGATCAACGTATCTTGTTATTTAAATTTTATGCCTGATATATTAAATTTTAACCATGATAATAATCACATGGGGCTATTCAAGTATAAATTTCTTTTCCCAAATGACCTGTTTTGCAGTGCTGGCGGAGGACCAATTGGTGCTACTTGAATGTTGTTTACAACCAAAGAGAAGCTGCTGTTAACAACCTGAACCGGCTCGTATTGGAATTTGGTCCAGATTGGGCAATGCAACACGTTTTTTTCACAGGTAGAAACTAGTTGATAGCCGATTACATTTGTCCGAAGTGTGGAATTTTATGTAAAAAGTATTGGTTTTTGGCAGGTGCCGGAAATGGTGAACAACCCACGTTACTTATATCACATGCCCATTCTTAGTGAATTCTGAACTCATGCAGGTGGTTCCTATTCTGTTTCGTCTTCCTTTGTCTATTCTAGCCTGGGTTTTCTTTTCTTTTTTTCCAAAATCTTAGTAGAAGATATCGTATCTCATGATTATGGATGCAGATTAAGATCCTTGTTTCTGTACATGAAACCGTGCGTGCTGTTTGTTGTCATCTTCATTCTTTGGTAGTTTTGACATATGATGATAAGTCAATCAGTCAAGAATGGTGATAAAATTATATTATGAGCTGATTTGTTTTCATGTTGTAAGTGTCATTCTTTGAATTAATTGTTGTTTTATGTCATCATATTGGATTGGTATTGTATTTTTTGCAATTCGAAATCGACTGCAAATAAAATTACTGTTTTCTGTAATGTGTTGTTTATATATTTTTGTTTATTTAAGCAATTTTTATTTGTAATAAAATTGTAAACTGAAATTTGTATTATTTTTTTTTTGGCATCTTTGTGGCTTTTAGTGACTGTAACGATCAGTCAATAAAGGTGGTATACTTTTCGTGACTGAAAATTTGAGTCAAAATAGACATATAGTGATGGTTCTGATGGTGACTTTTTTTATTTCAGAAGGAGAAGGTATTATAGGCTTTAGTGACTGTTATTTTACATTTGGTGACTCTTCTTTACAGTCACTAAAAGTCATTTATGCTGACTAAACAAAAATTATGAATTTTATATTTTAGTTTATCTTACACATGAGTTTAAGTAGTGTCGTGAAATCATCAAATTCCACACATTGCGTAGATGATATCGTATAAGTAAATAATAAAGATGGTGTAATACATTATTTATTCAAAACTGTAATACCGAACTAAGTAATAAATTTAAGTTGAAGTCGAAGACAACAAGTGGAAGATAGAGAATGACAATGGCAGCGAATCTCAGTTGACATTCTAGTCAGTTACAAACTGGAGACCATCAGTGGAAAGCTCTTACAAAGCTTTGCACTGATTACGAGGAATTGACTTTTATGCTTTATGTGCTATTACACGGATAATAAGATTTATCTATGTATAAAGTACAAAAAGGTACATAAAGCTGGTTGAGTAAAGTTGCTTTATACTGCAACTTTACACAGCATTTTAAGGAATTAAATGTTATTCCTTAAATGTTCTCAACCATATTTGTACGGCCAAAGTTAACATCCCAATGTTAACTTTGCCTATAAATACAAGTCATTGCACAACAAGAATAATATATATACTTTGCATATCAGACTTTGCATACCATATTCTTGGTGAACTTGTGCAATATTTCTCTCAATCGTAAAAAGGAACATTTCACAACTTTAAGTGTTTCGATTGTTTAGATAAATTCCAAGTGTAGATCAATTGTAGTTCATAGGTTGTTAGGATATTTACATACTTTGTATTATCTTGGTTCCGCAACAACCTTGTAATTTATTTAAAGTTAATAAATAAATTACACTTGAAAATTACATATTGTCTCACCAATTACTTTACAAGTATTTTATATTATTGCATTGTTCTTTACTTATTGTCACTTAAATAAGTAATCTATCTAGAACTTGGTATATACTCACTGTAACTGGTCGTCTCCAGTTCAGCGCTTATATTGCAAAGTAACTCCACCATCGACATAGAGGTGTCTTCAGGTAGTACCATCTATTGAGTTGGGACTTACAGTCTCCTTGTAGTCCATCTAAGATGTGCATGTTGTCATTATAGTCTCCAGCGAAATTAGTGAAAATTCCCCTCATATCTCTAACCCCTTCCCTATTTACGGCAACACTGTTTTGGCTTGCTAGGGATTCCATTTCATATTCGGTTGTTGCAAGTTTGGATTCTAGCTCATGGAGCCTTGCCACTAGAATAGGCACGTTGTGATGAGGTGGTTCACGAGTTATGGGAAAATCCCTTGGCTCAAATGGTGGTTGCTCAAACGAAGGCCATCCCATGGTAACTCTCCAATTATTCAGAACTTGAGGGATTTCAGTATGATCATCTGGATTAACACAGGGATCAATCACAGTTGGTGAATCAGGAGGTGATTCCTCATCATCTAGGGGTTGTTCTAGATCGCTAAGGCCCAAACCATTATCACTATCATATATTTCCAAGTTAGGAACCACTTGGTCGACGCTATCGTCAGAGTCTGAAATCCATCCATTATGATGTAGCTCTTGGTTTACACTCCCACTGGATTCCGAAATCCAACCATTATTATTGGCCATTTCTGTATTTAAAAATACTAAGGCATGAGAAATCTAAGGCATGATCGAACTAAGGCTTTTGTAAACTAAGGCATGAAAGTGTATATTCTAAGCATGTATGAGCACATTATCACAAAACAGTTATAGACTAAGTTTATTAATGCAACCTAATAGTTCATATATCAGGCCCACTAATGCAACCTAGTTCACTATAACCTGTGGCTCTGATACCAATCTGTCACACCCCCAAAATATTTTATTTTGCGGAAACGGAAAGTGTGAACAATAGAGGAAATCACAAACACATATTATAATAAACGACCTCTATAATGAGACGTTTTTAAAGATTTTCATTATCATAATCATTTATTCTTACAAAAGATGGAAATGAGCATACAACAAGTACAAATGAGATTCTTTCAAATATCACTAGACATCTCTAATTTGTTTTCTTCTAGTATATGTTGTGACTCCAAAAGTATGCATCACGTATATGCATCAAAATAGCTCAAGTACCTGAGAATACACGTTAAATTTCGTCAACATAAAGTTGGTGAGTTCACAGTTTTTATAATAAGGATTTACCTTTGGATCACAAGATTTATATAAGATATCGCATGCATTACGAATATCAAGTTAACATGGTTATTTAAACCAATATTTTTATCACATGCTTATACCTTGGAAACCGAATACCTTAACATCATACGATTCACGTATATATATAACCCCTCTTGTGATGCTAAATGCTCAACGCAATCACGATTTATTTCAAATATTAATTATCCCTTGCATGTGTTAGTGCGACTAACCAGGATAGGGGTGTCAACCCAATAGTACTATTTATAATATTCGCGTTGTAAACTTTATCGGTCCAAGTTCCATATAGGGGATTTCGAGCCAGAGCATTGTAACAAAAATATAAGCATGGATCATTTAAGCAATTGTGTCCATAAAAAATAAAACAGTTGTGTATTCTCAGTCCCAAAATAATAAATAGGGATCCATGAAACTCACCTTAGATCGGTGATATGATTAGTAACGTAAAAAGATTGATGATGACGATGATGACGATCAAGCAAATTATTCCTAATAGAAAATACGATTTGATTTATATTCTTGTTTTTAAACTTAGTTTATTTATAATGTTATTTATTAATACGCTTGTCAACGTAACTGGTTTCGGGTTCTTTCAATAACCTTTGTAGTTTATTTTGAAATATTTATAATTGATACATGAGTTTATATATTGGAGATTTCTTTATAACTCATTTTTGAAATACCATAAATAAGCTAAGTAGTTAGCTTAATAAGAAAATAAGTTTATTGGTAATGAAAGTATACTTGATATGATTGATTAATATCAATACAATATCCTTAAGGAATGTATTCATGGATGAATACAATTGTATATATATATATATTTGAAGAGATACTTTAAATAGTAGGATTATAATTAACACGAAAATGTATTAATTATTTTATGAAAAGATACCTTAAATGGCAAAATTTATAACTAATACAAAGATATGTATTAATTATAGATGAAGAGATACTTTAAATAGTAGGATTATAATTAACACAAAAATGTATTAATTATTTTATGAAAAGATACCTTAAATGGCAAAATTTATAACTAATACAAAGATATGTATTAATTATAGATGAAGAGATACTTTGATAGTAGGTATTATAATCAATACAAAATTGTATTAATTACAATTTGAAGAGATACCTTAAATGGTAAAGGTGAAACTAATACACTTCATGCCCGGATAATTATACGGAGGGATCAAGTAGGGCGGTAACAACGGGGGCAGGATCTTTAAATCGTTTAATCCAAACCTAGTCCGGCTACAACCCATTATCTCCCCCAACTATATAACAAAAGGCCTGCGATCATGAAGTGCTTTCGTTTAAAGCTTATCAAGGATATATTCTATCCAAAAACCAACAAATCAAAAATACGAAAACAATTCACAGATGGTGAATAGAAATTATATAAATATTCATTTGATTATACTTCATTGGAAGTATAAAAGAAGATTCATTTAAATATAAAGCTCATGCATTTCTATAAAAGTACCAACAATTTATTATGCGTATAAAAGACATATTTAACGTATTTAAATGCAAGTATGTATTAATTGAGTATATAAATAAGTTGACAAGCATTTCAATAGATAACATATAGTTCTAAAATCATAGAGCAAAGTATAGTAAGGTTTTATAAAAACACTTACAAGTTTGGAGAATTAAAAATTCTATGATCAAAGTAACGATATAGGAAAGAGCTCCAAAGAAGATCTTGAGAGAATCGACTATAGCTTGGACTTGTTTACTTGAAGAATATGAATAAATCCTAATTCCATTTCGCCATTATAACTAGGCTTTTTGATGATCTTGAAAGAATTCCCGATAACAACTTTGCTTGACGATTTTCTTGCAAAGTAACCTTACTTTACTTAGAACCTTCAAAGAGTTCTTGAGATTATGAGATATATGCTTGAACTTGAACAAGTAATGATCTTGGAATTGCTAGGGATTTAAGAAGAGAAGGTTTGATTGTGTGAATTGGTAATTTGGAATGAAGACATAAGCTTGCTATTTATAGTAAAAGAATTTGCAAATGAAAGGTAAAATGGTGGTGGTTTTGGCCGTGGGTTTGCAAGGCTAAGGGAGGGTGATTCATCAACTTTTACTAGGGTGGTGATGTGGTAGAAAAGTGGTGGTGGTAAAAGAAAAAGGATGATGTGGTCAATTTTGGATGGTAAGAAAAAATATCTAAGCTTAAGTAACTAGTTAAAAAGCTTTAACCTCCTTACTATTCACTATAATTATTTAGATTTTCCGATTTTTCGAGTGTGTTATTTTATGGATTAAAAATCATAATCGAGTGTAGAAATACTAGAAATTATGTTTCCCTAAGTCTCAAGTTCATACGAGAAAGGCTCACACGAAAAATAAATGTTTTACGAATTTTCGGGAAATTTGAACTTTTTATTTTCTAGTTGATCATCATCAAGGTTTTTAAACTTGTTAAGATAGTTCATTTAGTAGTTTGATTAATCACATAATCAAATAAGAAAGCTTATCACATACTCATACACTTAATCATGCCCTAACCTAGCTCAAAATGCCCTAATTAGAATAAACGAAACCTAATTAGATATAATTAGGTTAAATTAATATAATGAAATTTTGACGGATGTCACAGTATTTACCCGTCAGACGGAATTTCGTCCCGAAATTCAAAGTGTAGACTCCGGTAGTATAGGCTTCTCGAATAGATGCAGATATTTCTTCTTGAACTGATCCTCACGTTCCCATGTGAATTCGTGACCTCTCTTTGAATCCCATCGGACTTTAACTATGGGGATTCGACTATGTTTCAACTGCTTAACCTCACGGTCCATAATTTCCACCGGGGTTTCAATAAAATGGAGTCGTTTGTTAATTTGGATCTCTTCCAGAGGTATGACGACATTCTCTTCAGATAGACACTTCTTTAAGTTTGAAACATGAAAAACGTCATGAACACTACTCAATTCCTGAGGTAGTTTCAGACGGTAAGCAACTGGACCGATACGTTCAAGTATCTCGAATGGACCTATGTATCGGGGACTTAGTTTCCCTCGCTTTCCAAATCGGATAACACCTTTCCATGGTGATACCTTTAACATAACCCTATCGTTGACCTCGAACTCCAACGGTTTTCTTCTAATGTCAGCATAACTCTTTTGACGATCTTGTGCAGCTTTTAGCCTATGCTGGACTTGTACAACTTTCTCCATTGTTTCATGTATAATTTCTGGACCTGTGAGCTGACTTTCTCCAAGCTCAGTCCAACAAATTGGTGATCTACATTTCCTTCCATAGAGTATCTCAAAAGGTGTTGCCTTAATGCTAGCATGATAACTATTATTATATGAGAATTCTGCTAAAGGCAAATGCTTATCCCAACCATTTCCAAAATCTACAGTACATGCTCGTAGCAGATCTTCCAAGGTTTGGATAGTTCGTTCACTTTGACCATCGGTTTGAGGGTGGTAAGCGGTGCTCATATCTAAACGAGTACCAAGTGCTTTCTGCAGTGACTTCCAAAAGTCTGATGTGAATCTACCGTCACGATCGGAGATGATAGAAAGTGGTACTCCGTGCCTTGAGACGACTTCTTTTAAGTATAACTGAGTTAATCTCTCCATTTTGTCGGTTTCTTTTATCGGCAGAAAATGTGCTGATTTGGTGAGACGATCGACTATCACCCAAATCATGTCATGACCATTTGTCGTCTTTGGTAGTTTTGTGATGAAATCCATTGTTATTCTCTCCATTTTGTCGGTTTCTTTTATCGGCAGAAAATGTGCTGATTTGGTGAGACGATCGACTATCACCCAAATCATGTCATGACCATTTGTCGTCTTTGGTAGTTTTGTGATGAAATCCATTGTTATTCTCTCCCATTTCCATTGAGGTATTTCTGGTTGTTGTAACAATCCTGAGGGTTTTTGATATTCGGCTTTCACCTTGGAACATGTCAAACACTTGCTGACATAGGTAGCAATATCTGCCTTCATGTTTGGCCACCAATAAAATTCCTTTAAACCGTGGTACATTTTATCGGATCCCGGATGTATAGAGTATCTAGTTTTATGTGCTTCATTCATCACTAAATCTCTAAAATTTCCATAACGAGGTACCCATATCCGATCCATAAAATACCTAGTTCCATTTTCCTTGATTTCAAAGTGCTTGTCCATCCCTCGTAAGGATTCTACCTTCTCATGTTCTTTCTTGATTGCTTCTTGTTGAGCATTGTGAATTTGAGAGGTGAGGTTTGTCTGAATCATGATGTTCATTGCTCGAACTCTAAGAGGTTTGATTCTCTCTTTTCTACTAAGAGCGTCAGCAACTACGTTTGCTTTCCCCGGGTGGTAACGAATTTCACAGTCATAATCATTTAGCAATTCTACCCAACGTCGTTGCCTCATGTTTAACTCTTTCTGATCAAAGATATGTTGGAGGCTTTTGTGATCAGTGAACACAGTACACTTTGTACCGTATAAGTAATGTCTCCACATCTTTAAGGCAAATACTACGGCTCCTAATTCCAAATCATGAGTTGTGTAATTCTTCTCATGTATTTTCAACTGTCGTGACGCGTAAGCGATGACCTTTTGTCGTTGCATTAAAACACAACCTAACCCTTGATAGGAGGCGTCACAATATACGACAAAATCATCGTTACCTTCTGGTAATGCAAGAATCGGTGCACTACAAATCATCTTCTTCAACACTTGAAACGCTTCTTCTTGTTTCTCAGTCCATAAGAATTTCTTGTCCTTCTGGGTTAAGGAGGTTAATGGCTGAGCTATCTTAGAGAAACCTTCGATGAATCGTCGGTAATACCCAGCAAGACCTAAAAATTGACGGATTTCTGAAGGTGTCTTGGGTGCTTCCCATTTTTCCACAGCTTCTATCTTTGCAGGATCCACGTGAATACCCTTGCTGGTAACAACGTGACCTAAGAATTGTACTTTCTCAATCCAAAAATCACATTTTGAGAATTTGGCATATAGTTGCTCCTTCTTGAGCAGCTCTAAGATTTTCCTCAAATGTTGCTCGTGTTCCTCCTTACTTTTAGAGTAGATGAGAATGTCATCGATGAATACAATGACGAATTGATCCAAGTAAGGTTTGCATATGCGGTTCATGAGATCCATGAACACAGCCGATGCATTTGTTAAACCAAATGGCATCACTAGAAATTCGTAGTGACCATAACGAGTTCTGAAAGCTGTTATAGGAATGTCTTCTTCCTTAACTTTCAGTTGATGATAACCAGATCTTAAATCTATCTTTGAGTAGAATTTAGAACCTTGAAGTTGGTCGAATAAATCATCGATTCTTGGAAGAGGGTATCTATTCTTTATCGTTAGTTTGTTCAACTCACGATAGTCGATACACATTCTAAAGGATCCGTCCTTTTTCTTAACGAATAAGACTGGAGCTCCCCAAGGTGAGAAACTTGGTCTAATGAAACCTTTATCTAACAGTTCTTGTAACTGATTAGATAATTCAAGCATTTCTGACGGGGCTAAACGATAAGGTGCTCGAGCTACTGGTTTCGCTCCAGGTATTAAATCAACATGAAACTCTACTTGTCTAGATGGTGGAAGTCCTGGTAATTCTTCCGGAAATACCTCAGAAAATTCTTTTACTACTGACACCTCTTCTCGTCAGAATTCTTTTCTTTCACGTGTGCTAGGATAGAAAAGTATCCTTTCTTCAAGCACTTCCGAGCTTTCATACACGAAATGATGTTTAGTGGTGTGCCGCTTTTCTCTCCTTGTATAATAATTACTTCTCCATTCGGGAGAGGAATTCGGATTGCCTTATCGCGGCACAAGATTTCGGCATGATGTTTCGACAACCAATCCATACCGATGACTATGTCAAAGCTTCCTAATTTTACAGGCATTAAGTCTATTGGAAAAGGGTGATCAGCTAAGTTTAGAGTACATTCTTGAAATATTTTGTCGGTAGACATGAGTTTTCCGTTAGCTACTTCTACTGTATACTTAGCATCTAATTTATTGGGAATTGTATTAAGTGACGGGGTGAATTCTTCAGATACAAAGCATTTTTCAGCACCAGTATCAAATAAAACAGATGCATAGAAATCGTTGATAAGGAACGTACCCGTAACGAGGTTAGGGTCATTCCGAGCTTGTTCTGGTGTGATAACAAATGCTCTCCCACGAGCTGGTTGGACATTCATGATGTTCAGCTTTGGGCAATTTGGCCTCCAGTGCCCCTTATCTCCGCAATGGTGACAGCCGCCAGGTGCGGTTCTGATATTAGTAGGTATGGTAATCTTACAATCTCTTGTAAGATGGCCATACCTTTTACACTTCTCACAGAACTTGCAAGGTCCTTGATGACTACGCTTGCACTGGCCACAAACTGACGAGTTTCCCCTGTTATTGCTTGGGCCGGCGTTGTAGGCTTTTATATTATCAGGTTTCCTGAACGGCCGAGGAGTGAAGTTCCTCCCTTGGTTCCCATCCCACTTTCTTTTATTATCGAAGTTCCTAACTTCAGCAGTCTTGATTACTGCTCCATGACGAATTGCTTGATCCATGAGATCATGAGTTAAACGGATAGCATTCGAAAGTGTAACGGGTTTTGATGCCATCACATTCCCTTGGATAGACTGAGGAAGTCCCCAAAGGTATCGCTCAACTTGTTTGTACAATGGCTTAACCATTGTAGGACATAGTACCGACAATTCGTGAAAACGCCTAGTATAGGCAGCAATGTTGTTTCCTTTCACCGTCAAACCCCAAAACTCCATTTCTAACTTCTGAATCTCATTCCTTGGGCAATATTCTTCCCTCATCATTTCCTTAACTTCATCCCAAGGAGTTGCATTAGCTGCGTCTATTCCTATAACACTGGCATATTCATTCCACCAAGAAAGAGCACCACTCAGTAGTGTGCCGGTGGCATATTTGACTCGGTTATCATCAGTGCATTCACATAAGCGAAATACAGATTCTGTTTTCTCAAACCATTGCAACAGGCCTACTGCCCCTTCAGTACCATGGAAGTGTATTGGTTTGCAATACGTGAAATCCTTGTATGTTCCTACCTTACTAGAACTTCCTCCTGATAGTTGGCTAGTTTTATTTGTACCCGTACCCTTGCCTTTTGTCTGACTAGCAGTTCCTTTCTTTCCAGTATTTTTGCTTGCTTCCGCCGCTATGATGTCCGCAACTTGTTCGGCGACTAGTTTATCAATTTCACTTTGTGTCATGGGGATGATTTCTTCTTCCTCTTCTTCACTAGTAGGTTCCAGCTCAGTTGGTTTCGTTTTCTTAACTGGTTTAGATTGAGTTACTTTCTTGGCTGGTTCAGGTTGCTTCTTCTTAGTAGGTTCCGACTTTCTTTTTGTCGGATCGGGGTTAGCTCGGGTTGACCTTCTTATTGTAGTCGCGTTTTTAGAAGGCGCCATTTTCTTAGATAAAGAAAATGTTTCGAGTTAGTAAGTTTGTTAGAAGTATACTTCAATCTTAACTTAATTAATACTTAAATACGTAAATTCCACAACAATATAGTTATTACTCAAAACAAAGTAAAGACTTGCAAGTATATGACACAAGTTGTATATCAAAGTACCAATGTATTTATATTTGGAAAATTACATAGTACAATGATTTAACTAAATCAACAAGGATATATATTTCCTTGTTAATACGAGTTCTCTAGTACATCAAAATTTAGAGAACCGTATTTTTCCGAAAGAGTTAGCCTACTCTTGAACTTTAAATTACGTCATCCTAATATATATATTTCCTAATATGGGATTCTAATACATCATCTTTTATATATAAATCCTACTATATATATAGGCTTCTAATAACTTGCTCTTTCTATCTTGTTTTTTTTTTTTTGTTCTTCTCCTACATCATCTTTTATATATAAATCCTACTATATATATAGGCTTCTAATAACTTGCTCCTTCTTCAGTATCTTGTTCTTAGGGTGAATTTGCTTGGTTCCTCTTGAGTTTAGTTATCGTCTTTCCCATTTTTTTGATTTTTGTAGTCAACTTTTCCATTTTCTTAACGTCAATATTCCTATTTTTGTTGAGTTCATCGACCAACTTTTGATGGTCTCTGTTAGGACCAGTTTCAGTGAAACTGGCCAGTCTCCAGTTGCACCTGGACACCAAGAAGATTTGTCCAGAAATATATTGAAGTCCAGTTGCATCGTACAGTTGATGCAACTGAAGACTTCCTCCAGTTGAGAACTGACCAGTTGAAGAATCATTCTAGTTGAAGTCGAAGACAACAAGTGGAAGATAGAGAATGACAATGGCAGCGAAGCCCAGTTGACATTCTAGTCAGTTACAAACTGGAGACCATCAGTGGAAAGCTCTTACAAAGCTTTGCACTGATTACGAGGAATTGACTTTTATGCTTTATGTGCTATTACACGGATAATAAGATTTATCTATGTATAAAGTACAAAAAGGTACATAAAGCTGGTTGAGTAAAGTTGCTTTATACTGCAACTTTACACAGCATTTTAAGGAATTAAATGTTATTCCTTAAATGTTCTCAACCATATTTGTACGACCAAAGTTAACATCCCAATGTTAACTTTGCCTATAAATACAAGTCATTGCACAACAAGAATAATATATATACTTTGCATATCAGACTTTGCATACAATATTCTTGGTGAACTTGTGCAATATTCTCTCAATCGTAAAAAGGAACATTTCACAACTTTAAGTGTTTCGATTGTTTAGAGAAATTCCAAGTGTAGATCAATTGTAGTTCATAGGTTGTTAGGATATTTACATACTTTGTATTATCTTGGTTCCGCAACAACCTTGTAATTTATTTAAAGTTAATAAATAAATTACACTTGAAAATTACATATTGTCTCACCAATTTACTTTACAAGTATTTTATATTATTGCATTGTTCTTTACTTATTGTCACTTAAATAAGTAATCTATCTAGAACTTGGTATATACTCATTGTAACTGGTCGTCTCCAGTTCAGTGCTTATATTGCAAAGTAACTCCACCATCGACATAGAGGTGTCTTCAGGTAGTACCATCTATTGAGTTGGGACTTACAAGTGGTATCAAAGCAGAAGGCTAATAAACTTGCCTAGATCTGCTTAGATGACTACTACTGAAGGTGGAGATGGTTCTGGTCAAGGTGAAAACCCTTTGAATACTAATACACCACCTGTTCAAAATGTTAATTCAAACCCTCCTCCTCCTACTGCCCCAAACCACGTCCATGTACATTATTCTAACACTCCTGTTCCAAAATTTGATGGAAACAGTGAGACCTTCGGTACATGGAAGGCCAGAATGCTTTTGCATTTTGGAGGGATAGAGAGATATATGCTGAAAATCCTTAAGGATGGACCGTATATACCCATGTCTCTTGGGGTAAGTCCTCTTCTAGATCTAACTGGAAGAAGAGGTTCCAAAGAAAAGCTCGAAGACCACTGGTCTGATGAGGATCGTAGACTTGTAGATCTGGACACCAGACTCAAGAACATGATCCTTGGAGCTGTCCCTGAAGATCTAATTCCAACACTTGTGTTGTTCCCCAGTGCCAAGTCAATGTGGGATGAATTAGTTACTCAGTTTGAAGGAGGTGATGACACCATTGTCACCAGAAAGGTTGCCCTGAACAAGAAGTATGAATCCTTCTTTGCTCTGCCCAATGAAAGTCTAACTGGTACTTACACCAGGTTTTCTAGCCTCATTAATCAGTTGAGAGGCTTGGGGGTAGAGAAGGATAAGGATATTCTTCTTGAGAAGTTTTGTGATATTCTTCCTTCCAAATGGGAAAATATGGTTCTTGTCTTAAGACAAGGTAAAACCCTGCACAGCCATACTCTTGCATCGCTCTATGGAGCCTTCAGATTCACTGAAGACAATAATGCTGCAAGACTGGTGGCTGAGCAGGATGCCATGAACCATGCCCAGAGTCCCAAGGTTGCTAGTGTAACTGAGCGACCTTGTACTGCTTTAATGTCTGCAGAGAGTGTCCAGGCACACTCAATGAAGGAGATGTTAAACAGTTTCTTGAACTCTGGCCTGACCACTGAAATCAGTGACGGTTGTGATGAGACTGACGATGATGATCTGGTAGCCATGATCGCTAAAACCTTTAATAGGTTTAAGCATAAATCTAAAAGATTTAATGGCCCAAACAATGCTTCCAGCTCCAGCTCTCTGGATAAAACCAATCTTACCTGCTATAAATGCGGTAAGAAAGGTCATTTTATGAAGGAATGCAGATCTAGTCAGATGAACAACCAAACTGGTCCCTCTGTCCCAAATTTCGATCGGCCTGATGATAGCTACAAAGCTAAATATAAGAAGCTTAAGGCCCAGATTGCCCTCTTGTCCATGGAAAAAGAAAAGGATCAGTGCTTTATGGCACAAACTGAGGGAAAATGGGAGTACTCTGATGACTCATCAGCTGATGAAGAAGAGGAAAGGGACATGTGTTTCATGGCCTTGGAAGATCAACAGCAGCATGTGGCAAAGGAAGATGTCATCACTGGAAGATGGGTGGACATCATTTTAAAAAAGGTATGTGATTATGACAATCAGGTGGATCCAGAACTAAAACTGGACCTTGCTGAATCATTAAGTGGTGATTTGGCTTTTGTGGAAACTGTTAGAGCAGATAGTGAAAGATATCTGGACACTATCTTAATTGAACTAAACAATGTTAAACCACAACTGAATGATTTACAAAGTGTCCAGTTGGCTCTCAAGGAGTCAGTTTTGAAAATTGAGGCTTTAGAATTTGATAATCAAAAATTAGTTTCTGATCTTGAAAAAGAACAAATGATTATCAAGTCATGGGTAAAAGCATCTGGAAAGAATTATGATGCATTTTCAAGAACAATTGATGCCCAGAAAAATGCATGGAAATCTGGAAATGGCAGCTCTCATACCAGATCTTCATGCATTGCCTCCAGCTCTCAGGGTTGAAACTCCTTATGATCAACCTGAGGCTGTCGAAACTGAACCCATTGAGACCACCCCCACTGAGGTTAAACCTGGAGCCAAACAGGCTAAAGCTCCAGTCAAAAAGGCCACTGGTAACAAGCCTTTACCTCAGAAGTCTAAGGAGCCCAAGACCCAAAAGACTAAAACTCCAGCTGAACCAAGGTCCAAGGATCAGCAGCCTGATGAAAACAATATTTTGTTTAAACTGGAAAGTCAACTCCAACTTTTGTCTCGACAGGTTCAGAGTTGTACTGCCCGGATTAAAAATCTGGAAGGAGGTTCATCACCTCCAGTTGTAAAACAAAATATTAAACCCCATTCAAAGCCAAAACAAAAGAATGTTCCATCTGGAACTAAATCTGATAAGAAAAAGGGGAGTAAGTATCAAATACCAATCGTTTTTACTCCTGCACCTGGATCTGGTGAAAAAGATCCAGATGTAGTCTTCAGTTTACCTCCACAACAATCAACTGTGACTTCTGTAGAGAAGTCCAGTGAACCCATCAAGAAAAGATGGGTTCACAAAAATAACTGATGATTTTTGTGGGTGTGCAGGGCGATCAAAAGAAGAATATCTGGTATCTGGACAGCGCTGTTGGCCGGACTATGACCGGATGTAAGCCCCTGCTTAAAGAGTTCACTGTCCAAGATGGACCGACAGTGACGTTTGGTAATGATCAAAGTGGAAAGACTGAAGGATATGGTGTGCTCAATAATGGACAGGTCGAATTCAAAAGAGTTGCATTTGTGAATGGTTTGAAATACACCCTGATCAGTGTCAGCCAACTTTGTGATGATGGCTACAGAGTTTTGTTCGATATTGCTCAAGGCACCATATTTAACAATGATTGGAAAGTGGTGATGGTTGCACCAAGAAAAGGTAATGTGTACATCATGGATATGGAACCAGCTCCAAAAGAGCAGTGCTTCTATACCAAGGCTGATGAGGACACCAACTGGCTGTGGCATAAAAGATTATCCCATTTTAATTTCAAAAATATTAACAAGTTGTCTCGCAAACAACTGGTTGATGGGATACCTCAGATTTCTTTCAATAAAGAAAAGTCATGTCCAGGGTGTGAGATGGGCAAGCAGAAAAGGGCCAGTTTCAAAACTAGGCAAAACTTTAGCATCACTGAACCTCTTCACATGCTACATATGGATCTCTTTGGTCCAGTGAATGTTCAAACTAGAGCTGGGAAGAAATACACTCTAGTTGTGGTCGATGAATTCACTAGATACTGTTGGGTGGTATTCCTCAGATCCAAAAGTGATGCACCTGCCGAAATCATCTCTCTCATCAAAAGAATTGAACTCAAGTATACTCGAAAAGTCTGTCAGTTGCGAAGTGATAATGGTACTGAATTTCAAATAAGGTACTTGAAACATTTTGCAATGACACTGGCATCTCTCAAAACTTCTCATCAGCACACTCTCCAGAGCATAATGGAGTTGTGGAAAGAAAGAATCGCACACTGATAGAAGCAGCCAGAAGTATGCTATCTGAATCAGGTCTTCCCACCAGTTTCTAGGCTGAAGCAGTTGCAACTGCTTGTCACACCCAAAACCGGTCAGTCTACATCAAGAGACATAAGAAGACTGCCTATGAAGTACTCAGGAATCGTAAACCAAATATTGGATATTTTCATGTATTTGGTTGTCCAGTTTATATTTTAAACGATTCCAGTCAGCTTGGAAAGTTTGATGCAAAATCTGATGAAGGGGTATTTTTAGGTTATTCAGATATTCGAAAGGCCTTTAGAGTTTATAAATATAGACTCCAAAAGGTTCATGAGACAATTCATGTCACATTCGATGAATCAACTGAAGCAATCAACAAGAGACCAAGCCTTGATATTTCTCCAGTCATTCCAATAAATTTTGGCGAAACTGACCAAGTTCATCAGTCAGTTGTTTCACTAAAAGATGTTTCCAGTTACAGCAAATTGGAACCAGTTAAGAAGAAGAGCACCACCAGTGACACTTCATTCTATCCCTCCATTAATTTCAATTTACCACAGGAATTGGTGATTGGATCTGATGTACGTGCCACTCCAATATCAGCACCAGTTCAAACTCCAACTTCTTCAGTTCTTCAAGAAATGCCTTTTAATGAAGAATTTCATGATGCAAATTGTGACCTCATTGACTCTGATGAGGATGTAGAAGTAGTTTGGACTGATCCTCCTCCAGAAGCTGCTGCAACTAAAGAAGATTGCCAAGTGACTTGCACTGATATTGTGTTACACCAGCCTAGTCAATACACTAGATGGACTCGAGCACATCCAATTAAACAGATTATGGGAGATCCAAATAGTGGGGTTCAGACTAGAAGAGCCACCAGTGAGCAATGCTTAAACGTCACATTCTTATCACTAATTGAACCGAAGAAGATTGACGAGGCTATGGCAGACCCAAGCTGGGTGGAAGCTATGCAAGAAGAGCTCGTCCAGTTTGAAAGGAACAATGTATGGGAGCTTGTTCCTTGTCCACCAGGGTTAAAGAAAGAACCCATTGGTACAAGATGGGTCTATCGAAACAAGATGGATGAAGATGGCCATGTTGTAAGAAACAAGGCCAGATTAGTTGCCCAGGGTTATTGTCAAGCAGAAGGCGTTGACTTTGATGAAACTTTGGCTCCAGTTGCAAGATTTGAATCCATCTGAATATTTTTGGCTTATGCGGCCCATCTGCAGTTTAAAGTCTTCCAGATGGATGTCAAAAGTGTGTTCCTAAATGGAACATTGGAAGAAGTTGTATATGTTAAGCAGACTCCAGGCTTGATCAATGAGAAGCATCCTCACTGGGTCTATAGACTGAACAAACCTTTGTATGGTCTTAGACAAGCCCCAAGAGCCTGGTATGATACTTTAACTAAACATCTTCTTAAAAATGGCTTTCAAAGAGGTGCAATAGATAATACCTTATTTATCTTGAAAGAAAAAGGTAATATCTTATTGGTACAAATTTATGTTGATGACATTATATTTGGTTCAACTGATGATGCAATGTGTAAAAAGTTTTCTAAAATCATGTCATCTGAGTATGAAATGAGTTAATGGGAGAATTAACATTTTTCTTAGGTCTTCAGATTAAGCAAACTGAAAATGGAATTTTCATAAACCAAGGAAAATATGTCAGAGATTTGTTAAGAAAATACAAATACGATTCTATCCCATCGAAAAACACACCTATTGCAGCACCATTAAATTTGAACTCTGACCCAACTGGCAAACCAGTGAACATCACTGAATATCGTGGAATGGTTGGTTCACTGATGTATTTAACTGCCAGTCGACCAGATATAATGTTCGCAACATGTCTATGTGCCAGGTTTCAGGCTAACCCTAAAGAATTACATTTGCACGCTGTTAAGCGTATCTTTAGATACCTGAAAGGGTGTCCTAACCTTGGTCTTTGGTACCCCAAAGGCTCAGGGTTAGATCTAATGGGTTATTCAGATTCAGATCATGCAGGTTGTAAGATAGATAGAAAATCAACAATTGGTGGTTGTCATTTCCTTGGAGGAAAACTGGTAAGTTGGACCAGCAAGAAGCAGACGCCAGTCTCTATGTCCACTGCTGAGGCAGAGTACATTTCTGTGGCCAGTTGCTGTGCCCAGATTCTCTGGATCAAGAACCAGTTACTAGATTATGGTCAAAAGTATACAAGGACCCCAATCTTTTGTGACAACACCAGTGCAATTGCAATATCTCACAACCCAGTGATGCACTCCAAGACAAAGCATATTGACATCAGGTATCATTTTATTCGTGATCATGTTATGAAAGGAGACATTGAAATTCATTTCATCCCCACTGACAAACAGCTCGCTGATGTTTTTACAAAACCTCTTGATGAGAAAACCTTTAAACATCTCATCAGCGAACTGAGAATGTTAAATCCTTAAAACTGGAGATTTTTGTTATGAATGCGTCAGTGACACTGATGAAGTTCTCCAGTTGAGGAGGTCCAGATAATCTTTGCTCGCCAGGCTATCGAACGCCTTTGTGATACTATCCTGGCACTAATCGATTTCTGGATCATCATTTTAGGGAGAAAGACTCAAAATAATTTTCTGACTAAAATTCGTTTTGTTTGAAAATGGCAACTGGAGAACTCTCCAGTTGGAAACTGGCGCTGGACTAATCTTCCAGTGACCAGGTTCAGTCTTGTCTTAATTTTTCATAACGTTAGAAAATACTTGGTCAATATCTGAGACACGTGATGGTACTCGAGTGTTTTAACCCACTTGATATCGTCATCTGACGTGTTAATAGACATTTTGGTAAATGACAACTGTTTTTATTGGGAAAATGAAAATTAGTGGGCGCGTGAGTAAGTTAAGCCGTCGTAGCATTTAATGCTGACACAATGAATTATGTTTTTGATTCAAAATTCAAACTTATTTTGTAAAAATATCTACAAAATTGATTTTGTTAAATAAAATATAATTTTTGGTATTTCATTAGGATCTTGAATTCCTTATAAATATCCTTATTTACTCCGATCACATTTACTTCCTTTTACATTCTTTTCATTTACTTCCCAATCATCTAAAATTGCTTCTTTTCTCTCTCTGCTTCATAAATCAAGAACCCTAATTCCAAAGTTTCAATTTCATTTTCAAATGGCACCTAAATCATCCCGTTCTAGAGATGTAAATCTCCTATCTGTCCCATATGCTCCTCCACCAGATGTCAAACAGGCATCTGGTGCTCCTGGTAATACTACGCTCATCAAACTAAATCCAAATAATCCGATGGCTAGTTTACAAGGAACCCAAGGGTCCGATACCCTTATTGGGAGAATCCAAAGATTTTTGAGGGATTCTCCAATCGGACCCTCATTCTTCTTAAACCCACGCAAGATGTTTCACGACTACTTGTGTGAGTTTTGGTACACCGCCTCTCTTTCTTCCGACTGCTCCTCCATCAATTTTACATTAAAAGGTGGAACAGTCCGGTGTACCCTATCAGCAGATGTATTGAGGGATGCTCTACACCTCAATTACTGGAGACAAGGAGAGTCTCCTGTTGTCATCTCCCCTAACATCAATTTTCGCCAGGTCCTCCTTGATATGGGACACAAGGAGTGCCTCGAAAAAGGGGTTTTGAAAACAAAGGGTGCGATGACCATGAAGGGCCTTACACCTTCATGGAGGTACTTTTTCATCCACCTTGTGGAAAGTATGGGTGGGAGTTCTGGTGGACTTGACCAGATTAACTCCGCACAGGAAGAAATGGCATACTGCTTGTGGAATGGATTGAGAGTAGATTTTGCTGATATCCTATTTAGAAGTCTGGTTCAAAAACTAAAGGGCACCAGGGGACTATGTATCCCCTTCTCCAGGTTTCTCTCTCTTTGTTTTCTACAAATTCTGGGCAGTGAAGCTTATTTGAGCACAGATTCACTTTACACTGTCCCAGATTTGTTGAGGAATCTTGACTCTCTAGTATCTGAAGCTGGAGAGGTCGAGATTCCAGAAAGAATGCGGCTGGCATTCGTAAAAACCGATGCACCAGTCCAAGGTGAGTCGGAAAGACAACTGGGCGGGCCTCAAAATAATGAGGGACCCACCAGTTCGTCTGCTGGAATTGTGACCATTGCCGAACCCGGGCAACAGTCTTACCCCTCCAGTTCCAGCGTGTCTGTCCCCACAACCATTTACCCTGGAGACCTCCCAACAGGTCTTTCAGGTGTTCCAAAGGCAACAAGAACACGTCGCATTAGGACTTTGTCAGCACTTGCCACTGACAGTAGAAACCTGACCAGCCCTCCAGTTTCCTCCCAACAGGAACCTGGAGATAGTCAAACGGGACAACCGCAAGCAGCCACCCTCGCAATTTCTGTAGGAGAGGGTGGTGAAGATGAAACTGGGCTACCCCAACCTAGATTAGAGTTTGAGTCAGCACAAAGTGTCCACGGCCTATCTTCTGACACTTCTATTGCACGAACTGATGAAGTCTCTGGCCAGTCACTACTGGAGACTGAGGTTCCAAACTCTGCGGCTGATGATGTTATGGTTGTGGATAGAGCAACTATAACTGAGGCAACCCCAGTGACCTCTATCCTTGGTGAAGATACCTCGGTATCTGATCCTCCAACAGATGCAACCTTCCAGGAAACTGGAGAAGGTCATCTGGAGACTGACCCATCTGGTCAGCCCTCAGTTACATTCATGGATCTGGACATGAATGTTAATGATGAGGAAATCCTTATTGAATCTTCGGATTCAGAAGGTACTGCATCAGACTTGGAGATTTTTGAGTCTTCTGTACAAGATCAAAACCCTTCATCTCAAGTCTCGCCTCCAGATGCTTCAATTTCAGTTTTACCATCCCAAATAAATGAGCCTACTGAAATTCCTTTTCCCACTTATAACTATATGTCTGGAAACAGACGTATGGCACCATCACCATCTGGGCAGTTCTCACTCCTTCGAGAAATGCCACCCCCACCGCCGCCGTTGTTCACACCTGAGCATTCTCAGCATGAACAACACATTGTTACTTCAGTCCCTTCTTCTTCTACCACTCCTATTATTACTTCCTCGACTGCTGCAACGTCAACTGGGGAGGCTTCCCTCAATTTGCCTCCTCCAGTTACTCCAGTAGTAACTGCTGCTGGTCCAGTGACACCTTCCCCTCCGTCACTGGACAGTCAAGTTGTGTCTGTTCAAGCCGATATCCAAAACCTTCTTACCAGGGTGGAGGATATTCAAAAGACACTTGACAAAAACACTAAGTCTTTCTCCAGATACCACAAGGATCATCTGACCAATATTAAAGTGGTTGATCTGGGGATTAACAAATTCTCAACAAATGAAGACTTGGTGTTAAAGAAGCTCAATGAGCTGGTCGGAGGCTGCAACAATCTGGCAACTTCTCTAAAGGAAGCCTTCGACCTCACTCACTCCAATGTCACAACCTCAATCTCTAATTTGCTGGATAACACTGTCAGAAGATCTGAAGTTGACTTAAGGGAGATTGAAAAGCAGGTGAAAGAGTTAGTTGAAAAGCCTGGGTTGAATGTGACTGAGCTTGGGCAGCAGTTGATGGTTTTGGTTGGTCAGAAAATTGATGATACGCTGGGTGCTAGAGATACACAGTTGATTGAAAAGGTGATAGCTGAGATCACCAAGCTGGCCACTCCTCAAGTTGATCTGGCCCCACTCACTAATGAGATCAATCAGTTGAGAGGCAGCATTGATAATTTGAGCACCCGGGTATCTAATCATACTCAGTCTATTGACAATCTGACAACTGAAGTAAATAATTTGAAACAAAAGGATGAAGAGGTTAAGAATAAGGTGGTTTCTGGTCTGGATGAAGATTCCAAGATTTTGAATGAACTGAAAACTGGTCAGGAACAGGTTACAGCAAATGTTCTGACCCAGTCAAAGGAGACCAACCATCTGTGGAGGTCTTTCAGGATGATGTGTGGAATTTTCAAAGAATGCAAGGACATGCAAACATGGCAGCCTCTCGACCGGTTGCCATCTCACCCCTCTGAATGGGAAGCTATAAGGGCAGGTCTAGATGCTGCCAAGGGGGAAAGAAGTGCAGTCCTTGCACCAGCTGCACCTGGAAGAACTCCATCTGAAAGTCAATCTGGTGGTGAAATGATTGTGGCTGCCAGTACTGATGCTGGTGAGCAAAGGGTTGAAGAGAATGTGGATGTGATGGATAGGGGGAATATTGATAAGGGTAAAGGCAAAGCATCTGATGAAGCCCAGTCGGCCACTGATGTACCAATGTTAGAAACTGGCAATGCTGATGTACTTCCTCCAGTTTCTGAAAGTGATAGCAAACGTCTGGCAAGGCTTGGTGATCAAATTAAAGAAAGAAAGAAAATGAAACAGGCAAACCAAGCTGAAGCCAGACAACATCTGGCCAAGATAAAATTGCTTGATATTAGTGATGCTCACTTGTTGGGAATCACTAAGGAAGAGTATGCTAGAGTGAAAGATGATGCCAGGATAGTGGGTATGTTAAAAGAAATGCTTGACATTGAACTGGACAGGCACTATCCTGATGATGAAGCTGAGCATGATGCCAGAAACTTAAATATATCAGTGGAGAAGGCAAAGGAGAACAGGGCCAGTGGGATTCATAAAAGAATTGAAAATGTAAGAAAGGTTGTGAAAAGGGTATTGAATCCACCAAGAAGGAACCCTCAACCAAGAAAGCCACTGCATAGAGATGCTGATCTTAGAACTTTCGTTGAACCAACTGGCGATGTATCGAATGATGACATCAAGAATGTTGTGCTGGCTGCTGGTGCTGGGAGTATTAAAATTTCAAATGAATCTGAAGCTAGAGAGTATTATTCCCAGATCATGGCAACCAGAAGACACAGTGGGGCAATCAATGGTGTTCATGTAACAATTAAGCCAGGCACCAAGTACTTTCATGTTGAAGTCAGTTATGCCAGAGGGCCACTGGTTAGAACTGACAATCCTGGTGCAATGCAATATGGGTTCTCAGAATGGGTGGAAATGGTGAACTTTTTAGAAGCTAAGGCACAAAAGAATAGGTTTGAGAAAGCTTGGGTTAACTTCTTGAAGGGCAAGATTCAACACAAAGAGAATCTGGAGCTTAAGTTGAATATTGATCCTGAAGACTCTCAGCCTATCTCTTCAGTGACAAAGAGAAGGAGAACTGGCGAAGGGCCATCTGATTAAGTTCTCTCTTCAGTTTATATGCTTGTAATTTTGTTACATTCTGTAACTTATGTATATTTCATTTTCTTGTATAAATGAAGTTACCAGTTTGTAACCACAAGATAGATAATAGATTAGATCTAACAAACTCAAAAGAAAAACCCAAGGCATTTGTTGATCTATAAAAATGCCTTGGAAAACTTAGATAAATTTAATCGAACAAGTCTCTCCAGTTCACACTTGTACAGATACAAGAACTGAAAAAGACTTGGCAATATTTCAGGACAAATAGGGGGAATTTGTTAGGACCGGTTTCAGTGAAACTGGCCAGTCTCCAGTTGCACCTGGAGACCAAGAAGATTTGTCCAGAAATATATTGAAGTCCAGTTGCATCGTTCTTTACTTATTGTCACTTAAATAATTGTCTCACCAATTTACTTTACAAGTATTTTATATTATTGCATTGTTCTTTACTTATTGTCACTTAAATAAGTAATATATCTAGAACTTGGATATATACTCACTGTAACTGGTCGTCTCCAGTTCAGCGCTTATATTGCAAAGTAACTCCACCATCGACATAGAGGTGTCTTCAGGTAGTACCATCTATTGAGTTGGGACTTACAGTCTCCTTGTAGTCCATCTAAGATGTGCATGTTGTCATTATAGTCTCCAGCGAAATTAGTGAAAATTCCCCTCATATCTCTAACCCCTTCCCTATTTACGGCAACACTGTTTTGGCTTGCTAGGGATTCCATTTCATATTCGGTTGTTGCAAGTTTGGATTCTAGCTCATGGAGCCTTGCCACTAGAATAGGCACGTTGTGATGAGGTGGTTCACGAGTTATGGGAAAATCCCTTGGCTCAAATGGTGGTTGCTCAAACGAAGGCCATCCCATGGTAACTCTCCAATTATTCAGAACTTGAGGGATTTCAGTATGATCATCTGGATTAACACAGGGATCAATCACAGTTGGTGAATCAGGAGGTGATTCCTCATCATCTAGGGGTTGTTCTAGATCGCTAAGGCCCAAACCATTATCACTATCATATATTTCCAAGTTAGGAACCACTTGGTCGACGCTATCGTCAGAGTCTGAAATCCATCCATTATGATGTAGCTCTTGGTTTACACTCCCACTGGATTCCGAAATCCAACCATTATTATTGGCCATTTCTGTATTTAAAAATACTAAGGCATGAGAAATCTAAGGCATGATCGAACTAAGGCTTTTGTAAACTAAGGCATGAAAGTGTATATTCTAAGCATGTATGAGCACATTATCACAAAACAGTTATAGACTAAGTTTATTAATGCAACCTAATACCTTAACATCATACGATTCACGTATATATATAACCCCTCTTGTGATGCTAAATGCTCAACGCAATCACGATTTATTTCAAATATTAATTATCCCTTGCATGTGTTAGTGCGACTAACCAGGATAGGGGTGTCAACCCAATAGTACTATTTATAATATTCGCGTTGTAAACTTTATCGGTCCAAGTTCCATATAGGGGATTTCGAGCCAGAGCATTGTAACAAAAATATAAGCATGGATCATTTAAGCAATTGTGTCCATAAAAAATAAAACAGTTGTGTATTCTCAGTCCCAAAATAATAAATAGGGATCCATGAAACTCACCTTAGATCGGTGATATGATTAGTAACGTAAAAAGATTGATGATGACGATGATGACGATCAAGCAAATTATTCCTAATAGAAAATACGATTTGATTTATATTCTTGTTTTTAAACTTAGTTTATTTATAATGTTATTTATTAATACGCTTGTCAACGTAACTGGTTTCGGGTTCTTTCAATAACCTTTGTAGTTTATTTTGAAATATTTATAATTGATACATGAGTTTATATATTGGAGATTTCTTTATAACTCATTTTTGAAATACCATAAATAAGCTAAGTAGTTAGCTTAATAAGAAAATAAGTTTATTGGTAATGAAAGTATACTTGATATGATTGATTAATATCAATACAATATCCTTAAGGAATGTATTCATGGATGAATACAATTGTATATATATATATATTTGAAGAGATACTTTAAATAGTAGGATTATAATTAACACGAAAATGTATTAATTATTTTATGAAAAGATACCTTAAATGGCAAAATTTATAACTAATACAAAGATATGTATTAATTATAGATGAAGAGATACTTTGATAGTAGGTATTATAATCAATACAAAATTGTATTAATTACAATTTGAAAAGATACCTTAAATGGTAAAGGTTATAACTAATACAAAGATATGTATTAATTATAGATGAAGAGATACTTTGATAGTAGGTATTATAATCAATACAAAATTGTATTAATTACAATTGAAGAGATACTTAAATGGTAGGTATTATAATCAATACAAAATTGTATTAATTACAATTTGAAGAGATACTTTGATAGTAGGTATTATAATCAATACAAAATTGTATTAATTACAATTTGAAGAGATACTTTAAATAGTAGGATTATAATTAATACAAAGATATGTATTAATTATAGATGAAGAGATACTTTGATAGTAGGTATTATAATCAATACAAAATTGTATTAATTATAATTTGAAGAGATACTTAAATAGTAGGTATTATAATCAATACAAAATTGTATTAATTATAATTTGAAGAGATACTTTGATAGTAGGTATTATAATCAATACAAAATTGTATTAATTACAATTTGAAGAGATACTTTAAATAGTAGGATTATAACTAATACAAAGATATGTATTAATTATAGATGAAGAGATACTTTGATAGTAGGTATTATAATCAATACAAAATTGTATTAATTACAATTTGAAGAGATACCTTAAATGGTAAGATTATAACTAATACAAAGATATGTATTAATTATAGATGAAGAGATACTTTGATAGTAGGTATTATAATCAATACAAAATTGTATTAATTACAATTTGAAGAGATACCTTAAATGGTAAGATTATAATTAACACGAAAATGTATTAATTATAGATGAAGAGATACTTTAAATAGTAGGATTATAACTAATACAAAGATATGTATTAATTATAGATGAAGAGATACTTTGATAGTAGGTATTATAATCAATACAAAATTGTATTAATTACAATTTGAAGAGATACCTTAAATGGTAAGATTATAACTAATACAAAGATATGTATTAATTATAGATGAAGAGATACTTTGATAGTAGGTATTATAATCAATACAAAATTGTATTAATTACAATTTGAAGAGATACTTTGATAGTAGGTATTATAATCAATACAAAATTGTATTAATTACAATTTGAAGAGAT
This sequence comes from Erigeron breviscapus, assembly GCA_034093135.1. Lineage (NCBI taxonomy): Eukaryota > Viridiplantae > Streptophyta > Magnoliopsida > Asterales > Asteraceae > Erigeron > Erigeron breviscapus. Next base: position 49,103,444 of record CM067172.1, read on the forward strand.
ACTTTAAATAGTAGGATTATAATTAACACAAAATGTATTAATTATAGATGAAGAGATACTTTAAATAGTAGGATTATAATTAACACAAAATGTATTAATTATAGATGAAGAGATACTTTAAATAGTAGGATTATAATTAACACAAAATGTATTAATTATAGATGTAAAGATACTAGAAATTATGTTTCCCTAAGTCTCAAGTTCATACGAGAAAGGCTCACACGAAAAATAAATGTTTTACGAATTTTCGGGAAATTTGAACTTTTTATTTTCTAGTTGATCATCATCAAGGTTTTTAAACTTGTTAAGATAGTTCATTTAGTAGTTTGATTAATCACATAATCAAATAAGAAAGCTTATCACATACTCATACACTTAATCATGCCCTAACCTAGCTCAAAATGCCCTAATTAGAATAAACGAAACCTAATTAGATATAATTAGGTTAAATTAATATAATGAAATTTTGACGGTTGTCACAGATTATGCAACAGATCTAGATTAATTTGTTTTTATGGGAGGCAATAAATTAATTTATATAAGACTTAAAAAGGGATTTGCTAACTAGTGCCCCTGGGGCACTAGTTATGATGTATTTAATGATGTCAAATTTTTCTTAAATATAGAATTATGTATTTATGATTCATGTAAAAATGGTAATTTTCAGATTGATTTAATGAGCATTAAATGCAATTTTTGATAAGATATGAAATATAAACTTCATTAAATGCATCATAACTAGTGCACCAGGGGCACTAGTTAAGAATAGGGCCCTTCAAAAATACCGACTATAGGTTACCTTGAGCCCAACATGCATCATGTTCGGGCTAGCTAGTGAATTGCAACTCGCAAGTCGCAAGGGGTTGTTTAGTTCATTGCTTCTAAAGTATACGATGGAATGTAATTGATAGTATCTTATGTTAATCTAAAATACAGTAGAAAAAAATAATTCAAATTGTACTCCATCAAATTCCCTTAAAATTTTTGAACCAAATAGGGCAATAGGCCCTAAGTGGTTCGATTAACATTATGACATTCATTTCGTGGCAATAATAATTCCCAACATATAATTGTATAGCAAGTGAGACCACCCAAACATGTTCAAGGAACCGAAAGCTTTCATTATTATTGAAAACATTATTAACATGCATGCATGCTTCAATTCAATGAAGCTATACATATTGTACGTAAATCACAACTCATATAGAATACAAGCACATATGGTACATATATATGTAGAAGCGGTACTTAATTAAGTAGTAATTAACAAAGTACCTGATTGATCGATCGATCAATCAGTTGTGATCATTGGCTTGTTTGAAAGTAGTTGCCTCAGCCAAAGTGCTGCAACACCTGCATCCACGGCTGTAGTAACGTCCACCGCCACAACATCCGTATTTGCAATAATTTCCTCCACGACCACCACCGTTGTTGTATCTTCCACGACCACCGCCGTTGTTGTACCCTCCACCGTTGTTGTATCCGCCACCATTGTTGTACCACCACCGTTGTTGTATCCTCCACCATTGTTGTATCCGCCACCATTGTTGTAGCCTCCACCGTTGTTGTATCCGCCACCATTGTTGTAGCCTCCACCGTTGTTGTATCCGCCACCATTGTTGTACCTCCACCGTTGTTGTATCCGCCACCATTGTTGTACCTCCACCGTTGTTGTATCCGCCACCATTGTTGTACCTCCACCGTTGTTGTATCCGCCACCATTGTTGTACCTCCACCGTTGTTGTATCCGCCACCATTGTTGTACCTCCACCGTTGTTGTATCCGCCACCATTGTTGTACCTCCACCGTTGTTGTATCCGCCACCATTGTTGTACCTCCACCGTTGTTGTATCCGCCACCATTGTTGTACCTCCACCGTTGTTGTATCCGCCACCATTGTTGTACCTCCACCGTTGTTGTATCCGCCACCATTGTTGTACCTCCACCGTTGTTGTATCCGCCACCATTGTTGTACCTCCACCGTTGTTGTATCCGCCACCATTGTTGTACCTCCACCGTTGTTGTATCCGCCACCATTGTTGTACCTCCACCGTTGTTGTATCCGCCACCATTGTTGTACCTCCACCGTTGTTGTATCCGCCACCATTGTTGTACCTCCACCGTTGTTGTATCCGCCACCATTGTTGTACCTCCACCGTTGTTGTATCCGCCACCATTGTTGTACCTCCACCGTTGTTGTATCCGCCACCATTGTTGTACCTCCACCGTTGTTGTATCCGCCACCATTGTTGTACCTCCACCGTTGTTGTATCCGCCACCATTGTTGTACCTCCACCGTTGTTGTATCCGCCACCATTGTTGTACCTCCACCGTTGTTGTATCCGCCACCATTGTTGTACCTCCACCGTTGTTGTATCCGCCACCATTGTTGTACCTCCACCGTTGTTGTATCCGCCACCATTGTTGTACCTCCACCGTTGTTGTATCCGCCACCATTGTTGTACCTCCACCGTTGTTGTATCCGCCACCATTGTTGTACCTCCACCGTTGTTGTATCCGCCACCATTGTTGTACCTCCACCGTTGTTGTATCCGCCACCATTGTTGTACCTCCACCGTTGTTGTATCCGCCACCATTGTTGTACCTCCACCGTTGTTGTATCCGCCACCATTGTTGTACCTCCACCGTTGTTGTATCCGCCACCATTGTTGTACCTCCACCGTTGTTGTATCCGCCACCATTGTTGTACCTCCACCGTTGTTGTATCCGCCACCATTGTTGTACCTCCACCGTTGTTGTATCCGCCACCATTGTTGTACCTCCACCGTTGTTGTATCCGCCACCATTGTTGTACCTCCACCGTTGTTGTATCCGCCACCATTGTTGTACCTCCACCGTTGTTGTATCCGCCACCATTGTTGTACCTCCACCACCGTTGTTGTATCCGCCACCATTGTTGTACCTCCACCGTTGTTGTATCCGCCACCATTGTTGTACCTCCACCGTTGTTGTATCCGCCACCATTGTTGTACCTCCACCGTTGTTGTATCCGCCACCATTGTTGTACCTCCACCGTTGTTGTATCCGCCACCATTGTTGTACCTCCACCGTTGTTGTATCCGCCACCATTGTTGTACCTCCACCGTTGTTGTATCCGCCACCATTGTTGTACCTCCACCGTTGTTGTATCCGCCACCATTGTTGTACCTCCACCGTTGTTGTATCCGCCACCATTGTTGTACCTCCACCGTTGTTGTATCCGCCACCATTGTTGTACCTCCACCGTTGTTGTATCCGCCACCATTGTTGTACCTCCACCGTTGTTGTATCCGCCACCATTGTTGTACCTCCACCGTTGTTGTATCCGCCACCATTGTTGTACCTCCACCGTTGTTGTATCCGCCACCATTGTTGTACCTCCACCGTTGTTGTATCCGCCACCATTGTTGTACCTCCACCGTTGTTGTATCCGCCACCATTGTTGTACCTCCACCGTTGTTGTATCCGCCACCATTGTTGTACCTCCACCGTTGTTGTATCCGCCACCATTGTTGTACCTCCACCGTTGTTGTATCCGCCACCATTGTTGTACCTCCACCGTTGTTGTATCCGCCACCATTGTTGTACCTCCACCACCGTTGTTGTATCCGCCACCATTGTTGTACCTCCACCATTGTTGTATCCGCCACCATTGTTGTAGCCTCCACCATTGTTGTATCCGCCACCATTGTTGTAGCCTCCACCGTTGTTGTATCCGCCACCATTGTTGTAGCCTCCACCGTAGGTGCACCTGTTAAGTTTCGTGTCGTGTTCGTGTTCAGAAAAAGTGACACGAATTCTAAACAGATCGTGTTCGTGTATACCCTTAACAGGTTCGTGTCTTAACAAGTTCGTGTCTTAACAGGTTTCGTGTGACCTGTTATGCCAGCCCTATCCAAAGGTGTAGCTTGGACGGAACACCCCGAGCCCCGGAACCGCTTTGGTTCCGATACGAGCAGGCCGCACAACCCGTATCAAATACAAGACACATACATACACAATATATCCGTATATAGTATATGTACTATCTGAAGATTCCATCCATTGTTCAAAAGGTTCGAATTGCCCCTTGTAAATTCATACATTGTATATTCGTACCTAGATACATCATACGTGTTATATGTACAAACCTACAAACGTTTCATAGATACGTACCTACGTACACGTCATACATACATACATTCAATATTATATACGTTGTATATATGTATTTTATTAGATATATTTGATCAAATCCAATTCAAAGAGAAATTCAAAAATTCAATTCAATGTCTAGAAGGTTCAAATTACATACACATACATTCATAGACTTTATATCATTACATATATACATACATCGTACAACGTAAAGCAAACCTCTCTATCTAGGTCAGAGGTTTGATCCTCATCCCATGCAAAGGTCAAAGGTCTTTTTCAATCATTTAGGTAGAACCTCGAATCAACTCTCTACATAGGTATAGGTAATGTTTGTTTACATCTTAACCTCCCTATACACCGTCAAGGTATTGTGTCCCAAACCCCGTGGAAAACGGCACTGGCACTACAAATAATGTTGCATTTGTTCACACTTTTAGTTAGTGTGAACAAATTAAAAAATTTGTCACGCTTTTATGTGTGTAAAAATATGAAGAATTAAAAATGTGTAGAAATTAATCCACATTTAAAATTGTGGTATAATAAAAGTTCACACTAAAAAAGTGTGAAGTTTCATATTTAATTTGTAACACCACATTTGTCCACACTAACTAAATATGTGGAGTGGACAAATGTGGTGTGACAAATTAAATATGGAAGTCCACATTAAAAAGTGTGAACTTTTAGAATACTATAATTTTAAGTGTGGATTAATATCTACACACTTAGTTCTCCATATTTTTACACACATAAAAGCGTGACAATTTTTTTAATTTGTTCACGCTAACTAAAAGTGTGGACAAATGCAATATTATTTGTAGTGTAGACACTTTCTTTTGTACAATTTTTTTTATACATCATACATGTCATACGTATTCGATACATACATTGTACATTATACATGTCATTTTTACTTTTATATATATATATTTTTGATACAATATGTAATAATAATAAAACATTAATAATAATAATAATAATAATAATAATAATGATAATAAACATAGTTTTGAAATATATTATAATAATAATAATAATAATAATAATAATAATAATAATAATAATAATAATAATAATAATAATAATACATAATAATAATAATAATAATAATAATAATAATAATAATAATAATAATAATAATAATAATAATAATAATAATAATAATAATAATAATAATAATAATAATAATAATAATAATAATAATAATAATAATAATAATAATAATAATAATAATAATAATAATAATAATAATAATAATAATAATAATAATAATAATAATAATAATAATAATAATAATAATAATAATAATAATAATAATAATAATAATAATAATAATAATAATAATAATAATAATAATAATAAAAATATTATTTTTAATAATAAAATAATAATAATAATAATAATAATAATAATAATAATAATAATAATAATAATAATAATAATTACTAATTAATAATAATAATAATAATAATAATAATAATAATAATAATAATAATAATAATAATAATGTAAATAAATAAAAATCATATAGTGAGGACATAGTCCTTGCTAAATGTCTGGTCCCACATTTCTTATTTGTTTTGACTAAGAGTCAAACAGATTAAATAATTAAAAAAGATAAAAATTGGCTTGCGAGGACATTGTCCTTGCTAAATGTGGTCAAACTAAAAAAGCAACTAGGCCCACTCTTTTTGTCTTTTAGCGGGCTTTAGAGAGGACTTAGTGTCCTTGCTGTAGAAGTTCCTTGCTAAATCTCAATGTTCTTGTAGTTGCTTTCAATTCTTGGCCTTTGACATTTTCAATCTCATTCTTATCTTCCGCATACGTACGTACTCTACCCTATTTAAGACGTTTCCACAAATCATAATTAATGTAAGATCTTAACTATCAATTCAATATATAGCCAAACAAAAGAAAAAAACCAAATTTTATATTAATAGGTGGTTGCCCATTTTCTCCCGCTTTTCATAAGGCTTGATATATACGGAGGGAAATTTCCATACGGATACTAACTTTTTAGAAGCATGTGGTGTAACTACCTACTTTGTTTCAAATAGTTATAAAATTACGAAAAATGGTGTTGTAGACATCGGTCTTGAACATGTCACATAAAACCGGTGTCTTCAACACCGGTCTTAGCTTATGTATCCCATACATCTCACCAGTTTTCGGATAGTTACGTGTAACGACGAAAGGTCGGTCTTACAGACACCAGTCTTCTTCCAATTAACAATAAAACCAATGTTTAAGACACCGGTCTTCACACATTTCATGAGAGCCGGTGTCACAGTGACAAGTCTTGAAACTCATTTTTTTTAATGTTTACTCAGTACTCCGTATCACTTATGCGTTTTGTTTGAAATAATTACTAGTTTGTATTTAAAGATATTAAACAAAAATTATTATAAAAGAAACTAGACGTTTTATTTAATAGTAATCAAAAAACAAACATTTTATCCTCTATTAGGACACCTACTTCTATTACGACCATGTTGACTGCAAATATCACATTTCCTTCATTGTTTGGAACTGTTGTCAAGATTATCCATCTTATTTGTTTTCGTCTTGTATGTCTTCTGCCCTTTTGCGTGACATTCTTGATGAGTCTGCCATAATCAACCAAATTGGCTCTTTCCAGTTGGCAACGTCTTGAAGCGGATAAATGTTGCTTGATATTGGCTTTTCCACTCCTCACTGATATTGCTTGATAATTGACAAGTGAACATAAATATAATTGAATCAGGACAAATGTTCAAATAGAAGAGAGACACATTATATGACCGGTGACTAAGAAAACAGTGGAATAAAGCCGGTGTCCGGGAGGCCAGCGTTGTCAAGAAAGAGAAAAATGGGGGAAGACCAGTGTCTAAGAAAAAGGAAGACACCGACTTAATTAGGACACCGGCTTAATTAGAACCGACACATAAGCTACACTACAAAAAAAAATGTCATTTAGCGTCTTGATTAGCGACTAATTTGAAGCTAGAAAGTTTATATATATTTTTTTGTTTACATCAAATTCTAAACAAGACGTCATAAAACAAGCGACGAGTTTATAGGAAGACGAAAATTAACGACATCATTAGCGATGTGGATCCGTATAAGTCACAATATTAGCAACGACGTTAGCCATGTGTTCAAAAACGCCGCAAAATAGCGACTTAATTTGCTACAACATTTGCGACTTTGTAAAATAGAAACATTTTGCGACTCAGTTTCGACTTGAGTTGTGACGATGACAACTAAGGTGACGCTAAACGAGTCTTTACTTGAGTCTTAAAATAGCGACATTCAATAGTGTGTCGCTAAATTTGTTTCTAAGTGATGGTTTTCTTGTAGTGCTAAGACCGGTGTTGAAGACACCGGCTTTATGTGACATGTGCAAGACCAGCGTCTTCAACACCATTTTTCGTAGTTTTACAACTTTCTGAAACAAAGTTCATATTTGCACCACACGTTTCGAAAAAGTTAATATCCGTACAATTTTTTTTTATATACAGGTTATATATTGTGGGATTTATCATTGTTTAAGATACCACCGACATCTAAAATGGGATGACATGTACATGATAATCAAAATCTACAATCTGGATATGATTAGAAAAACCGTATGTACTGTATGAAGTAGTCATTAAAGCTCTATCATAATATACAGACTATGAAGTAGTCAATAAAGCTCTATCATAATATACAGACTATGAAGTAGTCTTAAGCTCTATCATAATATACAGACTATGAAGTAGTCATTAAAGCTCTATCATAATATACAGACTATGAAGTAGTCTTAAGCTCTATCATAATATACAGACTATGAAGTAGTCCCTGTAATCGCTCTATCATAATATACAGACTATGAAGTAGTCAATCATAGTCAACTATTACCAAGTTGGTTGCTTACAAGATCGAGGTTTCAAATTCGGAGCTTGTTTTAGACATATTTTGAGGATGACCAGAAAAATGACTGCGGGTTATAAAGATAAAACCGATTAGATATATTGTTATAATAAACCAATAATATATAACTCCACCCTTAAATTACCTTTAACCATAAAAAACTTTGTAATAAAAACTAGTGTTATACCCGGCCGTTGTCCGGGGATAACAATTAGATATATACTTTAACGCGAGTCATTAATTTTAATATGTCAACCGTTACCATCGGGCAAGAAAAACGCATCGTTAAACAATACAACGTAAATCTTAAAACACAAAATTTTGGTGTTGCAACATTTCTTGGAAAATAAAAATAAGACAAGAAAAACGCATCGTTAAACAATACAACGTAAATCTTAAAACACAAAATTTTGGTGTTGCAACATTTCTTGGAAAATAAAAATAAGAATATAAAAACTTTGACGGTGAAAAAAAAAAGACTAAAACTGTAGTACCATGAATCCTCGAAAATCAAACTTTAATGGTAAAAATATAAAAGTCTTAAAAAAAGGATTTAGCGGTTAAAGTGTGAAACATTAAAACATTACTACTCTAAAAGTAATAATATAAATCAAAATAAAAAATAAAAACACAAAGAAGACGACATCTACACAACACACTAACTAAGAAATGGGAAGAAAAAAAAAAACCAAGCAGGCAGGCTAGCTGCTGAGCCAGCAGCCAGCCAAGCTGCTTCACTATTCACACCAAAAGTTTTTGTATAGGTTATTATTATAATAGTAAAAGAAAAGAGATGAGATGAGATATAGCTAGAACTTTGAATAAGTAAAAACAAGTAACTCAACATAACGTGGGCATTTATATCCACGGCAGATGTTGCTTCACATTAATGTTGTTAATTTAATGCTTATTAGCTATTAGTCAATCTCTAAGATATGGATAACGGCAAAGAAACAAAACTAAACCCGTAATTCGGCCTGTTATCTTTTCGGGTAGGTCGGTTCTGGATTGGGTTTGGTTTGATTCTCAGGTTTAAGGAATATTTGTTCTTCATTTGTTAAAATCCGACGGAGCAACAAAATTAAACCCGTGACCCGACACGTTACCTTATATATCAGACGGGTCGGTTTGAGTCGGGCTCAAGCAAAGTCTGGGACGGATCACGAATTTTCGAGTCATATGCTCATTTCTCTAGGTTGGCCAAGTACTATGACCAAGTGGGGTTCTATGCGTTCGCAAAAGCAAATTTATGTATAAACATTTTTCCAATTGTTTATTAGAAATATGTGTCCAACTTGTTAGCTTTGCAAGCTGAGTAAACGAAAACTTGCGGGTAATCAGGAGTCAACGGGTGTAATGTTTGTCCCTATAATTTGAACTAGTGAAGTTTGGGCCCGTTTTACGTGGCTCCAATTGTCGTGTTGATCCGGATTCGTTATATTAGTCTATTTGCGTAGAACCTACTTAAAAATTCAAATGAAGTGTGAAATAACAAAGAGATAACTTGAAGAAAACAAAAAATGTTTGTGCGAGAAAATTAAGAAAACCGCATTAAAAAGTGTGCAATATCAAATACATACATTTAGTTTGAGCAATAAAACTAAAAATCAAAAACGATAAAAAAAACAATACATTGAGTAAAAGTTTTCAATATATTAGTTGAAAATACAAAAGCAAAAATACTATCAAAAAAACCAAGGTAAAACCGAAAGAAAAAACCTGAAACGGGATCCGATATGGCAATCCAAATAGTGATGTGGGGTATAAGATGAACCAATAGAAGAGAATACAAAAGCAAAAACATTGTGCAAGAAACAAAGAAGAACCGAAAGAAAAAAACTCAAACGAGATCCGATATGGCAAAATCCGAGTAGTAACGCGGGGTGTAGGTGGACCAATAGAACAGTGCCACGTGGAAGTAGTTGAGAACACAAAAGCAAAAAAATTATGAAAAAAACAATAAAATCGAAAGAAAAAAACCCCAAACAGGATCCGATAAAAATCCAAATAGTGATGCGGGGTATAAGATGAACCAATATAAGAGAACACAAAAGAAAAAAAATTGTGCAAGAAACCAAGAAAAACCGAAAGGAAAAAAACCCCGAACGGGATCCAATATGACGAAATCCGAAACCGAAAGAAAAAAACTCAAACGGGATCCGATATGAGAAAATCCAAATAGTAATGCGGGGTATAAGATGAACCAATAGAAGAGAATACAAAAGCAAAAACATTGTGCAAGAAACAAAGAAGAACCGAAAGAAAAAAACTCAAACGGGATCCGATATAGCAAAATTCGAGTAGTAACACGGAATGTAGGTAAACTAATAAACAGTGGCACTGTTCGTTAGCACCATTTTAAATGATATTACAATTACAATTACAATTGGATTAAGATCCTCTGAAGTTGATCCAACTTCATAGGTGAAGTTGGATCAACTTTAACCATTGGATTAAATCCAATGGTCAAGATTTAAACATCAAAATTAGATCTTGACCATTGGATTTAATCCAATGGTTAAAGTTGATCCAACTTCACCTCTGAAGTTGGATCAACTTCAGAGGATTCTAATCCATTACAATTTGGAACTTCAAGGTATTGTCATTCTTCAAAACCATCAGACTACTATCCTTATGAACTATGAAGTTATGATTTGTATAAATTTTATTTGACAACAAATAAAAATAATATCATCATGATATATCATTTGAAACTGTTAACATTGAATTAATTCAATTATTAATACGTAAGTTATATATTTAAACGCAAAAAAATAACCAACTTAATAGATATGTGTTCTATGTAGTTTGTGTAAAATGTGTAGTGTTAAGAGACTCTTCTCAACCCTTGAATCAAATTACCATCTACGGTTTAGATTAAAATTAAAATAAAGATGAGAATATTTTAAAAATGTAAAATTGGAGATCGCATTCATATTCACTTCCATTCAATCGAACCTTTCACTCAAAAACTGAAGTTGAAGAGGTATACATTTCCAATAAAAGTATTGTCTATAAAGTGTTTGATTAAATGCTTAAATGAAAAGGTAAAAATGTTTGGTAAAATCACCCACTTGATACTCACCAATAGATGATTTTTTTTGTTTTTTATATATGTAAATTATAATCTATATATAATTTAGGAGATGTTTTGTTTGTGGTAATGGAAATGAATGATCCCATGTTTGGTTATTTTCTTTGGGATTACAAAATAGATATCAAACTTATCAATCAAAGCATATTTTAAGCTCATCAAAGATGTTAGAGTTTCAAAACCCATTATCAATTCTCAAGTTCCCTTTAAAACATAGATAATGATTCTTAACTTAAAACCAAACATGTCATTATTTTCAAAGGTTCAGCCCATATACCCTCGGCCCAAAAAAGGTCACTCCCTCAAACCTTATAACTCTTTTTGTAAAGTCAAGAGCCCAAGAAATTATGGATACAATTTAATCTAATCTAATAAATCTAACCAAAATTGCTTTCGGCGACGATACGGTATTCAAAATTTAAAACTCCCCTTTTGTTGTTTCTGTCTTGTTGAGCCAAACAAAAACAAAAACTACATATAACAATCTGTTGGTCTGGCTATTTAATTTTCGATGAAAACATTTGCATCATTTATTTTTCCTATGATTATGTGTAGATATAAAAATAAAAATATTTTATAATTTGGTTTGTTACTCATAATCAACGTCATGTATTTTGCAGCAAAGAAAACAAGTGAAGACACACACGTTTAGCTTTTTTCAACAATATAAAATGCGATATGATTATTAATTAATTAAGATCATAATACTTCAAATTTATTTAAGCCATCTGATCGATACAACATACAAACACTAAATTCATAAATCCATATATGGGGATGGAAGAGATAATTATTCAACACGATGGCTAGATTGATTGAAAGATCGATTTAGTTGTGAGTTTGCCCCGCATCATGAACTTGTTTGTAAGCCGCTGCCTCTGCAAGAGTGGCGCAACACCTGCATCCGTTGTAGTAACGTCCTCCGCCACAGCAACCATACCTACAATAATTTCCTCTACGTCCACCCCTGTTGTTGTACCCTCCACCATTGTAATTCCCTCCACGTCCGCCATTATATCCACGATCGTCACGACCATACTTGGCATCTTCTACTTCACCTACATCATCAATTATTCACCCAAAGGTATATTAGCATTACATTAATTAATTAATGGATGCATATCTAACATGCATTCAATAATTTATGAACTGTACGTTCTAAGCATGCATATAAGTTTGTAGTCTGGCTAGTACTTCTCATATTGCCATATATATATATAGTTTTATTATGAAATCAACCTTGTAGCTAGTTACTCTAAATAATATGAAAGAGATGATGGAATTAGTTTACTCACTGTCATGGTTGGAGGCCAAGTCCTTAGCAGCAGCAATTTCTGAGGTAATGAGGAGAACAGTTGCAAAAACAAGGACAAGTAGAAGGACTGTCTTTGAAACCATTTTAAACTTGTTCTTTTTTTGTTAGAGGATATATTTGGTATGTAGGATGAAAGAAATCATGTGCTATGCTTGTCTATTTATACAAGAATTTACAGGATGAATTTTATTAATTGCTGATTGGTTAGCTGGTGACAGGGCCGTTCCGTGGTTTTCAAGGGCTCTGTTCCCTAATTAAATAGGTCTCGCCAATGGAGTTGGTATTTGTAAGGTCTTTAAGGGTCAAACTGGTTTCGAATTTCACTTCCCACATTTATAAGGATGGATTGATAGGGTGTGTTTCGAGAGTCCCGCATTACCTCCA
>CM067172.1:49121264-49166264 GCA_034093135.1 Erigeron breviscapus
GCGCACCAAAGAGGAAGGTGCGGCGCACCAAAGAGAGTGCGGCGCACCAAAGAGGAGGTGCGGCGCACCAAAGAGGAGGTGCGGCGCACCAAAGAGGAGGTGCGGCGCACCAAAGAGGAGGTGCGGCGCACCAAAGAGGAGGTGCGGCGCACCAAAGAGGAGGTGCGGCGCACCAAAGAGGAGGTGCGGCGCACCAAAGAGGAGGTGCGGCGCACCAAAGAGGAGGTGCGGCGCACCAAAGAGGAGGTGCGGCGCACCAAAGAGGAGGTGCGGCGCACCAAAGAGGAGGTGCGGCGCACCAAAGAGGAGGTGCGGCGCACCAAAGAGGAGGTGCGGCGCACCAAGAGGAGGTGCGGCGCACCAAAGAGGAGGTGCGGCGCACCAAAGAGGAGGTGCGGCGCACCAAAGGAGGTGCGGCGCACCAAAAGGAGGTGCGGCGCACCAAGAGGAGGTGCGGCGCACCAAAGCCAAGTGCGGCGCACCAAAGAGGAAGTGCGGCGCACAAAAGATGCGGCGCACCATTGAGGAGGTGCGGCGCACCAAGCCAAGTGCGGCGCACCAAAGAGGAAGTGCGGCGCACAAAACGATCGGCGCACAAAGAGGAGGTGCGGCGCACCAAAGAGGAGGTGCGGCGCACCAAAGAGGAGGTGCGGCGCACCAAAGAAGTGCGGCGCACCAAAGAGGAAGGTGCGGCGCACCAAAAGAGGTGCGGCGCACCAAAGAGGAGGTGCGGCGCACCAAAGAGGAGTGCGGCGCACCAGAGGAGGTGCGGCGCACCAAAGAGGAGGTGCGGCGCACCAAAGAGGAGGTGCGGCGCACCAAAGAGGAGTGCGGCGCACCAAGAGGAGGTGCGGCGCACCAAAGAGGAGTGCGGCGCACCAAAGAGGAAGTGCGGCGCACCAAAACGAGTGCAGGGCACAAAAGGAGGTGCGGCGCACCAAAGAGGAGGTGCGGCGCACCAAGGGAGGTGCGGCGCACCAAAGAGGAGGTGCAGGGCACAAAGATGCGGCGCACCATTGAGGAGGTGCGGCGCACCAAGCCAAGTGCGGCGCACCAAAGAGGAAGTGCGGCGCACAAAACGAGTGCGGCGCACCAAAGAGGGTGCGGCGCACCAAAGAGGAGGTGCGGCGCACCAAAGAGGAGGTGCGGCGCACCAAAGAGGAGGTGCGGCGCACCAAAGAGGAGGTGCGGCGCACCAAAGAGGAGGTGCGGCGCACCAAAGAGGAGGTGCGGCGCACCAAGAGGAGGTGCGGCGCACCAAAGAGGAGGTGCGGCGCACCAAGAGGAGGTGCGGCGCACCAAAGAAGTGCGGCGCACCAAAGAGGAAGGTGCGGCGCACCAAAAGAGTGCGGCGCACCAAAGAGGAGGTGCGGCGCACCAAATTGAGGAGGTGCGGCGCACCAAGAAGTGCGGCGCACCAAAGAGGAAGGTGCGGCGCACCAAAAGGAGGTGCGGCGACAAAGAGAGGTGCGGCGCACCAAAGAGGAGGTGCGGCGCACCAAGAGGAGGTGCGGCGCACCAAGGAGGAGGTGCGGCGCACCAAGAGGAGGTGCGGCGCACCAAAGGAAGGTGCGGCGCACCAAGAGGTGCGGCGCACAAAGAGGAGTGCGGCGCACCATTGAGGAGGTGCGGCGCACCAAGTCAGGTGCGGCGCACCAAAGAGGAAGTGCGGCGCACAAAAGAGGTGCGGCGCACCAGAGGAGGTGCGGCGCACCAAGCCAGGTGCGGCGCACCAAAGAGGAGGTGTGGCGTACTTATTTCATTAAACAAGATTGTTAGTCAAATTTCACATAAAGTCAATGGGTCAAAATTCACGGATGTTACATTATTCCCCCGTTAAATGAATTTCGTCCCGAAATTCAACAAAACCCTAATTATTATACAAATGCGGGTACTTAGACTTCATGTGATCCTCTCGCTCCCAAGTGAACTCGGCTCCACGTCTAGCATTCCATCTAACCTTCACAATGGTGTAGCGCTTCTTCTTGAGTCTCTTTTCTTGACGATCCAAAATCTCCACCGGCTCTTCAACAAAGTTCAAATTCGAATCAACCCTAATTTCATCCATAGGCACATGATGTGTAGGATCCGCCAAACACTTGCGCAAATTACAAATATGAAACACATCATGCACACCGCTAAGCTCTTGAGGCAATTCTAGCCGATAAGCAACCTTCCCAACCCGTTCAAGAATCTTGAAAGGACCAATATACCTTGGCGCAAGTTTTCCCCGCTTCACAAAACGTACAACACCCTTCCAAGGTGATACCTTCAAGAGTACATAATCACCAACTTCAAACTCCAACGGTCTTCGCCTCACATCGGCATACTTCTTTTGACGTTCACGGGCCAACTGCAACTTCTCCTTAATTTGAGATATTACCTTGGTTGTTTCAATCACGATTTCTGGCCCGATAAGTTGACTCTCTCCAATTTCCGCCCAAGCTAAAGGAGAACGACATACCCTACCATATAATGCTTTAAAGGGTGCCATTTGAATGGTAGCATGATAGCTATTGTTGTATGAAAATTCTACTAGCGGCAAATGGTCTTCCCAACTCCCACCAAAATCGATTGCACACGCCCTTAACATGTCTTCAAGTGTTTGAATGGTTCTCTCGGTTTGTCCATCCGTTTGAGGGTGAAACGCCGTGCTCATGTCGAGTCGAGTACCCATGGCTTTTTGAAAGGCTTCCCAAAATTTAGATTTAAAACGGGCATCCCTATCCGAAATAATAGAAATCGGCACTCCATGCTTAGATATTACTTCCTTGATGTACAATCGAACCAAAGTGTCAAATTTATCGGTTTCACGAATGGCTAGAAAGTGAGCCGATTTCGTTAACCGATCTACTATCACCCAAATCGTGTCACGGCCGCTTCTCGTCCTCGGTAGTTTAGTGATGAAGTCCATTGAGATATGCTCCCACTTCCATTCGGGCATCACCGGTTGCTCCAACAATCCGGGTGGCTTCTTGTGATCGGCTTTGACTTGTAAGCAAGTAAGACACTCACTCACATACCTTGCCACATCACGCTTCATGCCCGGCCACCAATATAATTCCTTCAAGTCAAAGTACATCTTATCCGACCCGGGATGGACCGAATAAGGCGATAGGTGAGCTTCATTCATAATAAGCGTTCTTAAGTCGCCGAAAATAGGAACCCAAAGTCTTTCAACCATGTATAGCCCATTATCATTCTTTCGGTCAAATAGTTGTTCCATGCCATCTAGGTTTTCGTTTCCAAAGTTTTCCGGTAGGGTGGCTTGAATTTGGGCTTCAATGATCCGATCACGAATGTTTGGCCCTACCGTGAGGCTCATAGCTCTAGCCCGTCTTGGTTTCACTCTCTCCTTTCGGCTCAAGGCATCGGCTACTACATTTGCCTTGCCCGGGTGATAACGGATGTCACAATCATAATCACTAAATAGCTCTAACCAACGCCTTTGCCTCATGTTCAATTCACTTTGGTTGAAGATGTGTTGGAGACTTTTGTGATCGGTATAAATCACACATTTGGTGCCATAGAGGTAATGCCTCCAACACTTCAAAGCAAACACAACCGCCCCCAATTCCAAATCATGTGTCGGGTAGTTCTTCTCATGCACCTTCAATTGCCGAGAGGCATAAGCGATGACTTTACCCTTTGCATAAGGACACAACCCAATCCTTGCCCCGAAGCATCACAATAAACCACAAAATCTTCGATCCCATCCGGAAGTGTCAAAATAGGAGCATCACATAGCATATCCTTAAGTGTTTGGAAGGCGTTCTCTTGTCTTTCGCCCCATTCAAAATTTCTCTCCTTTTGAGTCAAGAGGGTGAGTGGTTGTGCAATACGGGAGAAATTTTCAATAAATCTTCTATAGTAACCCGCCAATCCAAGGAATTGACGGATCTCGGATGGCGTTTCGGGTCTTCTCCAGTTCTTGACCGCTTCAATCTTGTTTGGGTCCACATGAATACCATCCTTGCTCACTACGTGACCAAGGAAGTGGACCTCTTCCAACCAAAACTCACACTTGGAAAATTTCGCATACAACTTCTCCTTCCTTAGTAATTCAAGCACTTCACGCAAGTGCTTAACATGCTCCTCCTTTGTCTTCGAGTATACAAGTATGTCATCAATGAAAACAATAACGGACTTGTCTAAATATGGTTGACACACCCGGTTCATCAAGTCCATGAACACCGCCGGTGCATTAGTCAACCCAAATGGCATCACGGTGAATTCAAAATGGCCATACCTTGTGCGAAAAGCCGTTTTGGGGATGTCATCTTCATGTACCCGGAGTTGATGATAACCCGAGCGAAGATCGATTTTTGAGAAGTGCTTAGCTCCTTGAAGTTGATCAAACAAGTCATCAATTCTAGGGAGAGGATATCGGTTCTTCACGGTGAGCTTGTT
This sequence comes from Erigeron breviscapus, assembly GCA_034093135.1. Classification (NCBI taxonomy): domain Eukaryota; kingdom Viridiplantae; phylum Streptophyta; class Magnoliopsida; order Asterales; family Asteraceae; genus Erigeron; species Erigeron breviscapus. Next base: position 49,125,675 of record CM067172.1, read on the forward strand.
CAATTCCCGATAATCAATACACATTCTGAAGGATCCGTCTTTCTTTTTGACGAAGAGAACAGGAGCACCCCAAGGAGATTGACTAGGGCGAATGAAACCCTTCTCTTGGAGTTCCTTGAGTTGAGTTTGTAGCTCCTGCATTTCAGTTAAGGCTAGTCTATATGGAGCTTTTGCTATGGGCGCGGCTTCGGGAATAAGATTGATACGAAAATCAAGTTCACGGGGCGGAGGCAACCCCGGTAAGTCGTCCGGAAAAACATCGGGAAAATCACAAACGATAGGGACGGTCTTCAATTCTACCTTTGAGATGGTAGCACTAAAGACTTTAGAAGTTGAAGAATCGGAGGTTTCACCTTGAACCCTAAGGATTTTACCGTTAGCCAAAGGTATTTTAACAACCCTCTCGCCACAATCAATGGTTGCATTTACCGCCGTCAACCAATCCATACCCACTATAATATCAAAACTACCAATGTCAAGGGGCATAAGGTCAATGAAGAAGTCGACATCTTCTAACGTCAAGACACATTCCCGAAGTATTTGACTAATTCTAGTTAGTGACCCATTTACCATTTCAATGTCAAGCACATAGTTTAGAGCACACGGATGCACATCAATCAAAGGAACAAAGTTAGAAGACACGAGGCTAAAATCGGCCCCGGAATCAAATAGAACGGTGGCATAGAGACCATTAAGGAGAAAAGTACCTGCTACAACGTTGGGATCATTGCGGGCTTCATTTACATTGGCCGCAAAGGCTCGGCCGCGTGGTTGCACTTGGTGGTCTTGTTGTCCCCGGTTTTGATTAGGCCCGACCATTTGTAGTTGGTTGGGGTGGACGGCTACTTGCACTTGTTGCCCCACCCATCGAGGGCAATTATTACGGTAGTGGTCACGGCTACCACATTCAAAACATTCGCCTCTTCTTTGATTACCTTGAGGAGGAACGGCCCGAATAGGAGCCGCGTTCATTGGGCCGGCTCTTGGAGCTCTACAATTCTTGGATGCGTGCCTAACTTGGTTGCAATTATAACATGCCCCACATGGAGTAGTGGCGGGATGGTGCCTGTTGCACCTCCCACAGAAAGGATGAGGCCCGGTATAAGGTCTCCTAGCCGGTTCTACCGCCGCCATCACCCTACCCCTATAAGCATTCTTGGGATCAAACCTTCCCGCTTTCTTTACCCCACTTGACTCACCCACTTCTTTCCTCTTGTTTGATGAGGATTTGCTCAAAACACCACTCCTCAATAAATCCTCAGTCACACTCCCGGCTTGGTTGACCGCATTAGCCAAAGAAGTAGGCATGTTGGAGTTTACATAAGATCGGACTTGAGGATTCAAGCCCAATACAAACTTCTGGATGGCCTGTGACTCGGTGCCCACCAAGTGAGGAATGAGGGTAGACAGTTCTTGAAATCGTCTCACATAGCCCTTGTAGTCGGCTCCCTCCATGTTTAGATTTGCGAATTCAATGGTTAGATTTTGTAGTTCATATGGAGGACAAAACTTTGCTTTTACTTTGTCTTTGAAGTCAATCCATTCCAAATTTTGAGTCCGCCCCAAAGTTATTTCCTGGTTCCACCAACTCAAGACGTCATGCCTAAACATGCCGGATGCATAGGAAATCCGGTCATCATAGGTGCAATGACTCCTTTCTATCACCGCCTCTATCGCCTCAAACCACCTTATACATTCCGTGGGACCACCCTTCCCATCAAACTCCGGTGCCCCACAACTTTTAAAATCCTTAAATATACACCCTTGGCGGTATCCGCCATACTGATTATTCATGGGCATACCGATACCAACTCCCACCGGTCCCTCTTCTTCATCCTCTACGGCATGAGGTTGAGCATTTTCATTATTTTCGTTTTCTGGAGCTTCGTTGTCTTGAGCCACATTATTTTGCCCAAGATTTGCGGTGACTTGAGCAATGATGGTTGGCATGATGCCGGCGACTGTTTGAGCAATTACCTCAGCCAAGTTTGGCTCAGAGCTCTACCACGACCCCTACCACGGCCCCTACCACGACCTCTACCACGGCCCCTACCTCCTTGTATTTCCGGTTGAGCTTCCGGTTGAGGTTCTTCCTCTTCAGCCCTATAGTTCGTTCGGACTCTCCTTGGTCTCTCCATTTCTATAAAACAAGTGACACGTTGACCCGAGAGTTAGTCTCAAATGCTCACATGTTAGCCACACAAGTAGTCAATGCTCTCAAACCGATACTACATACTCATTTCATATCATTAAGTTAAAGCAAGAGTGTTAGCATCATAAGGGATTTTTACATATCATAACATCAAGTAATCATGCTCATTACGTCATGCAATCAACAACTAACACGAATGATTCAAAGTATAATCCGAATTCGATATGCTCTCTAGTTATTGACCGGGTATGTATACAAGGTGTACCAACGGCTAACCTTCCACCTAATCAACTTCCATTAAGCATATCGGTTCCTTATCATACTTTAAGCCACACGTGCGCAATCCACGATGTCATGAACTTGCTATAATATCGGGTAACCATAAAAGAGTTGATTGGGTTCTTTTAGGGTTGCCACAATATTATACTAAGTTAATGGCATCCTTTCATTTTGCCCTAAATCAACACATTAATTCCAACAATTTACAACAACAACCCATGTCAACTACAATTTACATTCATCATATTGAATTCAAGTTTTCATACAGTAGGTCTTAACTACGAACTCACACGGGGATTCACAAAATTCACATTGCACACGAATTCCTAACCATGCATGCTATATGAAGAGTTTTAACTTAAGCCGTAGTCTAGGTCAAACCGCCTAATTCTCTACGACCACGCATGGACAACCATTCTGTAACACCCCAAGCCGAGGCTCGGAATATCACGGAAATCACATAGCACCAGGTGGGATTACAATAGAACCAACTAAAATGCAAATAAGAATTCGGTGAATCCATTACAATGCAAAATAGACAACATAATACAACAGGAGCAAATAGCCATCAAAGTTAACAAAACCACATCCAAGGATGGCAAACGATCCCAAGTATAATGCAATCAGAAGGCCAATGAATCCTTGATCCATACAGTCCAAGTCCGGGTTCAATAGCAAGCTAAACAATTCAGTCAAACTCCATGCCTTGGAAGAACCTGGTTACCTGAAAAGTGTACTAAGCATAGTCAACACAAGGTTGGTGAGTTCGTAGTAATGGTTCGTAAAGAACCAACATCAATAATCGACATATAAGAATAAAGGCTAGACATGACTTACAGTGAGCCTCTACATAACACAACATCGCCCAACAACAAGATTACACCAGACAAGAAAATGCGTAATGAGAATGCACAAATGATATGCGTATCAATGCAAGTGCCAAATGTATGAATAAGCAAACATGCTTATCCTAAGCGTGACCTTCAATCACGTATGCAACGATACCTTCTGCCATCGCAATGGACAAGGCTGTATCTCAAAATCATCGAGATATATATGTCTATATACTCGGGGTCAGGTCTACATCCAAAATGGGTGCATACATCTATGCACCAGGATGCCGGCAATCCCCTGCCGAGGGTCCAACAATAATGTATGCAATGCTTACAACCAAATGTAAATGCATAATTCGAAACCAACAATCGATATACGATGAATATGAATCAATAATCAATATTCGCCAATCCTGAGTCATCAATCAACAATTCGACAATCATAAATCAATAATCACCATTCATCAACATCAGCTATTAACCACAACTCAAACCAACTATACGTGCATATACTTCAGAGGATTCTACTTCCTTCGAGTCTCAGATGCTTATATATAGGGTCACCCGCAGCCTTCCCACCACATCTAAAACCCGACGAAGGCATAACCGACTTTCATGTATGTACATCTATCCTAATATCACTAGATACTTAACAAATATAAACTAAATCATTCAAACGTGATAACCATCTCAACCATTCAATACTCAATCAATTTAATCAATCAAACGACAAGAACCATCACACCAGTCCAACAGTTAAAACAATCAATCAATCAATCAATCAATCAATACAAGTAAACACGCCAGGTTTACACTTTTCAGCCCGAATCTCAATACTCCAACCAATTTAACCAATCAAACGAAAGGAAACATCACATCAATCCAACAACTAAAACAACCAATCATTCAATCAATCAATCAATCAATCAATCAATCAATAAATACAAGTAAACACGCCAGGTTTACACTTTTCAGCCCGAATCTCAAGCGAGTAGGGAGATACGAAACTCACCTCGACCGGCAAAGAAGCTAGTATAAGATTACAAACGAGTAATAGGATCCACACGTCCACCACCTATAATTATACATCAATATACCATAATGTCAACTCTACAATCATAAACAAGTTAGTTTAGCACAATTAGGTCAAGTCACAAACCCTAAACGCCTTTCCAACTTAAACGAGTAGGAAACAAGACACATTTGACTCGACCTTTTTAGAAATGAGAAAGGATTCATACAAAAAGAGGGTTACCACTAGAAACTAGACTCTCTTACGATTCCAACGATAGGTCATACGACTTGTTTGGACTTACGGATCAAAAGTTACGACCTTTCAAACTAAAACAGTTTTTGCTGCACTGGAGGAAAGGTGCGGCGCACCATTGATGAGGTGCGGCGCACCAAGCCAGGTGCGGCGCACCAAGGAGGGTGTGAAGGTATGCTGACTGTATGGAAGCAAAAACAGTTACCATTACCCTACAATATAACATTTTGTAATTTTATTTCTTTTTTTGATATAAATTAATGAATTATAGTATCAAAGATCCACTAAAATTTTGGGCCTCTAAAACTTTTTGGCCCTGTACAGTTGTACATGTTGCACATGCCCAAATGAGTTAATAAAATTTTAAACCTTTTCGTTTCGTGGTATATATCATTCCAGACACCGTAAATTCTTTGTGGGGCCGTATAGATGGACGACTTTTTTACAAATGGGTCACGAGTTAAGGTCATCTCCAACCCAAAACTTAGTTTGTTAGAGCATAGAGAGTTTATGTTGTGTCAACAACATATTGAACTAGCATATTAAACCACCATTTACCTCCAACGCAACATACTGGTTTTCTCTCTACTTGTGCCTATTTTATGAACCCAATAAAAATGAGACAAAAAAAAAAAAGAGAACTCCAACAAGCTGATCATACTCCGTATTTCAGTACCCCCAACAAATTAAAGCCAACAAACTGAAAAGCAAATTGAAGCTACAATCACAACAAACTGGAAATCTGTATGCATATTGACAAGCAAACTACGGTGATATCCAAACATATTTATATACTTGTTCTTTTGGTCTAGACCTTGAAAAAGGATCATTTGAGTCCAAAAGACCATAAAATAAGGAATTAAACCTACCAAATTAACGTATAGTTTTTAAATCTATTGCAGATCGACAAAATTTACCTTGACATTATGAATTTGTCCTAATCTTTTGGGTGATGATAAATCTACAACAATTTTTATACATCTACAACAAATACATATATATTAATGCATAATGTCTAAAACAGTTATTGTTGTAGATGTATAAGAAGTGTTGTAGATATATCACTACCCCTCATTACTCTATTTTTAGGTTTATTCGTATTTAACAGACGATAAACACAAATTATATATGGATTCAGGTATTTGTAAGCAACTAAGATTATAGAAAGTGTTTATCATTCAAAATATATTGTTTTGTTTACCTTTTGAAGCTAATTATCGATCATGTGTTTAATCCATGTTATTTTTTGCCAAAAACAGAAAAAATAGATTCATTGAATATTGAGAAGCCAATATATATATATATGCTTAATAATTAGGTAAACTTATCGACTGAAACAAACCATGTGGTGCATTTAACATCAGGCATGGCCGTACGTTGTTTAATTTGTTTAAATATTATCATAGTCCATACCTTAGTATTTAATTAATTAATTGTCTCTCATATATGTCGATCGGCTTGGATCGTATGCGTGCAGGCATGCTGTCTATGTGTGACTATTGTGATATGGATTAGAACTTAGAAGTGTCCATATTGTTTATCTATATATTATGTATGATGCATGAATTATACTTCACAATTGCAATTAAAAAAAATTTATATTTTGCTTTCCCGATCGAGCATCTTCATTATTAACGGTTATTGGATACTTCACTTTTATCACTTAAAAGTCAAAACTGTAAGAGTAATTTAATTTACCTACAGATAAAATGAGAAATTGGACTACCAAATCATATCCATTTTTAACCATAGACAATTATTTAGAGAGAAACTATAATAGTAATAGAATAGACAATACTTTTGGTTATACATTTTAGGCAGATTATATCGTTTTTTCTTCTTCTTTTAATTTTAAGACATACTGATCCGTACCGTATATGGTTTATGTAACGCCCCTAATTTTCAAAACAATACAAAATGATATCAAAGGGACTTAAAGGCAAAAAGAGCGTTAATCTTATTCAAAGTCAAACCAAAGTCAACCTGACAAATCAAAATATATACTTCTAAAGCTTGAAATAAAACTCTAAAGCCGAGGGGTGCTAAGTCCACTTCTATCTACTCTCTTCTCTCGTTCCCAAAGCCCGTTTGATCACCTGCCGTATAAGAAAGAAAAAGGAATACGGCTGAGCAAAAAGCTCAGTGACGGATATGACAAAAGCAGAAATATAATATGAAAAGCAGAGACGTAATTCAAAGACAAACTTATTACCTTAACAAACTTATTTCAAATCAAAGTACACATACGCATAGCTTCACCAATACCTTATACATTAACAAATCAAAGTATACTAGAAAACCAAGTCTCATAAAATAATGCACATAAGAGTCAAACAAAATTTCCTATCAAAGGGTCGAACGCTTCGTATGACACTACGAAAACGCCAACCATCAAACTACAAAATGCCTAGGATCGATCCATACGCCTCCTATCAAAATATCAAAGTGCGCATACCACTACCGGGTAATCAAAAGGAGACGCCGTAGATCAAATCAAATACACCGCTACGGCCGGTGCCACGTCATCGGTGTCACAATAACGCGCCCATGGGACCTCCATGGATAGGTTACTCTTATATGCATATCTTAAGAAACCGTTTTGACCGACTTATATATTTAAGTATATCGAATAAGTTTTGAAAAGACAAAATCGAATTTTTGGACTAATAAAGTAATTAAAGACATTTTAAATATAGACTTAAAAGCACATCTCTGTCCACCCAATTCATACAAAATTCTAATAGGGACGTCAAAACTTATAATATGCGACTGTATTAAATTATCGGGTCAAGGAATATTCGATGGATATATCATGAATCACATAATGCGACTGTATTAATCTTTCGGGCCAATTAATATGATTCATAATATGCGACTGTATTAAATTATCGGGTCAAGGAATATTCGATGGATATATCATGAATCACATAATGCGACTGTATTATCTTTCGGGCCAACGAATATTCGAGGGACATTAGTGTACAATTTGGGACAAACTTGTACAAATCATAGCATCAGTGTAACACCAAACGCATCTTTATCGGGACTGTTTTCGAATCGGGTTTCAAGAGACGGTTTTGACACAACTATATAATAAAATATTATGACTCCCCAATTAATAATCATGAAGGCAACCTCGTTAGTACATCAAAAGTGAGGAATATCATAACATTCTACAAAGGCTAACAAACAAATAACTTTTCAAATAAAACATCATTTTCATACACATTTAATCAAATAAAGTTTTGAGATGAAAGATTTTACCGAAAGGATCCTAATACCACCTAGAATATCCGTACTATTATATATATAACAAATAAAGTTTTGAAGGAAAGAATTGTACCGAAAAGATCCTAATAGCAACTAGAATATCCGTACTATTATATATATAACAAATAAAGTTTTGAAGGAAAGAATTGTACCGAAAAGATCCTAATAACCTCTAGAATATCCGTACTATTATATATATAACAAATAAAGTTTTGAAGGAAAGAATTGTACCGAAAAGATCCTAATAACCTCTAGAATATCCGTACTATTATATATATAACAAATAAAGTTTTGAAGGAAAGAATTGTACCGAAAAGATCCTAATAACCTCTAGAATATCCGTACTATTATATATATAACAAATAAAGTTTTGAAGGAAAGAATTGTACCGAAAAGATCCTAATAACCTCTAGAATATCCGTACTATTATATATATAACAAATAAAGTTTTGAAGGAAAGAATTGTACCGAAAAGATCCTAATAACCTCTAGAATATCCGTACTATTATATATATAACAAATAAAGTTTTGAAGGAAAGAATTGTACCGAAAAGATCCTAATAACCTCTAGAATATCCGTACTATTATATATATAACAAATAAAGTTTTGAAGGAAAGAATTGTACCGAAAAGATCCTAATAACCTCTAGAATATCCGTACTATTATATATATAACAAATAAAGTTTTGAAGGAAAGAATTGTACCGAAAAGATCCTAATAACCTCTAGAATATCCGTACTATTATATATATAACAAATAAAGTTTTGAAGGAAAGAATTGTACCGAAAAGATCCTAATAACCTCTAGAATATCCGTACTATTATATATATAACAAATAAAGTTTTGAAGGAAAGAATTGTACCGAAAAGATCCTAATAACCTCTAGAATATCCGTACTATTATATATATAACAAATAAAGTTTTGAAGGAAAGAATTGTACCGAAAAGATCCTAATAACCTCTAGAATATCCGTACTATTATATATATAACAAATAAAGTTTTGAAGGAAAGAATTGTACCGAAAAGATCCTAATAACCTCTAGAATATCCGTACTATTATATATATAACAAATAAAGTTTTGAAGGAAAGAATTGTACCGAAAAGATCCTAATAACCTCTAGAATATCCGTACTATTATATATATAACAAATAAAGTTTTGAAGGAAAGAATTGTACCGAAAAGATCCTAATAACCTCTAGAATATCCGTACTATTATATATATAACAAATAAAGTTTTGAAGGAAAGAATTGTACCGAAAAGATCCTAATAACCTCTAGAATATCCGTACTATTATATATATAACAAATAAAGTTTTGAAGGAAAGAATTGTACCGAAAAGATCCTAATAACCTCTAGAATATCCGTACTATTATATATATAACAAATAAAGTTTTGAAGGAAAGAATTGTACCGAAAAGATCCTAATAACCTCTAGAATATCCGTACTATTATATATATAACAAATAAAGTTTTGAAGGAAAGAATTGTACCGAAAAGATCCTAATAACCTCTAGAATATCCGTACTATTATATATATAACAAATAAAGTTTTGAAGGAAAGAATTGTACCGAAAAGATCCTAATAACCTCTAGAATATCCGTACTATTATATATATAACAAATAAAGTTTTGAAGGAAAGAATTGTACCGAAAAGATCCTAATAACCTCTAGAATATCCGTACCTGAATAAGCGTCTAAAACTTTACAAGCCGAGATAATCCGCCAAGATTCTCAAACAAAGTCTACATTGACATATAATTTAAATAAATTACGAGTCTTTTTATACTCCTGATCTCTACTTCGAAATATTTATGTTCATAATAATAATTAGCTAGTTATTTTATTATTGTTATCATCGACTAATCGTTACCCCATTTAACAACACAATTTGACTAAGTTAATTTATTGACATAACAAGTTTAAGACTCCTAGTGTATAATTTGTTTATATTAATACAAAAATATTACTCCATGTCTTTCACACGGTTGCAATTAAAGACTTTTATATATATTATCTTTAAAATTTATTTATTTACAATTAACAGTTGCTTAATTAAAAATAAGAACTAGATGTTATTTTTCTATAACGACGTGACAAACAGTCCATTCAATTACTTGTCACCAACTATTATCATTTTTCTTTATCACCTTATGTTTACCTTGATTTTATAAATCATTACATTATAACACTGCGTATATACATATATGGTTTTAAAGAGATTAATATTTTTAAATTTCTAATTTATATTTACAAGATATTTAATTTGGGGCATTTATCCTCTTTACCTTTTTATCCAAGAAAATAGATTACTTACACATACCGATAAGATTAGAAGATTAGTATTAATATTTATGAAAAGCTAGAACAACCAAACGATTCATTTGCGGGTATGTATGACGGTTATGGTATATAAATGTCGAGATTTAATACTAGTAAAGATATGGACAACTAATATTTTTACTCAAGCAAGATATGAGCACTATAAGAAAATCATGTCTAAAAGTTTTAAGGATTTTGATGGATTGTAGTTAACTTTTTATCTACTCATTTACCGATAAATCATTTCATATAAGAGTTATCTTGTTAAATGAAATTTACTAGTCATTACTAAAATTTTATGGTCAATAAATATTACTAAACAAATTATATAATTTGTTTATATATTAATACAAAAATATTACTCCATGTCTTTCACACGGTTGCAATTAAAGACTTTTATATATATTATCTTTAAAATTTATTTATTTACAATTAACAGTTGCTTAATTAAAAATAAGAACTAGATGTTATTTTTCTATAACGACGTGACAAACAGTCCATTCAATTACTTGTCACCAACTATTATCATTTTTCTTTATCACCTTATGTTTACCTTGATTTTATAAATCATTACATTATAACACTGCGTATATACATATATGGTTTTAAAGAGATTAATATTTTTAAATTTCTAATTTATATTTACAAGATATTTAATTTGGGGCATTATAATTCTATCCTTCCAAAAATAATTCGTCCTTGAATTTAAGATAACTAGAAGTTATTTATATATATATATATCTATATATGTTTTACATATTATCAACTTAAGATAAAATCATATTAATCTTAGGATAAAATGTATTTCTCCAATTAAAATTGACTTCCCCATAATATATATTTATATAATATTATATATTATATATAATTAAAATTGACTTCCCCATAATATATATTTCTTACATGTGGTCTTATTTATAGTCTTTTAATTTATTTATTTTTTTGAGTTATTACAATATTACCTCCTTAAAAAGAATTCGTCCTCGAATTCAATCGTATGAATAATATTACGACTAAATTGGCATGCTCTATGTATAACATAAATATAAAGTTTTATTTCTTATTACTTATTTCTTATTATTTGTTTATGTTGTTATTATTATGATTATTATTATATCTTTTTTTTTTCAAACTCCGCTAAACTTATTATTATTTTTTTAAGTATGGACGACCACATTTCAATTCATTGTTATAAATCATTAGTTTTTATTATTATTACTTTTGGTTATAACTTAAGATTAAATCTATTATATTAAACTTAGAGCAAATTAATCTTTAAATTTAAGTTTACTTTTTATCAAATTTACATTGTTTTGGAATTTGGAGGATATTACAACTCCACTCACTTAAAAAAATTTCGACCTCGAAATTGAAAGAAAAATCTTAACCCAAAGTCTACCCAAAATCTCACAGGCCATAACTTAAGTCTTAAGTTTCCACAGGAAAAGAACCTATGTCGAGTATAAACCTTAACGGATCGAAAGATTAACTAATCACTCTTCCCACAACTCACAGGTCATAACTTAGGACTAAGTTTCTACAAGAAAGAACCTATGCTCTGATACCATTCTGTAACGCCCCTAATTTTCAAAACAATACAAAATGATATCAAAGGGACTTAAAGGCAAAAAGAGCGTTAATCTTATTCAAAGTCAAACCAAAGTCAACCTGACAAATCAAAATATATACTTCTAAAGCTTGAAATAAAACTCTAAAGCCGAGGGGTGCTAAGTCCACTTCTATCTACTCTCTTCTCTCGTTCCCAAAGCCCGTTTGATCACCTGCCGTATAAGAAAGAAAAAGGAATACGGCTGAGCAAAAAGCTCAGTGACGGATATGACAAAAGCAGAAATATAATATGAAAAGCAGAGACGTAATTCAAAGACAAACTTATTACCTTAACAAACTTATTTCAAATCAAAGTACACATACGCATAGCTTCACCAATACCTTATACATTAACAAATAAAGTTTTGAAGGAAAGAATTGTACCGAAAAGATCCTAATAGCAACTAGAATATCCGTACTATTATATATATAACAAATAAAGTTTTGAAGGAAAGAATTGTACCGAAAAGATCCTAATAGCAACTAGAATATCCGTACTATTATATATATAACAAATAAAGTTTTGAAGGAAAGAATTGTACCGAAAAGATCCTAATAGCAACTAGAATATCCGTACTATTATATATATAACAAATAAAGTTTTGAAGGAAAGAATTGTACCGAAAAGCTCCTAATAGCAACTAGAATATCCGTACTATTATATATATAACAAATAAAGTTTTGAAGGAAAGAATTGTACCGAAAAGATCCTAATAGCAACTAGAATATCCGTACTATTATATATATAACAAATAAAGTTTTGAAGGAAAGAATTGTACCGAAAAGATCCTAATAGCAACTAGAATATCCGTACTATTATATATATAACAAATAAAGTTTTGAAGGAAAGAATTGTACCGAAAAGATCCTAATAGCAACTAGAATATCCGTACTATTATATATATAACAAATAAAGTTTTGAAGGAAAGAATTGTACCGAAAAGCTCCTAATAGCAACTAGAATATCCGTACTATTATATATATATCGAATAAGTTTTGAAAAGACAAAATCGAATTTTTGGACTAATAAAGTAATTAAAGACATTTTAAATATAGACTTAAAAGCACATCTCTGTCCACCCAATTCATACAAAATTCTAATAGGGACGTCAAAACTTATAATATGCGACTGTATTAAATTATCGGGTCAAGGAATATTCGATGGATATATCATGAATCACATAATGCGACTGTATTAATCTTTCGGGCCAATTAATATGATTCATATTATGCGACTGTATTAATTTTCGTGGCCAATAAATATGATTCATAATATGCGACTGTATTATCTTTCGGGCCAACGAATATTCGAGGGACATTAGTGTACAATTTGGGACAAACTTGTACAAATCATAGCATCAGTGTAACACCAAACGCATCTTTATCGGGACTGTTTTCGAATCGGGTTTCAAGAGACGGTTTTGACACAACTATATAATAAAATATTATGACTCCCCAATTAATAATCATGAAGGCAACCTCGTTAGTACATCAAAAGTGAGGAATATCATAACATTCTACAAAGGCTAACAAACAAATAACTTTTCAAATAAAACATCATTTTCATACACATTTAATCAAATAAAGTTTTGAGATGAAAGATTTTACCGAAAGGATCCTAATACCACCTAGAATATCCGTACTATTATATATATAACAAATAAAGTTTTGAAGGAAAGAATTGTACCGAAAAGATCCTAATAGCAACTAGAATATCCGTACTATTATATATATAACAAATAAAGTTTTGAAGGAAAGAATTGTACCGAAAAGATCCTAATAGCAACTAGAATATCCGTACTATTATATATATAACAAATAAAGTTTTGAAGGAAAGAATTGTACCGAAAAGATCCTAATAACCTCTAGAATATCCGTACCTGAATAAGCGTCTAAAACTTTACAAGCCGAGATAATCCGCCAAGATTCTCAAACAAAGTCTACATTGACATATAATTTAAATAAATTACGAGTCTTTTTATACTCCTGATCTCTACTTCGAAATATTTATGTTCATAATAATAATTAGCTAGTTATTTTATTATTGTTATCATCGACTAATCGTTACCCCATTTAACAACACAATTTGACTAAGTTAATTTATTGACATAACAAGTTTAAGACTCCTAGTGTATAATTTGTTTATAATAATAATATCTTGAACTTGATAAAATAATAGTAATAATAATACTGATATAATAAAACACTATACATGTTCATCCCCTTTCTTACAACCTCCATGCACAACCCTGTGAAACCATTTTTTTTTAACGCTTGACATCATTTTGCAAAATATGACTACGTGACAGTTTTAATATGATTAACCACATCAACAACGATTCAAAATTTTGTTTTCGCTAGCGTGACACTTATTCTAAGACTCGAAAATGAAACTCGGTTGTGACATCATAAAGTTTAACCATGAGTTATATTCCGTTAAATAATGACTCGTATATACTTAACAGAAACAAGGGATACGATCAATATTCAAATAGGTTGATTGGATCATACCTCCGCTTGACGAGAAATAGGCCTCGTAACAAAAACGAAAGGAACTCAAAAGATCTTGGAACATACTAATTAGAACACCCGCACTCGAATCTTACTTAGTAACACCTACTATCGTCACTAGCTTCCTTTCGGTTTCTCTTAAGGATGTATTTTATGGTTGCTTAATAACTTTGGAAGACTGAAAATAGTGCATCGAAGGGGATCGATTTATATAGATAAGTTTGACTTTGACATGGGCCTTGAGTATTACGGGAAGGTTTTTAAAGGTGATAAACCCATATTAAATTTTGATTTTATCCTCTTTAGCTTTTTATCCAAGAAAATAGATTACTTACACATACCGATAAGATTAGAAGATTAGTATTAATATTTATGAAAAGCTAGAACAACCAAACGATTCATTTGCGGGTATGTATGACGGTTATGGTATATAAATGTCGAGATTTAATACTAGTAAAGATATGGACAACTAATATTTTTACTCAAGCAAGATATGAGCACTATAAGAAAATCATGTCTAAAAGTTTTAAGGATTTTGATGGATTGTAGTTAACTTTTTATCTACTCATTTACCGATAAATCATTTCATATAAGAGTTATCTTGTTAAATGAAATTTACTAGTCATTACTAAAATTTTATGGTCAATAAATATTACTAAACAAATTATATAATTTGTTTATATGAATACAAAAATATTACTCCATGTCTTTCACACGGTTGCAATTAAAGACTTTTATATATATTACCTTTAAAATTTATTTATTTACCATTAACAGTTTATATATATATATATATATATATATATATATATTATATTTTCTATATATTATATATATATATATATATATTATATATATATATATATATATTATATATATATATATTATATATATATATATATTATATATATATATATATATATATATTATATATATATATATATTATATATATATATATATATTATATAGAATAGTCGTAATATCGCTATTATTATTATATTTCATTAAGGCTTTTAAGGAAACTCATAATATATATTAATATATTATATATGTAACTTCCCTTTTATTTATGGACGTACATCAATTTGTGTTCTTACTTTAAGGTTTTATACGCGTAGGGGCAGACCCAGGTTTTATGACGTCTAAAATAATTATGTGAAACTGTTTATCAAGGAATAAGGAGGATTAGTATAAGTGGTTTCTCGAATTTGACAGATTAAGCAAAACTTCACCGTCACATTGTATTTGATCGCAACCAATGAGAGATTGGCCCATTGGATCTCCCATGTGTGTCCATATTAAAAAAGTCAACTAATCAACCTGGTGACAAAATATTACATATTCAATAGCTTTTAGACACAAACTTACAATATATCTCCAAATTCGTAATAAAATGATCAAAACTACATAAATAACACACAAAATAATGTAGCAAATTAAGTATAATATATAATATATAATATTATCAAATTACAATAATTATATATTTATACTTGATCCATTTATTATATATTTAAAAATATATATATATTAATATATTATATATGTAACTTCCCTTTTATTTATGGACGTACATCAATTTGTGTTCTTACTTTAAGGTTTTATACGCGTAGGGGCAGACCCAGGTTTTATGACGTCTAAAATAATTATGTGAAACTGTTTATCAAGGAATAAGGAGGATTAGTATAAGTGGTTTCTCGAATTTGACAGATTAAGCAAAACTTCACCGTCACATTGTATTTGATCGCAACCAATGAGAGATTGGCCCATTGGATCTCCCATGTGTGTCCATATTAAAAAAGTCAACTAATCAACCTGGTGACAAAATATTACATATTCAATAGCTTTTAGACATAAACTTACAATTATCTCCAAATTCATAATAAAATGATCAAAACTACATAAATAACACACAAAATAATGTAGCAAATTAAGTATAATATATAATATATATTATAAAATATAATAATTATAAGTTTGCCCAGGTTTTATGACGTCTAAAATAATTATGTGAAACTGTTTATCAAGGAATAAGGAGGATTAGTATAAGTGGTTTCTCGAATTTGACAGATTAAGCAAAACTTCACCGTCACATTGTATTTGATCGCAACCAATGAGAGATTGGCCCATTGGATCTCCCATGTGTGTCCATATTAAAAAAGTCAACTAATCAACCTGGTGACAAAATATTACTGTTGTTCCGAATTTGTAAAGTTAAACGTTCATTCTAGAAACGTTAATTTAATGATAATACCAAATGACCATAACAAACAGCATATAAGCAGCGGGTTATATACAGAGGAAGGTTCTTGTGATAACTTTTTTATTTATGAGAATTTTGAGAACTTTAAAATTATGTATTGGATCATATGAAAACATAATAAAGATTCATATGAGATTTTTTTTTTGGTCAAAAACATATAGAATTACGTATAACTTGATTTATTTATGTGAATGAATTTGTTCACATATACAATTCACTTATGATCATACCAAATTATCATATTATAATTTATAAGTTCTCATGTTTCTTAATTTCAATTCAAATGGTTCTCATAAAACCTTGTCTAATTTAATTGTATATAATTATATTTATCATTGGAAGTGATATGAGTGCTAAAGAAGCGGACCTTATTTTAATAGTTGAAATCATAGTTGTCAACTCGTAACTTTTGACTCGACTCTTAAACATAATTTTTTGACTCGTGACTCGACTCGTAAGAGTCAGGACATTTTTAAGTACTACATAATATAGCATAATTATATATATGTGACGTCTTTATAAGCAAAATATAAGTTCGTTATCTTAATAAATTTATCAAAATATTACATATTCAATAGTTTTGAGACATAAACTTACAATTTATCTCCAAATTCGTAATAAAATGATCAAAACTACATAGATAACACACAAAATAATGTAGCAAATTAAGTATAATATATAATATATAACCATATTATCAAATTACAATAATTATAAGTTTGCGACTCGTGACTCGGTCCAAGTTCACACAGCGACTCGTAAGAGTCTGGACAAAAACGAGTCACCTAACGAGTCAACTCGTTTTTGGTGTAAATCGACTCGACTCGTAAGAGTTAACTCGTGACTCGTAAGAGTTTAACAACTATGGCTGAAATAGTAACAATGAAAATAACCCCCTCTTTATTATATGAGCAAGTGCACAGAGGCGGTACCACATGGGGGGCAAGGGGGGCTAATGCCCCCTTCCAAATTTAGATTTTGTCATGTATTTTTAAATTTTTCATCGATTTTTAAAATTTTTCTATAGGTTTTTGACATTTTGCCCCTTTTAGACTTATTTTTCATGATTATTTTTATTTTGCCCCCTCGAATTTTTTTCCCGATACCGCCTCTGCAAGTGCATGAACCAAAATATGTTATTCCTACGAGAGCATGTACAATTACAAGGGAGATATTGACCCGAAACCATTAAAAACTTGGGTTTAGTTTAAAAAATTTAGAAGCTTTAACATAATTAAAGAAAACTCATTAATAGTAATATTTATAAGTTTGTACGTTATTCGTAGCTCTAAGGCTATAAATAACTGCCATCAAATATTTTCCTTAAAAATAATTTTCAGATATCACATATAACATTTTATTTCTGTTTAATCATAACTTTATGGGCCATGAAAATAACTAAAAACAAGTTTCGAATTTTGGTCTCGATTCTAGAAATCTAGCTTTATCGTTAACTCGAGACTAAAAACCGTTAGGAACAACTAGTACAAGAATATATAGAACATATATTCGTTATTTTCTTTTTATATATTAAAGTTGAATTGGTAATGCAAAACTATGAGGTGGGTGATTAAGAACCCATCAACAATAAATCAAATAAAACACTTTTAAGTCAAAAACCATAAGACTATCCCCGCGTTGTTTGAACGCACATAACAAACACATTAGGAATAAACTTATGTCCTTTATAATGCTCTATATAATACTTAACCACAACATCACAACTCAATACCAACTTAAAATAATTTAACATACATACATATATAGTCAAAAACACAAAAAAAAAATGAGTGTGGAGTTGTTAGATGGTGGCATCATTCTCGACTTCATTGAAGACGATAAAGCGTTTAATGATTCAATCCAAGACCGTTTCACGAACTTGGACACGAACCATGATGGTCTTCTTTCGTATTCATGTTGGAATATAACATGATTCAATTCGTATAATACACGTACCGGGGAATCCAGATCGTCCTGTGGAACCTGTAACAGCATAAAGCATGATTGCTATTGATTTCGGGTTCCCATAACAAGATGATTGATTTAGGATGGATTGATGAATTCATGATTAAGGAATTCATCAGAGGATGAAGAACGAATTTTAAGTTTAGGGAGGCTGCCAATTTTTGTGTGTTGATTAACATGAAATTAGGTTAATTACTCTCTATATATATAAGGAGAGTATTTTCACATTTAGTCCCTCTGGTGTTTAATTCGTGCCTCATTAGTCCTCTTAGTTCCAATCACCTAATGGGAAACCCTATAATACGTCTTTAAGAGTAAATACGTCCATCGAATATTTACTAGACATAGGGATTTCAGTTATCGTCAATTATCATATCAGGAAGGATAGATGATCAGTGACGGTCACACTAACGTGGTTCCAACATTCTCCCACTTGACCGAGCGATCATTTATCTATGAGTATTTAATAAGTCCGGCCGGGATAATACTCATTTTGTTTTAAGCCGAAATCATAGCCAATAAGTACAGTCGTAGAGAAGAACATCAACTCAGGACCCCCACTAGTCAAACTATGACTCAAATTTAAAACTAATAAGCAATGATCAATTGACTAAGACAAATTTTGTTACATAATGTCTTTACACTGTTATGAGCTCGAAGTGTAACTAATAGACAAACAAAATCTGAATAAGGAGGAAAATTTTCATTAACATAATAATAATAACCAATAAGTACAACATGCTATCATAATAGGTCCTTTAGTAAGCCTCATCTTCGATACGTATCCTACGAAGATTTTTAGGAGGAGACCTTCGGTCATTGGATCCAGTAGCATCTTATGTGTACTTATGTACTCAATACAAAGAACATTTTCCTCAATCTGTTTACATACAAACAGAAACTTTGTATCAAGATACATCTCAGCGCCAGTTGAACTGTTTACTGTTCAAGCAAGTTACGGTAGCTGAGTTATCACAGTAAAGCTTCAATGGTCTATAAATAAAGTTGACGATTTTCGAGTCCACTGACTAAGTTCTTTAACAACATCCCATGACATGAAATTATGAACGTTCAGACATCATGGTAGACGTTGCAGTCAGTTTCTACTTATGACTCCGTCAAAAGATAGGTTTGCCAACTAACCATAAATATATACATTCAGAAGTAGATTTCTTATTGGAATTAAAACATCCTACTACTTCTAAGTTGTCACCTCTTCTATAAGTTAATGTGTAGTCTTTGGTCTTTAGCAGATATCGTAAAACCTTTTAGCCGCTTTCCAGTGTGCTAATTCGGGATTAGATAAGTAACTCCCAAGCATACCGGCGATATAAGCGATATCTTGATGAGTACAGACCTGAGCGTACATAATGCTCCCAACTACTTATAAGTAAGGTATCATCCTCATTTGCTCCTATTTTATCTCAATGATTGGACTTTGGAAACAATCACATACGTCTCCTTTTACTACTAGAGTTATAGTGGGTGTGTAGTGCTGCATGTTATGGCGTTCTAAGATGTGTTCAATATAAGTCTTTTGAAAAAAAAAAACAGAACATCATTACGCCTGTCCCGATGTATTTCGATACCTATGACATAAGAGGCATCATCGAGATCTTTTATGTCGACATTCTGCGAAAAAGTAAACGCTTCGACTCATGCAACATATCCAAGTTGTTACTTGCAAGAATATCATCCATGTGCAAAACAAGGATTGTAAATTTACTCCCACTGATCTTGAGATAGGTGCAAAGATCCACTTGATTCTTTAGGAAGTCTTGTCCTTTTATGACTTTATTAAACTTAAGGTACCATTTTAAGTGATGCTTGCTTCAACCCGTATATGGACTTATTCAACTTGCAGACCATGTGCCATTTACCTTCTGGAATTATAGGTTCACATGTATACGTCTTATTGCAAGTTTCCATTCAGGAAAGTGGTTTTGACATCCATCTGATGTAACTCTAAATCATAATGAGCTACTAATGTCATGAC
The DNA here is from genome assembly GCA_034093135.1 of Erigeron breviscapus. Lineage (NCBI taxonomy): Eukaryota > Viridiplantae > Streptophyta > Magnoliopsida > Asterales > Asteraceae > Erigeron > Erigeron breviscapus. The sequence continues at coordinate 49,146,145 of CM067172.1, forward strand.
AATCCTTAAGGAATCTTTATGAGACAGGAGATAAGGTCTCTTGATAATCAATTCCTTCCTTTTGAGTAAAACCCTTTCGCAACTAGTTATGGCCTTATAGCGTTTGACGTTTCCTTTCGGGTCTAATTTGGTTTTGAAGATCCATTTACAACTTATAAGTTTGGATTCTTCAAGAAATTCAACCAAGTCCCAAACGTCATTATGCTATATGGAATTGAGCTTTCAAATTACAGCTTCATTCCACTATGTGGCCTGATCGCTAATAATGGCTTCTTAATAAGAGGTAGGATCAGTAAGCTTTCCAATGTCCTCAACTTCAGTTAAATAAGTTATGAAATCATCAAAAGTTATGGCCTTGCGTGACCTAGATGATCTCCTGAGTTGATTTTCAGGTTGAGTAAGGAAGATGCTTTAGCATTAATAGCATTAATAGTAAGATGCTTTGCTTTAGCATTATTTAATAAGATGCTTTATCATTAGTAGTATCATAATTAGGAGGATTAGGATTCTGATTTGGAGAAGGTGGATCAGTGAGTTTAGGAGCAGCGTTGAGTACAAGAGGAGTTATCGGAGGAGTAATAATAACCGACGAGTGGTTCCCCCCGCTTCTTGTACTTATAGCAAATCTTAAGTTATGATTTGTCGTGCTCCCACTGATCTCTTAGTCTTTGAGAAACGTGGCATGATGCGTGTCAATAATGCTAGTAGTGTAGAAAAGACAGTAAAACTAATAACCGATAAAGAAACATGTAAGGGATTTAGGATCCAGTTTCTTTAAGTTAGGGTTACAGACTTATGCTTCGGCATGACAGCCTCATACTTTCATATATTTTAGACTCAGATTCCTTTCTGTCCAGGACTCTTAGCGACAGATTCTAATGGAACTTTTATTGAGTTCATGAAAAGCTGTTTTAAGGCCTTAGTCCAAAGGAAAGTTGGTAAGTTAGTGTTGAAAAGGCATACTCTTCACCATGTTCATTAAGGTTCTATTTCTCCTTTTAGCAACATAACATTTTGTTGAGGAGAACCTGACATGGTGTATTGGTTACTTATGTCTTGTTCCTTTCAAAAGTTATGGAAAAAGACCATGAGCTTCACCAATATCAGTATGTCTACCATAATACTTACCTTCTTTATCTGATCTCACAACTTTTATTTTTACGATCAAGTTTGTTTTAAACCAAAGGTTTAAGATCAATAAAAGTCTCTAAGGGTTCAGATCAGATTTAGGTGCATATAACGTAAATAATCGTTAATGAATGTAATAAATGATGCATGTCCTGAAATGAATGCGGGATAGGGCCACTTAACGTCAGAGTGAATTATTTCCAACAAGTTGGAACTTTTAGTAGCTCCTTTCTTATTCCCTTTAGCCATCTCACCTTAGAGGCAGTAAATACATGTTTCAAAATCACTAAAGTCAAGAGAATGTAATATTTCATCCTTTATGAGTCGCATCACGCGAACTCGTGATATGTGGCTAAGATATTTATGCCACATTATGGAGGAATTCTCTAATTATTTAGGTGATTTTGTCTTTGTTTTAGTTATGTCATCAATATCAGGAGACAACAAAGACTGTGAGAAATTATGATCTAGTTCTAACTTATACAACATTCCATTCAAGAAACTAGGACCACGTAATGCATTATTATGAGTAATGGCAATCTCGTCATAACCATGAATTATTACATAACCTTCAAGGTCTTAGACTAAAAAAACAGATACAAGGTTTCGAGAAATTCTCGATACACATAAGGTATCTTCTAGTCTAATACACTTTCCAGTATTTATATGTAAATCATAAGTCTCCATGGTTTCGACATATAAGAGATCAACCCTTCCAACTCTAGGCTTTCTCTGGTCATTTGATAGTTTCTAGATTGCATGGAATCCTTGTATAGAACTAGATTCACTCACACATGTATTAATAAGTACATCAAACATAAAAGAATCAAATATTACAAAAAATTAAGTTACCTTTCTTAGCTAGCTACTCCTTGATTTTAGGGCAATCTGGGCACAATCATAATTTGCAGTTAGGATTGCTTGTCAAGGACTTAATGCTAGAGGTAGTAGCACCATGATTAGCCTTTGAACTTTATTTGCAGTTTTTTATTACTGTTTTTATCTTTCCTCTTAATGGAATTAGCAGTGGTACTAAGATGAACAACTTAAGGTTGGCCCAACTTAAGGCGACCATTTTCTTGCACACACATTGCTATTAGTTCACTCATCAACCATTTATCCTTCATAGCGCTAAAATTAATTTTGAAGGTGTCGAAATGAGCAAGCAATGAGGTCATTAAAATGCAAAAGAAAATTGTCATAGACTTCCATTTTTTGGACTCTTAAGCTTATGAGTCATGTCAGTCATTTACATTATGTGTTCACAAGCACTGCTATTTCCTTTGTATTTAAGCTACTTGCAAACGCCTTATACATTCCCTCGGAAACTATGATTGATGAAGTTTCTGACCATCATTATTGACAAGTGATTCGCCCTATCCCACTTTATTAAAAATTCGCTTTCTGAGCTGCGGAAGAGTTAGCAGTAAAGCAGTGGGTTCATTATGGTGAATGACATAGTCAAGGTCTATCATCTACAGAATTAGAGGTAATTAATCCTTTCATAAAGCAAAGTTTGCATCAGTAAGTGGCTCAATGCCTAAGTTAGGTACTTCAGTGGAAATAAGGAGGATATTAATTTATGATACAAGCAATAGAAGATTATAATAGTAATGCCTAAAATAAGTAGGCTTAATAGTAATGAAATTATAGTGACATGATTAGCTATATAAGGCAAACTAAGTAATGTCTATAAAAGTAAGGGAACTAAAGTAATGCCTAAAACTAACTAAGGGCTAATAATAATGTTCCTTATAGCAACATAATTAGATTTCAAAAAGTAATGAGACTAAGACCATTATACTAATGAAGCTAGTGATAAGTAAGCCTATTGTAAACACCAAAACAATAAGCTAAAGTAAGGCTCTACTTAGATGTTACATCACCTTTGGGCAGAAATAACTAATATCTAAGTACACATGAGCATTAGGTCATGCAACACAACGCTTATCTTTTGACCTTTGGGCACAAAATTAAGAATCGTGTATGTTAGGCATGAAAAGAATCCCTTTGCTACACAAAACATATTAAATCACCTTTGGGCAGAATTAATATGCTAAGTGTTAATTATGCAAAAGAGAAAAGAGCGCAACATGAGAATCACATTTGACCTTTGGGCGCAAATGATGAAACCATGTACATTAGTGCGAAGCCCCCACACATTACGGGGGTCCGGGGGCAGCGCCCCTGGAAAGCGGGGTCCAAGGGGCGGCAGCCCCTGGCGGGGTCCAAGGGGCGGCAGCCCCTGGCGGGGTCCAAGGGGCAGAGCCCCTGGCTGGGGAAATTTTTTATTTCCCTTAAAGTGCTGTGGTAAAAACGCCTCAGAAAAATTATTTTCCGAAAATAAGGGTCATTTTTTCCATTTAAACTTTAAGGTAAAACATAAGCACGAACTTGATAATCAACTAAGTTAATCAGTAATCCATGAAAAATAAGCACGGTACGAAGATAGTTAAGTTCGTAATAAGGATTAACTTCGTAAGTAGTGATTAACTTCGTAATAAAAGTAACTTCGTAAGTAGTTAACTATCTTCGTAAGTAACTTACGAAGATAGCTTACGAACATTAAGTTCGTAAGTTATAGTATCTTCGTAAGTTATAATTTAAGTTCGTAAGTTATAGTATCTTCGTAAGAACTGGTAAGTTCGTAAGTTATAGTATCTTCGTAAGATGAAAGTTAAGTTCGTACGAAGATACTTTACGAAAATAGCTGTACGAAGATGGCTGTACGAAAATAGCTTTACGAAGATAGCTGTACGAAGATGGCTTTACGAAGTTAGGTTTAAGTTCGTGAAACAGTAAATGCGAAGATGAGCAGAAGTTTCGTACACAAATAAGCCTTACGAACTTAGAGTGGTCTTACGAACTTAGTGTTCAAACGAATTTAGAGTTCAAACGAACTTTAAGTTCGTAAGAAGCATACGAACTTAAGCTTCTGCATTCTTCAGTTCGCGAATTAGGGTACGAAAAACGAATCAAATCAATGGGGAATCGATTTAACCAGGCTCTGATACCACATGTTGGAATATAACATGATTCAATTCGTATAATAACGTACCGGGGAATCCAGATCGTCCTGTGGAACCTGTAACAGCATAAAGCATGATTGCTATTGATTTCGGGTTCCCATAACAAGATGATTGATTTAGGATGGATTGATGAATTCATGATTAAGGAATTCATCAGAGGATGAAGAACGAATTTTAAGTTTTAGGGAGGCTGCCAATTTTTTGTGTGTTGATTAACGTGAAATTAGGTTAATTACTCTCTATATATATAAGGAGAGTATTTTCACATTTAGTCCCTCTGGTGTTTAATTCGTGCCTCATTAGTCCTCTTAGTTCCAATCACCTAATGGGAAACCCTATAATACGTCTTTAAGAGTAAATACGTCCATCGAATATTTACTAGACATAGGGATTTCAGTTATCGTCAATTATCATATCAGGAAGGATAGATGATCAGTGACGGTCACACTAACGTGGTTCCAACAATTCAGAGATGTTGAAAGAGCTACAATCTTTAAGAATGATTGAAACTCATTTTGGCATTGATGTGAAAACGGACCCGGAAGAGCTCTCTCATGTTTATGATTCTTTGTTTGTGCAATTCGACCGTGATTCAAATGGAACAGTTGATTTGGAAGAGTTTAAAGCCGAGACCAAGAGAATGATGCTTGCTATGGCGAATGATCTCGGTTTTTTGCCTGTTCAAATGATTTTAGATCAAGATAGTTTCTTAAAGAAAGCCGTTGATAGGGAGCTTATGAAGTCAGAATTCAGTGCATCGGCATAACATCCTTGGTTACTTGCATATATATATTTCTCAAGTTTTTGTTTTGCATCGTATCTCGCTATGTACTTGCTAAAAAGAAATAAAGAATATATAACTTTTAAAAAATTTGGTGAAAAATTCACTTCTAAACAAAATAATATGACGGACGTACATGAATAAGTTACACTAAGAGATAATGACATAAATATAATTACTTATGACAAAATGGATATGTAATGTAGTGATCTACTCGGGTGGCTAAATGATGTATAGACATATGTTTTTTGGGCTATATAGTGTATGCTACCGTTAACTTCCAAATTGTAACTGTTAAGTGTCACGTCACCCGTCAAGTTTTGCCATGTAAGATATCATGTTAACACTTGATGCTTACGTGGACCGTGATTCATTAAACATTTAGTATTACATTAACAATATTATAAAAAGTTACTGTTCGAGAGGCATCTTCAACTCAAAATGTTTTGGTAATTTATTTTGGTCACATAAGATGTTTCCTAAAAAACAGAGGTAAAACCTTTTAGCCTTTATTTTAGATTTTTAGGTACAATCTTTTTAACATTTTGGTAGCACATCGATATGTCAAACTTAATGAAAAAAGCATCTTAGGCCGCTCGTAGTAAGGCATGGACGAGCTCGTCCATGCCTTGTTCGTCGATCGACGTTAATGCTACAACCCCGTTCGTGCTCGTCGAAATGGCCATCGTTCGGAATTAAGAACAAGGAGGACGAGAAAAGCGTGGGGCCGGGGGAACGTGTTTCTTGCTTAATTAAAAAAAAAAAACTTTTTTTTAAAAAACTAACGGCTATATACAAATAACCGAATAAACACCATGTACCTACACTTCGTACGACTCTGCATTCAAAGAACCATAGATGCTTATATATAGGGTCACCCGCAGCCTTCCCACCACATCTACAACTCTTTGAATGCATCATCATCTTCCATGTATGTACAACTATCCTAATCACAACAAATATCTATAATCACAAGCATAATTAATCGAGCCATGAGTCTATAAGTCCATCGAACAATCAATCAATCAACTAATCAACAATCACACATCCTTGATTGGATCGATAAACGATCCCATAATCATGATTTGATCAAAAATTGACCATTTAACCTTGATACGAACACATAACAATCACACATCCTTGATTGGATCGATAAACGATCACATAATCATGATTTGATCAATAATTGACCATTTAACCTTGATACGAACATATAACATCATGACAACCTTGATTGGATCATTTAATGAACCTCACAACCTTGATACGAACACATAACAATCACACATCCTTGATTGGATCGATAAACGATCACATAATCATGATTTGATCAATAATTGACCATTTAACCTTGATACGAACACATAACAATCACACATCCTTGATTGGATCGATAAACGATCACATAATCATGATTTGATCAATAATTGACCATTTAACCTTGATACGAACATATAACATCATGACAACCTTGATTGGATCATTTAATGAACCTCACAACCTTGATACGAACACATAACAATCACACATCCTTGATTGGATCGATAAACGATCACATAATCATGATTTGATCAATAATTGACCATTTAACCTTGATACGAACACATAACAATCACACATCCTTGATTGGATCGATAAACGATCACATAATCATGATTTGATCAATAATTGACCATTTAACCTTGATACGAACATATAACATCTTGACAACCTTGATTGGATCATTTAATGAACCTCACAACCTTGATACGAACACATAACAATCACACATCCTTGATTGGATCGATAAACGATCACATAATCATGATTTGATCAATAATTGACCATTTAACCTTGATACGAACATATAACCTTGAAACCTTGATTGGATCATTTAATGAACCTCACAACCTTGATACGAACACATAACAATCACACATCCTTGATTGGATCATTTAATGAACCTCACAACCTTGATACGAACACATAACAATCACACATCCTTGATTGGATCGATAAACGATCACATAATCATGATTTGATCAATAATTGACCATTTAACCTTGATACGAACACATAACAATCACACATCCTTGATTGGATCGATAAACGATCCCATAATCATGATTTGATCAATAATTGACCATTTAACCTTGATACGAACACATAACAATCACACATCCTTGATTGGATCGATAAACGATCACATAATCATGATTTGATCAATAATTGACCATTTAACCTTGATACGAACATATAACATCTTGACAACCTTGATTGGATCATTTAATGAACCTCACAACCTTGATACGAACACATAACAATCACACATCCTTGATTGGATCGATAAACGATCACATAATCATGATTTGATCAATAATTGACCATTTAACCTTGATACGAACATATAACGATCAAACAACCGAATAAACACCATGTACCTACACTTCGTACGACTCTGCATTCAAAGAACCATAGATGCTTATATATAGGGTCACCCGCAGCCTTCCCACCACATCTACATCTCTTTGAATGCATCATCATCTTCCATGTATGTACAACTATCCTAATCACAACAAATATCTATAATCACAAGCATAATTAATCGAGCCATGAGTCTATAAGTCCATCGAACAATCAATCAATCAACTAATCAACAATCACAACCTTGATTGGATCATTTAATGAACCTCACAACCTTGATACGAACACATAACAATCACACAACCTTGATTTGGATCATTAAATGATCACATAAATTTGATCGATGAACGATCATGAGCCTTGAAACCTTGATTGGGTCATTAAATGATCTCATAATTGGGTCGTTAAACGATCGCCAAACCTTGAAACCTTGATTGGATCATTTAATGAACCTCACAACCTTGATACGAACACATAACAATCACACATCCTTGATTGGATCGATAAACGATCACATAATCATGATTTGATCAATAATTGACCATTTAACCTTGATACGAACATATAACGATCAAACAACCGAATAAACACCATGTACCTACACTTCGTACGACTCTGCATTCAAAGAACCATAGATGCTTATATATAGGGTCACCCGCAGCCTTCCCACCACATCTACATCTCTTTGAATGCATCATCATCTTCCATGTATGTACAACTATCCTAATCACAACAAATATCTATAATCACAAGCATAATTAATCGAGCCATGAGTCTATAAGTCCATCGAACAATCAATCAATCAACTAATCAACAATCACACAAATATGTACACTTTTCAGCCCGAATCTCAATTGAGTAGGGGAAGGTTACGAAACTCACCTCGATTCAGCAACGTCGATTTATAATAAGCTACAAGTGTTCAATATGCGCCACGCGACTTCAACCTATTACCACACAAGTTATATACACAAGTCAAGTTTCCTTCGAGCTTTAGTTGAGACCTTGAACTTCCAACGACCATAGAAACATGGACCAAATACCAAGAAGGCCAAGAATGGGTTTAACTCAAGGTTTGACACGACCCTAGGGCAAGTAAGACGAAGCTAGACAACGTTTCAGGAAACACGACAAACCAGGCCACCGTAGGGGACGGTCCTGGCTGGCGTCTCAAACGGTGGGCCAGGTTTGGCTGAGCGTCTCAAACGGTGGACAGCACCGTCTCAAACGGTGGCCCACAAAGCAAGATTTCAGCGTCTAGGAGCATGAAAACCACCGTAAAACAGTAAAATGGACCGTCTGGCTAGCGTAAGGGTGGAAACAACAAAAAGGAGCCACCGTCTGGGACGGTGGTCCAGCGTGCGAGACGGTGAAGCACCATCAGGTGCACCAGCAGCAGGTACAAGGGCCAAACACGACCAAGCTTCACCCAAAACTCAATTTTTGACACTGAAAATCGCCTTGAAGAACTTGTAAACCGATTTTAAGCATAGAAAAACTTTAACAACCATAAACAAACGTAATTGACCTTAACCCACCCCAAGATTCCTTCCCAAGAACAAGATTTTTGCCCAAGAATCGGATTTTGACCCATTTCATACTTCACAACCCTAATTTCGGTCTAATGCGTTTTAGCTTCGAGATTCGACCATGAATTTGCTTACATAACTCTAAGAACATGTTTACAAACATAACCCATACATCCAACAAACCCAAGAATTTGATCTTTGACCCACTTTATAACTCAAAACCCTAGTTTTTGACTAAAAACGAGTTTGACTCACATTTTGACTTAATTCTTCTTCGATTCAATTAAAGACACTATATTAAACATAAATTTACGATAATGAAATAAGTTTGCTCACCAATTTCTTCCACCAAAGACTCAAATCCGAAATTGACCAAAATTGAAGGTTTTCTTGCACTTCAAGACTCCAATTTTTGATATGATGTTAAGATGATGATAAAGATGAAAAACCCTAACAATTCCTTGCTTGAAACATAAATCTTGATGCATTAAATTTAGAGAGGGAGAGAGATGTAAGAAATCTTGCATTTTGGAGAATGAGAGAGAAAGAGATAGATGAAATGAATGGATGGTTGGGAGGGTGGATAGGGTTGGGTGCTTTTAGTTGGGTCATGGGTTGACCCATGGACTGACCATATTCTCAAAATTCTAATTTACTTATACCACAACTAACAACGAGCAAACAATTAAATCGACCACCTACCCTTGACTAGCTCACGATCACAAATTAATTAAAACGATCATTAATCTTATATATATGTACACCTTGAACACGATTAACCACAACCAAATTCGATCATATACTAATTAATTAATATTAATTAGTCGAATGTGTACAAAAATAACGGGTCAACAAAAGTCAAATTTCACGAATGTTACAATAACAACAAAAATTTATTCATAATTTTAAAATATTACAAACTTATTAAAAGACAAACATACAACATAATAGTTCCTAGAACACATTACAAACTTATTCATTCATCTCATAAACTGCTTTGGCCCATATGATCAAATGGTTCAAGTTGTAAACCGCACAATCAAGTTGTTCCAGAGCAACTTGAATCTTGTCGATCTTCCCCTGCAAATAAGTAAAGTATTGACACTCAAGATCAGTACAATACCCGGTTTGTATATAATCGATTTGTTCTCGACACCATTGCTTCTTCGCATTTAGTTTTTGCATAACTGCAACAAGTTCCTCTTTAAACAATTGGTGGTCGAGGATATCAGCCATGATTATGTCCTGCACTTGATCGACAGTCATTGGTGGTTTTAGGTTAGTGACATTTGATGAAGAAGCCATTTCAGATGTATAAAAGTTTGTGTTTTGATCAGAAATATTTGATAAGGAGCCAGTATTTATAGGTAAACTTCAAGACGCTCCTTCAACGTTCAAAATTGAAAATATTTACACAATTAGTCCCTCCAACGTTCGAATTCAAAATATTTACACTTTCAGTCCCTCAAACGGCCAAAAATTCAAAAACATTTACACTTCCAGTCCCTGAACGGCTAGCCGTAGTTTGTCACTCTATAAATACGAACCCAGAGCACAATTCAGTTTCATTACCATTCCAATTTTCATTCTTCTACAAACTCACTCTTTCTAACCAAATGACATCCCCATCATCAAAAAAGAATGTTCACCGACCTCGTCTGACCGAAGATGAGATGAAAACACGAATCATGGTTGATATCAAAGAGGACACCCTCCATCAAACTGAACTCTCTGGGGTTATGGATTACCTACGGGAGAAAAGACGACGATGCGAGCAACAAATACAGGCAATACAAGCGTCAGGCCGCAATGTTTCGAAGCACGAAGAGCACTATTCTTCGTTTCTACAGGGGGAGATCAACAAGGTCAAGAGGGTAGTCAATGATGTGTTTAAGGTCGGTCACACGTTGGGTGACCAATGCACCTGGGCCGAATCGTACCACGACAATTGCGGGGAAGACAAAACCACTTGGGAAGTCAAATGTCCGCAACACGACAAGTGGTGGCTCGACGAAAACGCTTACAGTGGCTTAGGAAGTATGTCAATAAAAGATGATGAGTAATCGTAGCATTCTAATGTATTTCGTGTTTTTATCATGTACTGTCTTTTTTAATTACGTGTTTTTTTATTGTAATGTGTTTTAATAATAATAAAATGTGTTTTAGTGTATGTAGAAGTGAAATTTTTGCCATATTCTGAAAGTTGAAATTTGAAATGAGGGACCTATGTTGTCACATTTGAAATTCTTTTATTTTAAATATTTTAAATAAAGAATTTATTAATATTTGGGTTAAAATAAAATAGAATAAAATTTTTTTAGAAAGAGGTGAGGAAGAGGTCTTAATGCTAAGGGTAGTTCTTGGATCGAGAAAAGCTGACGTGGCAGTGAGAAAGAGGTGAGGAAGAGATATAAGATATTGTAACTCGGATATTCTCAATGCAGATAGAATAAGACCATGTTGAGCACTATATACAGTACTATTTAGTGAAGTATTCTCCAAGATAACTTTGAGAAATATCATTGTTACAACTAAACCTTGGGATTGAATTTTGACAGTATGTGGTAAAGTAAGCTGTGAGAAGGACATGCATGTTGCCAAAGGTGTAAAAAAGAGATGTTATGTAGGCCACTTTTTCTTTTGATATTTGGATCCTAGTGTAAGATCAGTAACCGAGATGTTTTCTCCTTGATTAAAATGGGGATACAGATTTCAACTAAAATTGAGCTTTGTTTTTGTATCTGTTGAAACTGACCCGATTTTGTGATGAATGGGACAATAAGGTGACCAGGTAGTAGAAAACTGTTTAACTCTTTAGTTTAAATCATCTAAACTGGTAATTGAAGAGAGTTTTCTGCTCGGATTTTCACGGGTGACAAGCCATATATGGGTTCAGATGTAGCAAACTAACCGCGGTTTTCTTGTGCCGGTTTCAACCATTTCCTTGGCCACCCACAAAATATTTGTTAGTATTTAATCAATTTGTCACATACAAATAACACGAGAACGCAGCGGAAATAAATATGTAATCTAATAATTAACAAAGTTATGAATCGTGTACCTTTTAGCAAAGCTCCAATAAAACTATATAATTATAGTTTAGGGTTTAAAGTAAAATCCCTCTACGATCGCACACACGACACCAATATGTATGTATGCTAATACTCGATCACGATCCTCACCGAAAGCTTAGCTTGCTTTTTAATGTTATTTTGTCGGACATTAAAAGAAACACAAGTATGTGTTTCTGCCAAACAAAATCTCCACAAACCAAAGTTATTATTATAATAATATTGTGATGTAGCTAGAATATTATTACATTGGATGTGGGTTTTTTCGTTTTCAATTTTTAGTTCCGATCGAGAGAGCCAAACAAATATGTTAGGGTTTTACCTTTTAATTGTCTTATAAATCAATAACCCTTAACCCCTTTATATAGGGTTAACTATTAGGGTTATTAAACTTGGTGAACAAGTTAGAGTTAGGGTCCAATACCCCTTGTAAAAACCGGCCCTCATATTAGGATTAGGAAGCATCCATAATTCCTAATTTTCATTTAAGTCCATCTCTTTTCGAAACCTTTAATTAATAAACGTATATTTAACATTTAACAAACGTTTATTTAATCATTTCGTGAACATATTAATTAATTACATAGTGTATTTGTGTCAATACGTGTGACCCCGTAGGCTTAAACATTTTCCGGACATGCATTTATTTAACGTGATCATATTCCAACAATATTTGCCTAAAATAAGATTTAAACTTGATAGCTCTTGTGAAAAATAAAACTCCTTGTCACTGGGTCGCTTTGTGATGGTGATGTTCTGATCAATCATCTTATAAACAGATGGCAAATCGGCCATTTTGGATAGCACCTTATGTAAGATCAATAACCGCAACTTTGTATCACTTTAATTCATACGGATCGAGTTGCTTTGAATGCTATATATAAACTGGTGGTAAGTAGTCCCAAGATATAGAATTTGCAAAAAGTTATGTAGATACTATATAAATATAAGGTATTGCAAAATACCACCCTTAGGGCTGTATTTAACATGCTTAAAATAATTGTACTTTTACCATAAAATTCAAGAGTAATCTTTTTATATAAAAATGTACTATATTTTTATGCACGTTAACTACAGCCCTAATAACTATATTTAGTTCCCTAAATATAATCTAATCTGGGTAAATTCCTTTACCCAAAACTATACAAATGCATATATATGTCTTAGCACATGATATTTCTTCTCTCATTATGATGGCATATATATGTTTTTAATTAATCACATGTTCTAGTCGATCTTTTTGTTAGACATGTAACTAACCACCTTTTGTCTATCTGTTACACCATTTATATAATGTATATAGTGAACAAGATAATCTTGAGCCAGTTTAAACACTAACTAGCAGCTCAAATGTTACTCGCAAGGCCTGAAATGAGTCGAGTTCAAACTATATACACCCTGGCGTTTAAAATAAAATGAATGCACATTTTTGAAAATAAACAAGCAAGTAATACATGCAAAGACAATATTCATGTCCATGTTGTCGTTTTCTAAACTTTTTTATTTGGTCATGCCAAAATGTTTCCATAACAAGATTCGAACCAAGATATCTACTAGACCTTAATTAGAAGGACATCCAAAAGATGGTTAAGTTATTAAGTATGTTGATAATCGTAAACGACTACCTTAAAACATAAAATTTAATATATGTCAGCCATGACCTATATATCTCAACTATGTATTAGAAAGCACCATTGAAATGATATTCGATTTAGATAATTGCTAGTATTCCCACATGTTTTTAGTTCTAGATCGAGGGGCCAAAACTAAAAGTGCACTATCATCAAAAAAAAAAAGAAATTATTATGGAATAGACATAACCCTACTAGCAAGAAAACTTTATGCAAACCCAATCTGCTACCAACCATGTGCTCAAAAGCACTATCATCAAAAAAATATATAAAAACGAAATGTTAAAAAAATAGAAACGTACTTGATAATTCTTATCTACACTACTTTACTTTACAGTTTTACTCATCACTTCCTTGATCTAAAGTTTATTATACTTCCAGCTCTAAAGTTCTTTAGCACCTGCCTAATCCAGCCTATTATATGCTCTCTTAATTTTAATTAATTAAGTAATTATCATCATAATTTTTCACTTCTAACTCTTTAATTGAATGTGATAGGCACACACAGAAATTGTTGATCGGCTTACAAACCTTACCTCAAGGACAATTCTAAAGGCAATGTCGCCGCCAGCATGCTAAAAAGAGAGCGTTCACTCGACTAAAAAATGTGATCATATATATATATATATATATATATATGTAAAGTTATCTCATTCGAAACCAACTATACGGAAAGCTCTAAACGATGTATATAAGAAAGACATTAATACATAAGTTGTCCGCCTTAACATTAGAACCCACAATTTATTGACTGATATCATCACACATAACACTTAGGCCAGCAGCACCAAGGAACATTTATTGATTACACTAATTACATTTTTATAACCGGACATGGTTTGGATCAGTGGTAAACAGTCTGGCCTCTGGAGACAGAGGTCAAGGGTTCGATCCTCATCCCATGCAAAGGTTGGAGGTCCTATTGTACCAAGTTAGGTAGATACTGTAAGCAGCCTCTATACCTAGGTAGAGGTAAGGTCAGCCTACATCTTAATCTCCCCCATACACCGTCGAGGTATTGGGGCTCAAAACCCGTGAAAGACGATAGTGAGCAGTTTCTTTCTTTCTTTCTTTTCTAAATACATTTTTATAGTAAAAACTGATTAAACTTACTGCTAATAACAGATAAAAATGAATACAAGTGGACCATAGTACATTATTATTCTTTGTACAATAAGAAACTTATATATGGGGTATTTTTTTATTCCTTTATTTGCTGATATAACCAAAACAAACTAACTGAACTCTGTCATTTATAGAGATGGGAATCACTGGAGAACTAGTGAGGAGTGTGTTCTCTAAAAATCGATCTTTCGGAACCACTCATGACACCAATGTGAGTGTTTAATCAATCTTACATACATATGATCACATGTATACATTTCTATATTTATAATCTTTTTTTTTTTTTTTGTCAAATTAGGTGATCAGAAACAATGCAGTTGAAAGAAAGAGATGGGCTAGTGTGAGATCATACCTTTGTGGTGATGAATACAATTCGGTTATGGCTGAAGAAGATATGGACTCTAGAAAAAGCTCGAAAGAAGCCATGAGTACTTCCGTTTTTCTAGACCATTATTCGGGTTCTTGCAGAACTTCAAAAGCTACTATTTTTAGTTCAAGAATTGATGATGAATCATCTATCAAGGGTTCTGAGGCTAGTGTCACACAGCCCATTTCAGAAAAATCTAATGAAACTCTAGAGTCAGAGGAAAAGACTAATTTGAAATCTGAACATGATGCTGCAGTTGTCATTCAGTCGGCATTTAGAAGTTTTCGGGTCATTTTATAAACTCATATCCATGTTTTCTTGATCTTAAAGTCTAAATGCTTATAAGCTTTTTGAAAATGATCAGGCCAGAAGACTAAATGAAAGCCTTAAATCTGCGAGTGTTGTTGATCAAGAGGTTGCAGTGCCCTTAGGAAGTCCAAGTAAGGAATCGATAGCTACATCAATAGAAGTCCAAACTGGAAACTCGGTGGTTGAATTTAACGAGTGTAGTGAGAGTTTTGCTCGTCGTATGCAGCATACAAAGGGAGTTAAGGCACAAACATTGAGACTAAAGGTACTTATACAATAATAAAATGATTAAAATCAATGTGTTAAGCTATAAGATTAGAGGTGGTTATTTTGAGAACCATTTATCCCCTTATAACGGGTCTATAAATGATACGGTTGATGGCCCGAATGGGTTGTTAGTCATCAGAAATTCAGGAGTGTAGTCTAAAGCCGGACACCTAAAAAATCATACAGTAATATAAAAGTCATATCGTATTTATACACATATGTTATTTACAGAATTATAAAAACAATGGCTAAAAAAGTGCTGCAGGTTGGCTTGTGCTGACCCAACCCGACCCATTCTAATTGCACTTGAAGCTTATGTTTGACCCGTTGAAACCCCAACCCACCCATTTTGCCATTTCTAGCTAATATGCACAAACTTTTGCTTTGTTTTAGCAGGAAGATTGGGACGATAGCACTGTGAGTAGCAACATATCTAGAATGAGGATTCAGAATAGACTTGAGGCATCTACTAGACGTGAAAGAGCACTCGCCTATGCTTTCTCACAGCAGGTAACATTTGACTATTCATGTAATAATATAATTTTTATTAAAGTTTTAGGTCTAAGGGAGGTAATACATAAACGGTTCTAGCTGGATGTCTTGCTCGAATTTGGCCAAATTTTGAACTAAGCCGTTTTAACGAAAAACATAAGTTGTTATTGTTATATAGTTATTCTAAGGAAAGAAGTACATGATTATTGATCTAATGTGAAGCATTTTAGTCATATCTTCCACAAGCGTCTTTGTATATACACAATTATTGATCTAATGTAACCTTTTAGACTTTTAGTCATATTTTACACTTCTGTCTTTATAAATACTCGTATAGATCAGAATATTGGAAGAAAGAAGTATTTTTTGGGTCAGCAAGATCTGTTTGACCCTGTAAAAAACTTACATGTTTTGGCCTGTTATCCGGTTCATGCATTTTGCAACTTTTAAACTTAGTTAAGAATTTTGTTTATACAGCTGAGAATCTGCTCAAAGAAGAAACAAAATGTGCGAAATGGAAACGAGTCAGAAGCAAATATGAGTTGGAGTTGGCTCGAGAGATGGATGGCAACACGACAACCCGACACTTCTTTTGGGGACATTAGCAAACAGTTTGAACAGTTAAATGGGAGTCAAAAGCTAATGGTACAGAGTCAAATACTATCAGATTTAGCAGGGGAAGAGAAGGAAAGTTGTGGATCAAATGAAGTTTCTATGCATTTTGATAATGTCTCTTTGAGCTCAAAAACAGGTGAAAATTTTTACTACAAACCAGCTCGAAACAGGCTCAAGGCTACAAGTATCTCGAGGCGAAAAACCTCACCAAGTTATGGTTTCACTAAGGAGTATCCCAAGGTAAAAACACCCCTTCTGATTTGGCAAAATTTTAGTACTGCCTATAACTTACTTTGATAATTTACTTTTTATAAAAAATCGTTAACCAGCAATGCTGACCTCATAATCAGAGGCGGCCCTGCGGATGGGCAAACAAACCTGACCACCGTCCTGGGTCCTTTTTTTCAGGAGCACCAAAATATAAAAATTAGTTACAACATTAGTCGTCACTTATAAAAAACTTTATTATATGTTTGAACTCGTTAGGGACCATGGGCCTTTTCCTCGGCCTCGTCCTGGACACTTGAATCCTCAAGAGCGATCTTGTTCATAATATAATATTGAGTGTTACAATATTTGTGTAACTCATCAACAGGTGAACAAGCAAGGAGGAGAAAGGGAAATGAGATGTGAAGATAAACAATAACTAGCTACTACTAGCTTTGATTGTAGATTTTACTGTTAAATAATGTTTACTGCTGTAAGTCATATGATGGTGTGGTATGTGGGAGAGGATTCCCTCAAGTTACTAATCTTGACCCTTAGATGAAAATTAAGGGCCAAGATTCAAAGATGATCTTTGAATCTTAGTCCTTGATTTTCATTCAAGGGCCAAGATTTCCCAACTTGACTCAAGTTGGGGAATTAACTTGAGGGAATCCCCTCCCGTGATATATATGTAAAAAAAGTTAAGAGTTTTATCTAGGTTGGGTTTTAAATTGTATCTGAATATGACATGATATGATCATATATTGAAGGTTTATAACTAAGTCAGTCTTCTTATAATGACATAGGGATACATATTGTTATGATGTTATTGATCCAATTCTTATTGTAACAAGTTAATTAACGAGAAAATCACATGATTAGTCAAAAAAAAATTATAATTCTCCTTGTGATCGGGATGAGGGAGATGCCTCCCAGCCTGGGGCGGATCGAATCGGAGTTTCCTTAGGTAGCCACCGACCTACAGTTATCCTTAAACTTCTGTGCTTGGTGGAGAAGAAGCGAACAAAGGTATATCAATTTAGCCAAGTTTTTTTGAATTTTCACAAAATATCCACCAAAATCACAATAAACCAATAAAATCGCAATGAGATATTGAAAATTGCTACGAGATTTATAAAATCACAATGAGATTTTGCAAAATCGCACTATTATTTTTTTACTTTTTTTTACACTTTGCTTCAAAATGATATTGATGGATTGGTAAAAAAAAAAGAAAAGAAAAAAGAAAGAAAGTATTGCAATTTCATAAATCTCGTAGTGATTTTGAAAATCTCAGTGCGAATTTTTCAGTTTATTGCGAATTTTATATAATCTTGTGAAAGTCCAAAAAAATTTGGTTAATTTATATAATCTTAATCAAATTTGACTAATCACATAATTTTCTCTTAATTAACAATAGTATTCATCCAACTTGTTTAAGCTAACGAGTTTTTATCTTGCGTAAGATTTAGGAATTGTATAACGAGTAGTAGATACCATCAATAATACATAAATGTGGTACATGTATTAAGATTAGTGGTATCTAGATCCCCACTTTTTTAGAAATGCCGACATATATAACCACGAGAAACCAAGTGCAGTCTATGTGTCGAATACAACCTACAAATAAAAAACTCTACGCCTATGCACTAGTTCACAAGTTCAATATATGAAATAAAGTTTCTAAAAAACGAATTTACACTAAAAAATGACTCGAACATACAAGTAATAAAGTCATAGCAAAACGACTGTTTCATTACAATCTTGGCGATATCAAGAACTCGAGTTGACTAGCACTTAAGCTATCCACATCAATTACAAGTTGTCATTCTCATAAACAACATAATCAGCATACCATATCAGGGGCCGTTTGATTCGCGGAATATTTTTGATGGAATTGGAATTCATAAAAGGAATTGGAATTTGAAGGAATTGTAATTGAAATTTTTCATATTTATAATCCTGTTTGGTTTATATGTCTATGAATGGAATTGGAATGTGTATTAGAATAAAAGGACATTAATGCCCTCAATAATTAAAACGGCATATTGTACAACAGTACATTCCGAGTTTTTTTCCAAACTAGGATAATGGGTAAACTTATTTACCAAACTAGTATAGTTTTAAAAATATTTACCATTTTAGTATAAAACCTAATTAATTGACCATTATATTTGTTAAGTTATAAAATGAAAAAAAGATCCCTGATTAAAAATAATAATAATTCACGGCACTTATTCATAAACCAAACTCGAAACATTTTGCAATAAAATACTATTATCAATTTCAATGAAACTAACATGTCCATAAACAAAAACAAGCACTTAAATTCACCACAAACAAAAGGTTTTATATTCCAGAATCAAAGTAATAGGCATATCAATAAATTAACATTCCATTTTCAACCACCTGCAAAGTCTCAATATCTTATTATCACCTACCTCTTTCAAACCACTAAGAATTCATTGTGCTACTATAGAGGAAAACATAAACTCACAACAAAGTTCTGTTTTAATCAAGTATATTATCACCAATAAGTTTAATCAAACAAAAAATCACAAGAAAAATAAATAAAAAAGGGGGTTGAAGACAAAAAAAAACCAAAATCGCACAGCAAAGAGGAGCAAACACGCAAACACAATTTTAAGATATTTTGTAGTCGATAAGTTGTGTGTGTGTAAGAGCATAGAAATTAAGAAACAAAAAGAAAGTCAAGGGCATATTAATTTTTCAAAGTTGTAAGTAATAAAAAGAACAGTAAGATAGATCTTCAAATTGATATGTGTGTGTGCATGATTAAAGATAGATAGATGATATTAGTTATTGCTATCACAACAAAAAGGGTCGATCAATATAAAGCTATTAAAAAAAACTATTAAAGTTTAAAATTAACCTAGAATTGTAGACAACAGAGAGGGTGATGACAATGAATTGGTTTAATCCTTAAAAGTTATCATTCTTTAATAATAATAATAATAATAATAATAATAATAATAATAAGGGTTAATTACATAAATGGTACCTGGACTATGCACCATATTACTGATTACCTACCTATAGTTTAAAATTTACGCTAGTCATACCCCAACTTGTCATTTATGCACTCGGATCATACCTGAACATGACGGGCGTCAGTTTGGCCGTTAAGTTGAGGTATGACTACCGT
>CM067172.1:49171264-49208764 GCA_034093135.1 Erigeron breviscapus
ACAATAACATATTCATCATTCTTACAAACAACCACATAAGTTACACATCATCTATTTCCAGTAAACCATTCAACCATTTATACCATCTCTCTCCTTATCCTTCTGTCATTCTTCCTTACAAACAACTAAGGATGAACATTATCCATGTTACCATCCACATCAATACCAATCTACAAACAACCTCCACCTCACCTCATCTTTCCAACAAATATTCTTGATTTGAGTAACATTAAGCCTGTTTGAATGCTAAAATTTTAATTAATATAACAAATTTTAAATTCATTTCCATCAAAAAATTTAAAAATCTTTAAACCAAAAGGCCCGTTATGATACTAGTTAATCTACCTCAAAATGCACTCCCATTTGGATTCAACTTCAAGGGCATTTATCTTTAATTTCTCACTTTGATTTCTCCTTTTCATGTTGAAAAATAAAAACTTTTAATATGAAGAATACTCATTTTACCTTTACCTTACAAATCCAATTCAATGTATGCGGTACATTATTTTTATAAAAATGATTTGTAACGTATAAAAATCAAAGCACCAATAAATTATTTGTGATATTTAAAAAATCTCAAATAATTATTATTAAAGAGGAGAAAGCAAATATTATGTACTTAATTAACGAGTATCATTATTAAAAATTAAAATCGCCATCTTCCACGGCATATTCAAGAGTGCTCATCCAGTTTAACTCAATAATAATCACATATGTTAAAAGTGTCAAAAGGTAATAAAGTTTTAGATTTTGTTAAACAAAGCCTTCAAAGATATAATGTGTATTAAATAATTACACAATTATCATAAATTTCAAATGTATTTTTTAATATGTAAAATATAATTTTTTTATGCATGTTTAGTAAGGGCTGTATTTAACATTTTATTTAACTTCTTTAACAATATTTAAAATTTTATTTTTTTACCTTTAAATTTACCAAATTTTGAATTTTAATCTACCACAACTTTCAATACAATTATCTTTCCAAAAAATTAACGCAGCCCGTATCCCGACCATTGTTTTTTGGTTTCTCAACCAACACTATTTGCAGCGATAATCGCTGCAAATAGTCTTGCCACGTCAGCATCCACTAACCACCGCCATTACTGCTTTGACCATTTTGACCATGGAATTTGCGGCGATTATCGCTGCAAATACTTTAGTGGGCCCCAAATTCGAATATATACAGCCATCTCTACCGTCTCTATCTTTCTTTATCAACAAAAAAAAACCATCCTTCTTTTCTCCATAAAAAATCCGGCCAACTCTAATATTTTTCACCATATTTTTTAAAAGTACAACCAATATTTCGATCCTTTTCCCCACGAAATATTAGCAGCGACTTTCTAGTTATTTTTCCCACCATCACCGCCGCGGGTCTGCATTTTCCGGCAACTTTTCCGGCA
The DNA here is from genome assembly GCA_034093135.1 of Erigeron breviscapus. Taxonomy (NCBI): domain Eukaryota; kingdom Viridiplantae; phylum Streptophyta; class Magnoliopsida; order Asterales; family Asteraceae; genus Erigeron; species Erigeron breviscapus. The sequence continues at coordinate 49,172,671 of CM067172.1, forward strand.
AGATTTCCGACCAGATTTCCGTAGTACTATTAGTAGCGACATCTGGAATTTCAAGTACTTCGGCCATCACATAGCCGGCGCGGTTCGTTTTTTGCGGCTCTCCTCCCCCGACTTTTCCGGCCATCTCATATTTTGGTATGTATTTTCCGGCCATATTATCCCTTTTTGATTGTTTCCAGGAAATTCTTCTTTCAACAGCTTTAACATCCTACGGGGGGATGTACCGCGATGATATTCAGCTTCCAGAAATGATCTCTCATCTTCAGTCAACCTTCTTGCGTACGCGTAACCCTCCAGATTATTAGCTGGATAGTGATTATGTGTGTCGTCTATAACAGTTGGCCGTCCAATCTAAAGGGGCACTGACATTTAAGTGTCTTTTTAACGAGCCCGGTTGTCCTATTATCTATTTGCCCAGAAAGATTACAGACTATGGTCACTTTATTTTTTACACCAGCTAAGTTGGAATTTGTTCGTCGTTTGATTAACACATAACCAAGCTCTTTTGCTATTCTTTTGGCCCAGTTGAACACTTCTTCGTGTGAATTGAACACCTAAAATAGTTATTTTTTAAATTATCATTAAAGTATATACTTATAAATATCTAACATTTTACATATGCAATCAATTTAACAACGAAACACATATTAAATAGTACTAAAATATAAATTTAAGTAACTAAGTGGTTTTTTTAACTAAAGATTGTTTCAATTACATGAAATACATATTATTGTTTAATGATATTCGGTATAAAAAATAAAGTGAATTCTTTTAATGCAAGTATTCTTTATATTAAGTGGGTAAATAGGTGATTTTAAAAGTTAACAAGGATAAATATGATAAAATCCCTTTAATTATACCTCATCGGTGTGGAAAGCCCTAGCGTCGTAGTCAAAATGAGGGGCCGCCTCTGGCATCTCAAATTCTTCATCAGGTTCTTCTAAGTGAAACTCAAAATCTTCCGCACCCATTTCTCCCCATAAACTTTCAAAATCCATCTGAAATATATATACATATACATAAACGGTATGAAAAATTTAATAAACATATATATATACGTACTATATTTAAACATATATACATATACCGAAACTTAAAGAATGAAAGCAAAAAGGACGTACACTTCGAAAATAAGCAAAAAGGACGTACACTTCGAAAATAAAAGAATGAAAGCTGCTGAAAATGAAAGCGAGAATTAAAGAATGAAAATGATAACGATATACCGATAACGAATGCATGCATACCATATATATATAGCATAAAAGCAAAAAGTATTTTTGTCCATATTCAACTATTTGCAGCGATTATCGCTGCAAATAGTCGATATTGACAAAACACACTGTTGACTGTCATAGTCAACAGTGTACGGATAAGTACACGACTATTTGCAGCGATTATCGCTACAAATAGTCTGGTCGAGATATCAGATTACTGGTCGGGTCACCAAATGTCAAAATTAATTAAAATACCTTGGAATTGGAAAAGATATTTCCAACTGGCACCTACCGTCAAATCAACTTTTGACTGTTTGAATACCCTCGACAGCTAGTTTTGAGGGGCATTTTCGTCCAAATATCCCAACAAGTATATCTTTTTACCACTATAAATCTTTTCTTTACCACTATACCCCTTCACATTACTCCTTTTTACCCTTTATTAACCCTAATATACACTTCTGTTTTTTTACTCTTGATCACAATGGCGGAATACAATCAAAATCTGGTGACCGATATGCAACTGAAATGGCTAATAAAAGAACAACACCCATTTCATTTCTTCGACAACACAGATGCACTGACTTCCTGTTTTCGATATTTACAGCCGGCATACGAAAGGGTCAGTAAAAACACCTTCAAACGTCTTGCTTTCAAATACTATATTTCCGCAAAAAAAGATTTAGTTAAATATTTTGAAACATTTCAAGGCAAAGTTAGTCTAACTTTACATATATGGGACACTGCATATGTTGATAACAAATATGTTTGTGTGACATGTCATTATATTGATCCTGTTTCATGGGAATTGTCAAAAAGGACTATTAGTATTTGGGGCAATTTAGAAGATAACCCAGAAATTATTATGGATAGTATTTCTGCTTTTAAGATTGAAAAAGATAAGATTTTTAGTATTTGTTTTGATGATGGTAGAATCTTTAAGAATTGCTTGAAATTGGTGAAGGAAGAATTAAGTCCTATGTTGAATGGTGTTTTGTTTGAGACTAAATGTGTGTCGGATGTTTTGATTTCGATGGTTCAGTCTTGTCTTGATTTTGTTGACCCTGTTATTGAAAAGTTTAGGACTTTGTTTACTTATGCTTGTTATTTGAAACGAGACGAATTCGTTGAGATTTTGCTTGTGAAACGTTTCAAGTTTACTGAGCCTGAGCCATCTTGCCCGGATATTTGGAACACTACTTACAAAATGTTGCGTGGTATCGTTAATCAGAAAGCGATACTTATGGAGTTTTATGCTAAATGTTGTGAGAATGATATTGATGATAAGGAATGGGGAATCGTTGAGTCACTTTTGGGGATTTTAGAAGTTTTTCATAGTACTACTGTGAAATTATCTGATGCTAAAAGGCCTACTGCACCGCTTGTTTTGGAAGAATGTTTGTCGATATCGAAAATGTTTAAACAATATAAAGATGTTTTTTGGGAGCCACTTGTTAGGGAGATGAAGTCTAAGTTTGTGAAGTACTACGAAACAATGTCACCTGTGTATTTGTGTGCGGCCGCTTTAAATCCAACAATTGGGGTTATGGGGGTTAAGAACTGTTTGGAATGTATAGCCGGAAACCTAGAGTTGGACAATGATTTTGCAACATCTGGTTTCACAAAATTCTCTGAGGTTCTGCAAGAAGTGTTTGATTACTATGATAGGATGCACAGGTCAAAGTCTGGTGATCTGGTTGTGGTTTCTTCTAGTTCAAGTGAATTAGAGTTGTATAAAACTAAGGATTTTTCAAAGATGACTAATGATGAAAATGAAAATATGGAGATTTTGAAGTGGTGGAGGACGGAAGGTCGTCAGCAGTATCCTGTTTTGGGTATGATGGCGTGTGATATACTAACTGTCAAAGCTAGCGTTGAAGATTTGGAATATGCATTTTGTTTAAATGGCAGGGCTTTGGACGAGGAGGCGTGTGAATCATATGCTTGGTGGCTGCAAAGGCACATTTTCTTGAAGGAGCATTTTGACACGATTGGATGGGAACCAACTGCTGATGTAGTCGAAGATGGCTTACAGGAATTGGAGGCTCATGGAGACGATAAATTTGATGGTAGCTCTGACGATGAAGAATGAACCAATCGAACTGAACGTGAAGACAGCTTAGAAGATTTGAAGGCTGATGGCGACACTAAGTTGAAGAAGGAACGTACTCGAGTACTAAGTTTTTTGAATCAGGATTACTGAAGTTTAATTATCTATTGATGTTTAGAACTATGAACTATTTAGACTATTCAGTTCTCTTTTGCTTCACTCCTGGTGTTTAAAATTAAGTTTCTGACTCTCTATTTACAACTAAGTCCTTTTGATTGTGGTAAGAACTTTAAAATAGATTCAAATCTGTAACCGCTTTCCGCCATTAATAACCTTCAATTCTCCCGCATTTTAACATCGTTTCTTCTCATTCTTCATATATTTTCATTCTATATTACATTCCGTATATCACTAGTGGAGTAATTTTTCTATTTTCTGATGCAATAAAAACGCTAGAATTTGGGATTTTTTTTCAAAATGCCAAAAAGAAGATCTTCTGGTAGAAAGACCAAAACTCCAATAAATTTAGGTGATTATGTAATGAATAACAAGAATAATAACCAAAATAAAGCTGGTAAATCGGTGAAGAGTAATATTGAGGATGATGACGTCAGCATTTTGAAGGAGAATATTAATTTGGAAGCTGATAGTGGCAAAAATGGTGATGAATTGCAGGAAAAGGAGATGGAGAAGGGAACAGAAGTGAAAGGATCAGTTGATATGAATGGAGATGCCATTAATGATAATGGTGATCAGGATGGAAAGAGCAGAATGACTGAGAATGGTAGCAAAAGTGTTACTCCAGAGAAAACTGTAAGTAAGACTTTAGATGTTGATGATAATGCTGTTAATACTGGAATTGATAAGAGTAGGAATATTGTGAGTAATATTTCGTATGCTAAAATGGTGAATAATACTGGTAAAGATATAGAGAGGAATTTATTTTTTGTTCCTACTGGATTGAATGAGAAAGGAGAGGAGGTAGTAATTTTTGAAGATGATCTTGTGCAAGAAGGTTGTAAGAAATGGCAGATGACTGCTTGTGGTTTTTTTGTAGGATGTAATATGGCTCTAAATGAAATGAGGTACAATTTAAGAAGAATGTGGGGTAGATTTGGATTAAGAGAGGTGATTAAGGATAATAGAGATATATGCTATTTTAAATTCAATAATTTGGAAGTACTGCATAAGGTAGTTGAACAGAGTCCATGGATGGTGAATGGGAAGCCTCTAGTAGTCCAAGAATGGAACCCTGATGTAAATGTTGAAAAAGTAGAGCCTAACAAGATCCCAATGTGGATTAAACTACTGAACCTGCCATTAGAAGCCTGGAGTTTAAGAGGAATAAGCACATTAGCAAGTAGGTTAGGGAAGCCACTTATGATGGACAGCATGACTGCTAATATGTGTCACAATGGAAATGGTAGAATAGGTTTTGCAAGAGTTTTGATTGAGATTGAAGCTGGGAAAGAGTTATAGGATAAAATAGAAATTGTTTACAAAGATGTGACAAAGAATGTTATAAGAACTAAGTTTGTAAATGTGGAGTACACCTGGAAACCTATTACTTGCAGGCATTGTCATGTTTTTGGGCATAATGAGACCATGTGTAAGAAAAAGAGAGGTGGGGAAAAGCAAGTGGATATTGAGAGGAATCCAGGGGGAGGGATACATGTTGCTAAACAAATACAGGAGGATGATTTTGTGCAAGTCAATAATAAGAAAAAACACCAAAAAAGGAATTATAATCATAATAATAGAAAGGATGGAAATAATAAGGGGAAAGACCACATGGAATATGGACATAAGCAAAGCACAATACAGGAGAATAAAGAGAAGGGTGAAAGCAGTAAGAGGAGCTGCTCACCAATGAGGGAAATGAGTGCTAATAGATTTGGAGTTTTGATTGAGGAAGAAAGTGGGAAGGAGGATGATGGAGATCTGTCTTATGAGAACAAACTGTTAGTTGATCAGTTCTTATTAAAAAGAACTCAGCCTACAAATGAGGAAACAAAAGAGTGGAATATGGAGATGCATAAATACTTTAAAGACAAATGGTTGCAGTTGATGGATTTGGGAAAATGTAATGAGGAGGAGGATATTATTGATGAGGAGGATGAAACCACTAGTCATCTAGTGGCAAATGAAATATTTGGGAGGGATACTCAATTACTGAATTGAGTATTATAAATTCCATTGATGGATTTTAAGCTGGCTGTTTGGAACATTAGGGGGATGAATAATAGTATTAAGCAGAATGAAGCTATTAAGCTCATTAAAAATGAGAATTTACAAGTGTGTTCGTTTGTGGAAACACACTTGAAGTTGAGTACTATTCAGAAAATAGGGAATAAAGTTTTTGGGAATTGGGAATTGGGAATGGACTTCTAATGTGCAGAGTACTCCTTTCTGTTGTAGAATTTTGATAGGCTGGAATCCAAGCAATGTTAAGTTGATGGTTGTGGACTCCTTTGAACAAGCTGTGTTATGCAGTATTGAGGTAATGTCAAGCAAAACTAGATTTTATTGCAGTTTTATTTATGCTAGCAATAATGGAAGAGATAGGAGAAGGTTATGGAGAGAATTAGGAAAACAGAAACAGTTTGTTGGTGACAGCCCTTGGGTGTTATTAGGAGATTTTAATGTCACTCTTGATGTCAATGAACATTCTAATGGGGGATCTTATAGAACCATTGACATGCAAGAATTTAAAGATGCAGTAAATGTAATGGAAATTGAGGATATAAGAAGTTCTGGTTTCAATTTCACATGGACCAAATCTGTGAAGAATAGCAAGTGTTCTGTGCTTAAAAAGCTTGATAGAATCATGATCAATGATGAATTCTTAAAAAGATTTCAAGCTTATGGAATTTTTATGCCTTATGGTATTTCTGATCACTGTCCTGCTGAGTTGATAATTACTGGGGGACTGGTAAAAAGGCCAGGTCTTTTAGATTCTCTAACTTTGTTGCTGATAAAGACGAATTTAGGGAGATTGTTAGAAAAGAGTGGGATGATAATATACAGTGGTGCCAGATGTATAAACTTGTTCAGAATTTGAAAAGACTGAAGAAACCATTAAACAATTTGAGTTGGAAGAGTGGAAATTTATTTGAAAAAGTGAGATTGTTGAAGGAGAAGTTGGTCAATTATCAAGAGGCTATGGATAATGAACCACACAACAAGGAAGTAAGGGAAGCTGCAGCTAATGCTTTAAATGAATATATGGAGACTGCCATTGATGAGAGTAAATTGCTGCAGCAAAAAGCTAAGGTACAATGGCTCAAGGAAGGAGATAGGAACACTGCTTTCTTTCATGGTATTTTAAAATCCAGAAAGCACAAAAATAGAGTGGAAAGTATATGTGATGAGGAAGGGACTAGATATGAGGGAAAGGATGTAGCTGAGCAGTTTGTGAAACACTTTGAACAATTTCTTGGTAAAACTGATAATGTAGCTCCTGTAATGGAAGGGCTTTTTGACAGAACTCTGAGTAATGAAGAAGCTGCTCATATGGTTAGACCTGTCAGTGACTCTGAAGTTAAGGAAGCTATTTTTGGCATTGACAGTAATAAAGCCTCAGGCCCTGATGGATACACATCTGGTTTCTTTAAGAAAGCATGGGATCTAGTGGGTATTAGTGTGTGCAGGGCTGTTAAGGAATTTTTTCTTACTGGTAAGCTTCTGGGGGAGATTAATGCTACATTAATGGTATTAATTCCCAAGGTTAACTCTCCTAATAAGGTCTCAGAATTTAGACCCATTGCTTGCTGCAATGTGTTGTATAAGTGCATAAGTAAGATTTTAACAAACAGAATTCAAGATGGGCTTACAAGTATTGTGAGTATCAATCAGAGTGCATTCATTCCAGGTAGGCACATTCAGGATAACATCCTTATTGCTCAAGAGCTGTTGAGGGGTTATAACAGGAAACATGGTCCTAAAAGGTGTGCTATGCAGATTGACATTCAAAAAGCCTATGACACTATGAGTTGGAGTTTTCTGGAAAATATTTTGGTTAATTTTGGTTTCCATGAAAAGATGGTAAAATGGATCATGACCTGTGTATCTTCTTCTAAATTCTCTATTTGTTTAAATGGGGAAATCCATGGATACTTTAAGGGGGGAAGAGGGCTTAGACAAGGAGATCCTATTTCTCCATACCTTTTTACTTTGGTAATGGAGGTTTTCAGTCTTATCATGAAAAAGAACATAGAGGAAGCTGATGATTTTAGGTTCCATTATGGCTGCAAAGATCTAAAATTAGCACATATGTGCTTTGCTGATGACTTGCTTTTGATATGCAAAGGAAAAAATGGATCTCTAAGGGTGGTGAGAAAGGTTTTGGATGAATTCAGTCAGGTGTCTGGACTTAATCCTAATATGGGGAAGAGTACTATATTCTTTGGCAGCTTGACAGAAGGTGAAAAGAATGAATTACTGCAAATTCTCCCTTTTAAATGTGGTAAATTACCTGTTAGGTACTTGGGAGTTCCACTGTTGGACAAGAAATTAGGAGTGAAGGACTGCAAAGTGTTGATTGACAAAGTGAGAAATAAAATTGAATGTTGGAGGAATAAGAAATTGTCATATGCAGGAAGGATTCAATTGATAAGTTCTGTTCTGGCTTCAATGCAAGTTTACTGGGCTTCTGTCTTTTTGTTGCCAATTTCTGTTATTAAGGAGTTGGAGAAATTGTTTAAGAGATTCCTATGGAATGCTGGTGAGTCTGCAAAAGGCAAAGCAAGAGTTGCTTGGAAAGATGTGTGCAGGCCAAAAGATCAAGGAGGTTTGGGGATAAAAGATATCAGGAGGTGGAATGAAGTTTTGTTACTCAGGCAGTTTTGGAAGATAGTGGATAATAAAGATTCATTATGGGCAAGATGGGTGAATGTGGTGAAGCTTAAAAATAAGAGTATATGGTACTGTCAGGTTGATAAGACTGATAGTTGGGGATGGAAGACAATGATGGGGATAAGAAACTTGATTAAACAACATGTAACATCCCAAACTTTTCAAGTTTGACTTTTGACGTTGACTGTCAACTTGTCGTTAGAGACCGTTAGTTACTATGTATTTTGTATGTGCTTATGTGAATTAAATGATTTACATGAGATATGTGTTAAAGTGATTTAAAGTAATGAAATTAAAGTTGATAATGATTAATAAAGTCAATTAATGTTTCCGATAAGATATAAGGGTCGATAAGTGTTCCGGTAGGCGTTAAAAGAGCCGTTAAGGGCTGAAACGAGTTGTAACGAACTGCGAGGGCCTAGATGTAAAGTTTGCAAAGTTGCTCCAGCATATATAGAGCATGTAGGTCGACCATAATGCTGGATAATCAGATCTAAACCCTAGAAACTTTCACACACAAAACCCTAAGAGCCTCCTTCAAGTTTAGAGCAATTTCGGGGTGATTCGGTGGTGGTTTCTTCTAGTTTTCGATCCGTTGATCAACCCTACAGGTATTATATCATCATTTGATTGTTGATTAAGTTTTAAAGTAGGTTTTGTCCCTGTAGATCCGACCTTGAGGGTTGGGGTTGTTTAAAGTTGATGATTTCGGTTAAAAACGATGTTTTCGTGAGTAAAATCATTAATAGAGTTGATTAACTATGTCAAGATGCAAACTTTAATGTTGAATAATGTTGTTTATATGTAAATAAGTGAATCCCATGTGTTTAATTAGATCCATGTGTGTTCAATTGTGTTTTTGGAACCAAACGTTGCGGTTTCGAGTCGTTTTGATGATCAAAAAGAGGGATTCATTTATGCAATTGATTCAAGGATTGATTGATGTTTTCAAATGCTTAATTGTGACCTATTTGATGTCAATTTAATGGGTGTAAGTCGTGGTGGAGGTTTGGGATCCGTTTGGAAGGTGAACGAAGAGAAACAAAGTTGATTTTGCTGGTCGACACCCGAGGTGCGGCTCACCTGGGCCTTGGTGCGGCGCACCTGGTGCTGGGCTGAAGTTGCTGGGTGTTTGGTGCGACGCACAGATGGGGGGTGCGGCGCACTTGGGGGTCTGGTGGTCGTTTAGGCTTGTTTTAGTGCTCATTTGACCCGTAGACCTTAGGTATAAGTTATGTTGATGTTTAGGGAACTTGGAGATGTTCTTTAAGGTCCCGTTTATGTTACATGTCGATTATATGTGTGTGCTAGGTAGTTGGGAACTCAAGAAAGATACGTTAAAGTTGCTTGTTGATCGTTGTGCTCGTCGTCAGGTAAGATACATGACTTTTATCACGCTGGAGGCACAACAAAATGTGGTTTCTATAATTAACCTCTTAATCGGATTATCTTATGTGTGTTGGGTTTTCCGGGTTATGCGGGAGGTTATATGGGAATGTATGTATGCTGAAATGACCTATGTTGTTATGTTGACGTTTAAAGTAAAAGTAGTTGTGTGCATAAGTAGTGTGATGACTTTAATGATGTTGCTATGAACTGATTATGATATATATTGTTGATAATGTTGTTGATATGTCTTGATGTTGATGTGTATGTTGACGTTTAAAGTAAAAGTAGTTGTGTGCATAAGTAGTGTGATGACTTTAATGATGTTGCTATGAACTGATTATGATATATATTGTTGATAATGTTGTTGATATGTCTTGATGTTGATGTGTGATGGCTTATATGTGAGAATTAAGTATGAAATGTCTAGTTCACTAGATACACGTAAGAAATGTTATGAGTTGTGCACGTTAGTGGGATTAAACGTTAAAGTAGATGTGGGACTAGTTAGGTAATGTATATACCTAATGTTAAAGTAAGATGTGAGATGTGGGAAACCGTTCTAGCCTTAATGTTAGTGCGTAAAAGTAAGAAAGATATAAATACGTGGGAAATCGTGCTAGTTGTAAAGCTAGTGCGTAATATGTAAACTGATTAAAGATGTAAGATGTGGGAATAAGTTGATTAAGATAATTATAAGAATACGTGAGAAAGATGTACATGTAATTTAAGACGTGGGATTACAATGTGATGTGGGATTTAATAAGATGTGTTGAGACGTGTGATAAGAACGATGCATAGGCACAATTAGGAGTATATATCCTACATGTGCTATACATATATGTGCGATATGTTTATGTGTGATATGCCAAGATATGATATGAAGTTACGTTTAGTAGTAAGTCTATGTTGATATGATATAAGATATTGATTAAGATGTGGGTATATGATGATAAGATGTATATGTTGATATGATATAAGATAATGATTAAGATGTGGGTATATGATGATAAGATGTATATGTTGATATGATATAAGATAATGATTAAGATGTGGGTATATGATGATAAGATGTATATGTTGATATGATATAAGATAATGATTAAGATGTGGGTATATGATGATAAGATGTATATGTTGATATGATATAAGATAATGATTAAGATGTGGGTATATGATGATAAGATGTATATGTTGATATGATATAAGATAATGATTAAGATGTGGGTATATGATGATAAGATGTATATGTTGATATGATATAAGATAATGATTAAGATGTGGGTATATGATGATAAGATGTATATGTTGATATGATATAAGATAATGATTAAGATGTGGGTATATGATGATAAGATGTATATGTTGATATGATATAAGATAATGATTAAGATGTGGGTATATGATGATAAGATGTATATGTTGATATGATATAAGATAATGATTAAGATGTGGGTATATGATGATAAGATGTATATGTTGATATGATATAAGATAATGATTAAGATGTGGGTATATGATGATAAGATGTATATGTTGATATGATATAAGATAATGATTAAGATGTGGGTATATGATGATAAGATGTATATGTTGATATGATATAAGATAATGATTAAGATGTGGGTATATGATGATAAGATGTATATGTTGATATGATATAAGATATTGATTAAGATGTGGGTATATGATGATAAGATGTATATGTTGATATGAAATGAAATGTGATGCAATGTGGGAAAAGGGGAGTATGAGTTGATCTATGATTGTTGTGGATGATATGTAATGTGGTTACGTTTTGATAAGTAAAATATGACGAAGTTTTATGAAAGTAAAATGAAGAACGTTTTATCAAAATGTGTGTATCTTACTTAGCTAATTTTATTAGCTAACACTTGCTTTTATGAAAATGTTGTGTCCTTCAGGATAAGCAGGTATAAGCTAGTGAAGTGCGTGGATCGTGAGATGGGTAGAAGAATAAAGGAAGATTAGCATTAGTCTCCCTATGATTAGACTTTACCTATAGCCATATGTTCGGCTACTTTATTTATGATTTATGTCTCTTGTAGATTTGATGGCAATTATGTTAGTGCCATAACTTGGATTTTACTTTGACTATTACGATGATGCTATTAGTAACACCAAACTTTAATGAAAGGTACCATCCGTTACGGATGGGGCAGTTTTTAAGTGATCCTTTTCCGCTATGTTTTAAACGCCGTTTGGCAAAAGTTTTTGAAATCCAGGTTTTTAATGAAAGGTACCATCCGTTACGGATGGGGCAGTTTTTAAGTGATCCTTTTCCGCTATGTTTTAAACGCCGTTTGGCAAAAGTTTTTGAAATCCAGGTTTTTAAAATGACAGGTGTTACACAACATGTTTTCATTGAAATTGGTAATGGAAAGAGAACATCCATGTGGTATGATAAATGGTGTGTGGATGGCCCTTTGCATGAATTTATAAGTAGAAGAGATTTATATGATGCAAGAATTGGAGATGATGTTACTGTGGATAAAATGATTATTAATGGAAGATGGAATTGGCCTGAGGGATGGACTGATCAGTTTCCAAAGATTAGAAACATTGAGGTTCCAGTGTTATATGATGGAAAAGAAGACAGGGTGCTATGGCAGACTAAAACTAATCAGTTAATGGAGTTTTCTACTAGACAAGCATGGTATGATTTAAGAGATGAAGGGCCAAATGTAGAATGGAAGAATGTTGTTTGGTTCAAGCAGTTTGTTCCAAGACATGCTTTCATTTTGTGGTTGGCAGTTCAAGGGAAGCTGCTTACTCAGGATAGAATGGCTATATGGAATGGAAATGCTGATTTAAAATGTGTTTTCTGCAATTTAATTGCAGATAGTCATGATCATTTGTTTTTCCACTGTGAGTTTGTTCATGATATTTGGAAGGAACTACACCAGTATATGCATCAGATTCAAGTAATGGACAGGATGCAGGATATGATCAGTTTAATGGCAGGTGATAAAGGGATGAATGGATTAAGTATGGTGGGGAATAAATTGATTCTGGCTGCTGCTGTATACTACATATGGCAGGAAAGGAATGCGAGAGTTTTCAAGAATCAAGTAAGGAAGAAGGAAGATATATGCCAAGTCATAATTGACAGTGTTAGATACAAAATCATGACAATAAAAGTAAGGAAAACAAGGAATGTGGAAAGTATTGCAGAATTATGGAATTTGAGTTGGATAAGCAACTCATTAAAGGCTAAATAATGGTGCTGTTTGGATTGGAAGATTGCACTTGCGTATGGGAATAGTGAGTCATGCAAGATGGGACTACTTGGTCCCATACTGGTGCAGTCTTATAGGATTTCTGCAGATTGAGGTTGTTTTTTCGAATTTCATGGAATTTACTGAATTTTGATGTATCTTGTAGATTGGAATAGGTACTGGATTGGTTTAGTTAGTGCATTGTTGAATGTATAGCTTGGGCCTGTCCAAGTTGTATATATTGTAATTTTGTATATGTTTTTTGGACAGTTATAATATTCACATTTTCACAAAAAAAAAACTAAGTCCTTTTGATGTTGCTTCATGTTTTGGTAATGACATAATTATTAGAAAAATGCATTATTATCATAAGAAATCCCATAACATGGCATGTACTAAATCTTACTCTCATTTGTTCTCAACTTTTGTAAGTCTTAACTTCACAATGTAGAAAATAGACCAAAATACACAACAAAGTATCTGGAATAAGTGATATACTATCAATTTTGTACAAACATGGTTAAATGATGGAGGTCAAGAAATGGTTAATTTTCTCATTTTAAGTTATCTAAACTTTGAAAAGGTAATGTCGTAATGATATATCCTTTTAACAAATGTGATGATAATATGTCGATATCTTATATATTTATCTAGTTCACTTTGATACATTTCATCAACTCATAATAGCTCAAAACTTATGTATTTATGTAAATACAAAAATGCACTCAAATCTCAAACTTACAAAGTTACTATAGTAAGACCTTTAAAGTCTAAGGTGTGATTTGTAAATTTAACCTTTGAAAACTGTTGATTGAAACTCACACTCAAACAAAAACAAACCTGAAAAAATTGATCCAAATCAAAACCATCATTCTCATTTCTCACATCTCATCATCATCATCCTAAAGCTCAAATCTTGATATACTTACAAGATTCTATATCTATCTTTCTTAATGCCACCATTAACAAAAACCATCATATATCTAATCTTTATATCCTCTCTTTTAATCCCAACAACAACAGCCAATGACCAATCTTTCATCCAGATTCTCATAACCCAAAATGGTCTTGATTTCATCAAGAATTTATTAATATCAAAAGCAGTTTCATCACTCACACCCACATCAATATCAGATATTGAAAAGGCTGTAAAGATTCCTGTAATTGGTAAAGTTGACATCTTGCTGTCTGATATTGTTATTAATAAGGTTAATGTTGGGTCATCTGGTGTTAGACCAAGTGAAGGTGGTGTTTCTATTGTTGGTTCGGATTTTAGTTGTGATTTGAGTGTGAAATGGCATTATTCTTATGGTACTTGGGTTGGCCCGATTTCGGTTTCTGATAGTGGGACTGCTTCTGTTGAGGTATTTTGTTGTAATTTTCAAGAAAGTTATATTTTTTATGATTTTGGAAATTAAGTTAGTTTTTAGGGAGCTTGGATTATCTAAGGGGTGTTCTGATATTTAGATTAGCTTATTACTTGAGTTTATTGGCTTAAAAATTTCAAAAGGTCAATAAGCTTATTTTATCGGCTTATGAGCTTATGGACCTTAGCTTTATTTTCTATTTTAGTTTATAGTAGGATATAAGTATCCAAAAAGCTTATGGCTTAATTGTTAATGTGGTCAAATAGGCTATGGCGCTATGCTTAAGGAGAAATGCTTCACTTATAACATTACCTGAGTAATGATATGTATGCCTAAAACCATGCCCAATTAATCCAAAGTTTGACACACAGACTTCACTTTTGATCCCTCTTAATCTTAACCAAAGTTAGTGACATGCGGCTAAATTTAGTTTTTAGGCATAAGTTTAGAGAAAAAAAGCAGGCAGTGCTCCAGCTCACTGACATGAGTTATTAATCAAGGTTTTCTCACTATTTTGTAAGTGTAGCATAATATGAAGCAACTTGAGGTACTTTTCAAAAAGAGCTTATATGGAATTTTAAGGTGATAAGCTGGCTGTTTTATAACTTACGGCCATGTGGCACTCGAGGTTGGCCTCAGGGTGCCTCCAGGGATCTCAGCCCTGGCAAGGAATAATATCCCGTTTTCACTGCCCCACTCAAACTTTGCTTCCATGGCTCCACCACCCCCACAAGCTTCCCTCTCTCTGTCTCAACCTGCCCCGGCCCTATGAAATGTTCAACCCAACAACATGGTGATGCATTGGTGGTGGGAAGTGGCCGGGTGACCAGCTCCACATGCCCATCTTCTTAAAAATACCCACGTGGCATAAGATAAGCAAGAGAGAAAAAACAAAATAATGTATCACTGCAGAATTTTGTAACTAGCAAAGTGTGACATAGTAAGTACTAAGTAGCACAATTGAGGTGCTTTTCTAAATGAGAAACTGATAAGCTGGCTTTTTAAATAAACTAGCCCAAAAATACCCTTAGTTTGTGGCATAACTGCATAAATTAACAAAGAGAGAGAAAATAAGTAAATTTAGTCAGTCCTACTCACTTAGATGAGCTTGTAAGCAAAATTGTGTAACTATGTTGTACCAGTAGCATTATATGAAGCTCATACGAGGTGCTTTTCTAACCCATATATCTCCTTAGTTTTCTCTTATGTTAGAATAAGGATAGTGGGTTTGCTTTTTTAGAAGGTTTTTTGGCTTATTTGCTATGAAAATAAGTAGGTACTTAACACATATATTAAAGTGTTCTGTTTATTGTAATATAAGCAGTTTCCATCAAACACTCTAAAAGTTTTATCTACTTTCAAAGTATGCATGTAAATACTCAAATGAGAAATCCCAAAGATCCTTCTTAATTTCGAGATTTCTAAAAATCAGTTAAATGTCTAACTACAGTAATTAAGCAAGGGTTTAAGTGTTTTAGTTTTCTCGTTAGTTAGAATATTACAGTTACATGCTAGTTAAGGTAAGAACTTCGATTCATGAATGACATCCACAAAATGGAAAAAAGTTATGATCATAGACATGTAGTTAAGGCCACACCGGTTCTCTTTCAGATACATTCTAGTTTGGATCTAATTATCAAACCTATTTGAATTAATCGATTGAGAAACGCCCCTTAAATGTTTATGTATTGAATATTATGCTGAAAGACATAAAAAGTTAGCATGATCTCTAGAATGTACGGTGCTCAAAGTTTTAGTAGATAGTAGATACTTCTTATGTTCTTTCTTCATACTTTATAAAATTGTGTTAGTAATTAGTTAAAGAAAACTTTTTTATTTATTTGAGTATTGATGTTTTATGTGCTAAGGTTAATGGCATGGAAATTGGTATAGCTCTAGGTTTGGATAATCAAGACGGATCATTGAAACTTTCCATGATGGAATGTAATTGTCAAATACAAGATATCTCCATAGACCTAGATGGAGGAGCATCTTGGCTCTATCAAGGGTATGTTACTCTTTCGACTTTATGTCATATATTGCTTCGTCTTTCTTGAAAATTCACGTAAGAAGTATGTGATATGAAAATGGAGTCATGGTTGTAAAACTTTTCATAAGAGTATTATGTTCAACTCTTGAACATCTAACAAGGTTATTTAGGAATCAAAACGATCAGTTTTGGATGAGCAGTTTCATATCAGCTCTACTAAAAAAAAGTGGTAAATGGCCGGGAACCCCTTAGTCCCGTGAAGGAATCTTTCCTTCCAGTCTAGGAACCCTGCAATCCTAACTGCCGGTGAGAACCCAAAGCCAGAGCACCACATGGATCTAAGAACGAAATTGTATACAGCAAGTTTCGAACCTGCGTTCCTTTTTGACTTCCCCCGTGGGCCCTGAACCTTACGGGTGCAGGTGGCCAACTCTTCTACGAAGAGTTTCATATCAGCTCTACTAAGCAAGGGTAAATTGAAATTACTTATTATTGTTAACCAATTTTGAGACACTTTTCTCTCATTTTACAAGACATTTTCCATTTTCCACTATAATGCTCTTCTTTTGTGATCTATATCTACAATTTTATTTAACAGTTAGATTTTTCAAACAACCAGAAAATCTGATTTTGTCATGATTATCACAACTTCAAACAACAAAAGCACATCTAAGCAGTCTATAACCCGTTTATTTACCGCTAGTTATCTGATGAACAAACCTCACATAAGTATATAACACCATCTAAACGCACATCCAAACACAATGACATGGAGGTACTGTATATTTTTCTTTCCTTTTCAAATGAACTTACCCCTTCGCCTTGTTTTCGCACTCGTTTACGGGAGTTACCCTTGGATAAGTTAAAGGTCATGTCTTGAGCGTCTGGAAACAATGTTGTGATCTTGGGCCGTGTTTGGCGTTTACTTTAAGAGATACATATAGGACTTGCAGAAAGTGGAGGAAAACTGAATGAAGAGTTAGTTCTAAAAATTATTTACTATCTTTCAGGATTGTCGATGCTTTCAAAGAAGAAATAGTATCAGCAGTAGAAAAGGCAATTACCAAGAATTTTAAGACTGAAATTTCAGAGCTTGGATCTATTCTACGAACTCTTCCAAAACATATTCCAGTGGATGATACTTCCTCATTAAATGTTACATTGGTTAACAGCCCATTCTTGAGTGACACTTCATTAGGGTTCGAGATAAATGGGTTATTCGTCGAGTCAAAAACCGACCCGCGTGCATATCACAACCATTTGCAGCCACCACTCGCATGTTCAGACCCTCCAAAAATGGTTGGGATTGCCCTAGATGAAGCTGTCTTCAAATC
This sequence comes from Erigeron breviscapus, assembly GCA_034093135.1. Lineage (NCBI taxonomy): Eukaryota > Viridiplantae > Streptophyta > Magnoliopsida > Asterales > Asteraceae > Erigeron > Erigeron breviscapus. Next base: position 49,190,105 of record CM067172.1, read on the forward strand.
TGCATCTGCTTTATACTACGATGTGAGTGTGCAACTCCTAAATCTTGCATTCAGCTGTATTATATAAACTAGAAGTGACTCTGTTGATTTGGGTTATCTTAGATCTCTAAGAGTAAATATATAGCTTTCAAGGAAATGGGTCGAATGGGTCAAAAGTGGCTTAGAGGCATTAAACCTCTAAAGTCATTCATTCATTCTATTAAAAAAGTTAAATTATTTTTAAAGTACTGTCATCTTGGTGATCCCAGTTGGCACACTAGTTATTAATAGATAAACATAGAATAATGTATAACATAAAGTTTTCATTTGATCTGTTACCCAACCTACCCGACTGCCATTTTGCCATCTCTCTTTCGTTGGGATCTTATAAACTTCTTACTTTCAGGCTACGTTTATGCACTGGATTGTTGATAAAGTACCCGACCAATCTCTTCTTAACACGGCTGGGTGGAGATTTATTGTTCCTCAACTCTACAAAAAGTACCCAAATGCTGATATGAATTTGGATATTTCTCTTTCTAATCCTCCGGTTGTGCAAATATCATCACAGAAAATTGGTGCTACAGTTTATGCAGATTTGATCATAGATGTTCTTAAAGGAGATGAGACAATCCCCGTTGCTTGTATCTCATTGGTAATCTTTATTACTGTCACATTCAACTCGATGTTATGCTTTTGTAAAAGGAAAATTGTATAAGGTAACCCCAAATTGGTCATGTAATCTGTTTTGTTAACCAACTTTCAAATATCTAATTTAAGGCAATATGACACGACTACCACTTACGATTTTGTAGAAGCTAGTGTTTTACTAACTTTGAGCATATTGACCTTTCTGTTACATGGAGCTGATGTGTCACTGACCCCAGACCGTTAACACTACTTAACTTATACCTAGATAAAGTGAACAAATTGAAGTGTGTTACCCAAGACAAAATTCAGATCATGTGCATAAAAGGTTAACAAATTTGATCTGAAGCGTGAATAATTGGAATAAGATTCATATGTTCTGAAGGGTAAAGAAAGATGATATGTGTTTTCTCATACATTCACACAATAATTTTTCTTCTTATAGGTAATTGCTGGCACAGGTTCGGTACAAATTAGCAGAAATAACCTTACTGGTCATTTGAAAATGGATGATTTCACCATGACGTTAAAATGGAGCAAGATTGGTACCTTGCATATGTTTCTTATTCAGGTAATCAATGGTATATTCTAGACATGAAAAGGTTAACCAATTGTTAATGGAAGGCCATGTAAATAGTTCTTTTGCAAAATGAAACAGATGCTGTTGTTTATCAGAGTTTCTTGGTATATGTCACAAAACAGGTGGGTTGGGTAACAGGCAAATGAGTTCATTACAATGAATCAATTGGATCAGGTTTAGTAGACCTAGCGTCACTTTTTGTCTTCCATTTTTCGGATTTCATTTTATAAAATATTTTATATGAGTAATATTTTCGAAAAACTAATTAGTGCAGAAATAACAAAAAAATCTTTTGGAACAAATCGGTTTGGGTGATGAAACTTGAGTATACTTTGGGCAAATTATTAACCATCCAACCCTTTAACAGCTAAATTTGTAATTTACCAATTTGACCAATTAGGGATAAAGGGTATAGCAAATTGAATTCTTTAAAGTTTAAACATAAGAAGAATGAGAATTGTCCCTATTCTTCTAGGGGCTTATCTAGAATAGAAAAGATTATTTCATTATGTTTATGCACTTAAAGGCAATGGTAGTCACTTTGCAAAATGCAAGAGGTATACTTCAATCTTGATCTGGATCCAAAAACACTTTCTTTCACAATTTCTGTAATATTTATTTATTTGTTTTCTTTTGCAGCCAGTGATTTGGACTATGATCGAAACTGTTTTCATACCATATGCAAATGCACGACTTGGGACAGGGTTCCCTTTGCCTATAATACATGGGTTTTTGCTTGAAAATGCTGAGATAATATCCTCGGATTCTAGAATCACGGTGTGCAGTGATGTTAGCTACGAGGGATCCGTTGATAGCAGCCAAACTGGATTTTACACGTCGTAGATGCAGACGAGAGTTGTACAATATTGTATAGTCTGTACAGTTTTTAACCTTTTGTTATTTGTTCTTGAGTTATATTTATCTCACCCAATTGAGCATCCAACAAAAGCATAAGATGCACGAAGCCTTTAATTAGCTTGGCATGTCATTTTAATCATAGTAATAGTTACTTATCTCGTGTCATTTTATTCATAGTGTGTTATTGATGAGGTGTGGTCTAAACCAAACCTATATGTATATGTGTGTGTGGCAAGAAATAGTTCGAGAAGTCACCAAGAGCTGAAGGTGGTCGAGAGTGACTTCCAGCGGGAATGACTCCTTGTCGAGAGTGACTATGTATGTTTTACATATGGTTTTAGTAGGTATACTTATATTGAAACCGAGAGGTGCTTGTCAAGAGGCAAGGAAGGAGTAAGTCGAGAGCACATCGAAAGCTCCCTTCTGTTAGAATGAGAGAACTTAGGCAACAAGGCAACAAGAAAACCCTTTTAAATATTGTTTCCATATTTACTTCTTGGTAATTCTATATAAATAGATGAACCCAAAGTTGTAATTGATATCACAAAATCAATAAGAAAAAATCCCTTCAATTTTAGTTTCTACTTGTTTATATGGTATCAGAGCGATAAAACCCTAACAAATAATTATCATCAAAACAAAACAAAAATCAATCATTAAATGTAATCTATCGAATACAATTTATATTGAGGGGATTTTTGTTCGTACGAGAATCTAGAAGAGAGCAGGCGTAAAGAGTTGTTCGTGGGGTGTTGGTACGAAAGTCGGCAGGAGAGGAGATTTGGAAAGTAATTAATATTAAGGTGCTTCCTTTTCTTCCTTGTTTTCTTCGGCCGAGAACAACCAAAAGCAACACCACCTTAAGCACCTCTAATTAATTTAACCTAGTATTTAATTCTAAGCCGCTTGCTACGAATTCGATTGTATGCGGCAGCACACACACGCAACCTAATCGTTAAATTTCCGATAAACTCACATACCATCAAGCTTTTCTAAGCCACCATGGCCAAAGAAGCCGGCGGCTCAAGCTTGGGTTCCGAGTTAGCATTACAGATAGTCATGTTATTACAAAACAACAACCTCAGAATCCAAAACTTTCCGACAACCTTCAAATCAATCTCAAACTAAACAGCCAAAACTACACATTATGGTCTCGAATGATCCAAGTTGCCATAAGCAGAAAATCAAAAACACTGTTAAACCATCTAACCGAAAACCCACCAGAAAAAACAACAACCGAAAATTATGAAATTTGGGAGCAAGAGGACCTTATTGTGTTCTCGTGGCTCATACTGAATATCGAGCCAAACCTTGCCGGAAATCTGACCGAATTTTCCACCTCCAAAGAACTATGGGACGCATTGGCTACCACTTATAGTAGTGGTAAAGGAGAAGTACATATGGCCCAATCTGCTTATACTAAACCAAGTGGGTCATGGATTTTCGATTGTGGTGCTACCGATACTATGACATATGAGTTATCTGATTTTTCAGTTTTTTCAAAACCTAGGAAAACTCATATCCGAGCTGCTAATCGGGGGAAAATGGATGTTAAAAATGGGGGAACCGTTAAAATTTCTCCAAACATCAATTTAACCAATTGTCTTTATGTTCCTTCGTTGTCACATAAACTTTTATCAATAAGTCATGTGACAAAGGAACTCAATTGCTCAGTTCTCATGCATCCAACTTTTTGTCTTTTACAAGATATCAGGACGGGACAGATTATTGGGCGTGGCACCGAGAGAGTGGGACTGTATTATGTTGATGAAGTTACTGAAAGTGGAAATGTGATGCTTGCTCATGGATGAAGTGAGAGAGAAGCATGGTTGTGGCATAGAAGATTGAGACATCCTTCAGTGAGTTATTTGCATGCTTTGTTTCCGAAACTTTTTCCTTTAAATAAGCCAATTGTTTGTGAGACTTGCATTTTAGCTAAAAGTCATAGGCAAAACTTTAAACCTCGTAATACTAGAGTTCAAATTCCTTTTACATTAGTTCATTCAGATGTGTGGGGTCCTGCACCAGTTGCTGGAGGTCATGGTTTCAGCTATTTTGTGATTTTTGTTGATGATTGCACCCGAATGACTTGGATATATTTTTTGAAAAACAAAGATGATGTTTATGATAGGTTCACTGCTTTTTATACTACGATTCAAACTCAGTTTCAAAAATCTATCCAAGTTATGAGAACAGATAATGGTGGAGAATATGTAAACTCACAAATGAACTTATTTTTTCAATCCAAGGGAATAATTCATCAAACCTCTTGTCCTCATACTCCAGAGCAAAATGGGGTGGCCGAAAGGAAAAATAGGCTTCTATTAGAAATGACTAGGGCACTTATTATTGAGTCCTTAGTTCCAAAAAGTTTTTGGCCAGAAGCTTTAGCTACTGCTACTTATCTGATTAACCGACTTCCTACAAAGATTCTAAATATGAAAACCCCTTTGAAAGTTCTCTCTGAATATCATAAGCTTCCATCGGTTCTTACTCTACAACCTAAAGTGTTTGGATGTACAGTTTTTGTTCATATTCCAAAGTCGTATCGTAATAAACTTGAACCGTGTGCTAAAAAATGTGTATTTGTGGGATATGGGGTTACTCAAAAAGGATATAGGTGTTACAATCCAAAAACTCGTCGTATGTTTACTACGATGAATTGTGATTTTTTGGAAACCAAGTATTTCTACTCTCAGGAACTCAGTGGTCAGGGGGAGGAACAGAGTGACACACTGAGTTAGCTAAGTTACTCCAAGTGTTTCTATGCAGACTACTCCAAGTGTTTCTCCAAATGCAGATAAAGATTTACAGTCCTCCTCTCAAAGTGACAATCCAAATATAAGTCCAGGCCTGATATCCGAGGTAAGTAATTCTGCACCGAGTCATATTTTGAATGAAACCGGTATTCCAGATAATGAAGTGCAGGAAAATATAGAACATGATAAAGTAAATGAAGAACCACAAGATGTAGAAGAAGTAGTTCCAGAAAAGTATGTTCTTCCTCCAAGGTCAACTAGAGGAATACCCGCCAAACGGTATTCTCTAGAAAGAAGTTCTCGGTCGACCAGATATCCGGTAGGCAATTTTGTCAATATTGCAGAGGGAAATATGTCTGAAGAAGCAAAAGCATTTACAGCAAAGTTATATTCAGAAGAAATTCCATCAGGAGTAGAACATGCTTTGAAATTGAAAACGTGGAAGGATGCTATGGATTATGAAATGGAAGCACTCATAAAGAATGATACATGGGATAAATGCTTTTTGCCAAAATGAAAGAAGTCGGTAGGTTGCAGGTGGATCTATACAATCAAATATAAGCCAGATGGTGCTGTAGAAAGGTATAAAGCAAGACTGGTAGCAAAAGGGTACACTCAAACGTATGGCATTGACTATTCAGAGACTTTTTCTCCAGTTGCAAAATTAGATACAATAAGGGTTCTTTTCTCAATAGCAGCAAATCAAGGTTGGTCTCTTCATCAGTTTGATGTGAAGAATGATTTTTTGCACGGAGAACTAAAAGAAGAAGTCTATATGGAAGCTCCTCCAGGTTTTTCTCATGATTTCAGACACGGAGAAGTTTGTAAATTGAAGAAATCCTTGTACGGATTAAAGCAGTCACCTAGAGCTTGGTTTGGAAGGTTTACACTCGCCATGAAGAAGTATGGATATCGGCAAAGTAATTCAGATCACACATTATTCCTTAGTCATAGAGGGAATCTAGTTACATGTCTAATAATTTATGTTGATGACATGATTATCACTGGAAATGATGAAAAAGAGATTGAGAAACTGAAGAAAGCATTGTTTGCAGAATTTGAAATGAAAGATTTGGGAAATCTTAAATACTTTCTTGGTATTGAAGTTTCAAGGTCAAACCGTGGAATCTTCATTTGTCAAAAGAAGTATATATTGGATCTTTTAGCTGAAACAGGGATGGTTGACTGTAAGCCAGCTGACACACCTATGGTTATTAACCAGAAGTTGTTTATGAAGACAGAAGCTGAACTTGCTGATAAGAATAGATATCAAAGGTTAGTGGGTAAACTCATTTATTTAGCTCATACCCGTCCAGATATAGCATATGCTGTTGGAGTGGTGAGTCAGTTATGCACCAACCTCAAGTGGATCATATGGATGCAGTTCTACGAATTGTCAGATATCTTAAAGGGATTACAGGAGATGGGGTGTTATTTAAGGCTAATGATCATCTTAAAATTCAAATATATACAGATGCTGACTGGGCAGGAGATAAAGTAATCGAAGATCAACTTCAGGTTATTTTTCTATGGTAGGAGGTAATCTTGTTACATGAAAAAGTAAGAAGCAAAAGGTTGTTTCTATGTCAAGTGTTGAGGCTGAGTTTAGAGGTATTGCCAGAGGCTTAGAAGAAGCATTATGGTTACGAAAACTTGTATCTGAAATAGGTTTTGCTCCAAGAGAAAGTATCCAGATCATGAGTGACAATGAAGCTGCTATTCAAATTTCAGAAAATCCGGTACAACATGACAGAACCAAACATGTGGAAGTTGACCGTCATTTTATTAAGGAAAAGCTTGAAGACGGGATTATCAAGCTGCCATTTGTTAAATCTGAAGATCAAATTGCTGATATTTTAACTAAAGCAGTGGGAACGTCAATGTTTCACAAATGTCTAAGCAAGTTGAATTTTGGTAATCCTAATCTTCAACTTGAGGGGGAGTGTTAGAATGAGAGAACTTAGGCAACAAGGCAACAAGAAAACCCTTTTAAATATTGTTTCCATATTTACTTCTTGGTAATTCTATATAAATAGATGAACCCAAAGTTGTAATTGATATCACAAAATCAATAAGAAAAAATCCCTTCAATTTTAGTTTCTACTTGTTTACACTTTCCACTAGGAGAGAGAAACGAGAGTCCACAAGGTTCAAAGGTGGGCCCACTTGGCGAGAGCTGAAAGTAGTGGAGAGCTAAAGATGTCGAGACAACGAGACAAACAAATACTAATACTTTTATACATAACTTGTGACTCTCTCTCTCTTGACCTCGACGAGAGTGTTTTATATGATGTATTTAAGCTAAGGAGAGAGTGGCAAGAGCTATGAGTTGGGGCCCACCTGGCAAGAACTTGACGAGAGATATATATAACCAAGAAGAGAGAAGTCCGAGAGGTAACTCCTGGTGGGGTCCAGCCGAGAGCCACCAGGGAAGAGAAGTGAGAGAAACGAGAGGCTCACCTCCGGGAGGAATTAAAGCTTACAAAGTCAATATGATAGTCTATATCTAACCTAAAGGAGGGAGTGCATCGAGAATTAATGCGAGAGCAACTCCCATTGAGGTCCAGGAATGAAACGGTTGGGCCTAAAGCCCAATCCCAACATACAAGTGATTGCGAGACCCACTGAACAAAGGGAAGGGCTGGAATGTATAAGGAACCACACGAGAATCAACTTTTCGTTGATTTGTTCTCTAATATACACACATATACATATACATAAAAGCATATATATATTTTATATATATATGTATTTAATTTCATATATGTGTTTATAATATGACAAGGTCTAGCCGAGACCTTCCTAAAGCTGTTTCATGATGAAGAGATGAGGTATAAATCCTATCTAGAAAAGAGATAACATTTCGGATGGAGAAAGGACTGAATGCTTGACAAAGAATAAATCACAGCCACATCTTAGCTAATCCCGAGCTGGATCCCATCCAAAACAGAGCCAATTCCTAGCCAATTCCCAGCCAACAATGCCAGCCGAATCTGAGCCGATTTCCAGCCACTCCCCAGCCGATCTGAAGTAACTTCCCAGCCAAATGGTGGAGCTACTTCTCACGTGAATTCCTACCTTTGCTACATACTAGTTGGAAATTGTAATTTCCTTGCTGGATGGGGATTATGGCTTTTTCATTGTTGCTTAGGAATTAGTTACATGGATGAAAGAACTTAACAAAGTTACTTTCTATTCTTTATGCTTGGCAACATAAATATATATCTACCAATAAACTAAAACAGGATTGCAACATCCTTTAACCGACACGTGTCATTCTATTAAAACGACAAGTGTTATTTTAGTCATATTCTTTAGAAAAACTTAATTAATAAATTTCTTATTTTAATATCATTCATCCGTATCAAATTAGGATATCTAAAATAGTTGATTTTTTTTTTGATAAGAAAGGATACATATATAATTAGAATTAGAATTAAATGTATAATATTTGTATCGAATCTTAGATTTTCTACTACTTCTCCTCCGTTTCGTAAAGTAAATGTTTTACGAATCCTCCTCAAACTAATAATGACCGACTGTGTGCTTAAGAATTGGTTTAATTTCATTAACTATTATTATTATTATTATTATTATTATTTACAGTTTTTTAATTTCTCAATAAAAAAAACTTTGTTAGAACTATACAATTCAAGCAATCATATTTAAAATAGTTTAGAATTTAAAAGGTATCTTTAATTTTAATGATAATCTATTTTACTATTATTCTTAAATTATATAAATGTCTGGTATCAAGGACAAAGAACTTAATGATGAAATATCAACCCATTGAGAATTCAAAAGATATTATTATGATACTGATAATTAAAACACACTTACTAGTGGCACCAAAGTCAAAAGCTTACCAATGTAACGATTAGGTTACTATATTTAATCGACATGTGTCATATTCACTGAACGTAAATTAATCGTATTTTTAAGTTACCTAGATATAAACTTCTAATAAAGTATATATAATAGAAAAGAAATATATCCGTACATCGTACGGGTATTAAGACTAGTATATAGATATAATAATTAATGGATTTATTTAAATAAAGTTAAAATTAATATCGTATATAATATGAATGTAAACTAGATAAGGAAGCAAGGATTGAAAAATATTCACCTTTCCTTCCTAGACATGGAGATAAGACGTCTATTATTCTCGAATGTTCCATTCCTTGTACCGAGACTTTGGGTCGTGAGTCAGAGGCCAGGCCCATCACTGACAAGGCCCAAATCACGAAGATGCCCTAATTATCAGCCTATAAATACCCAATGATTGGATGTCACATTCATTCAATTCAATATTCATTCATCACATTTTATACACACATTCAATTCTCTCTCAATCAATCATCATCAATATCATATACATTCAATATCCTCCAGAGATCGATACATCTCTCTGGAAAAACCATTATTCACCTTAGATTCGTGAAGAATTTAGTAGGTTTGCACTACAAAGTAGGAGATTATAATGGTTTGCATGGTTAAATCTCTTTTGTGATTGAGTTTGACAATTCATGCTCAAACATTGGCGCCATCCGTAATTTTACTTATTACTGGACGGTTTTTTGTTTTTTCAAAGCAAAAATCATCATATTTTTTCTTGTTTGTTCTTTAGTTTCATATGGCTGAAGAATTTACTCCAGTTTCCCAGGTGGTTTCTTCTGGGTTGGGGATAAGTATTTGTTGAGTCCCAATGTTAATTGTAAATTTAATGATGACAAATCTGACCTATAAAAACTTAGTAATCTTTTGGTTCTTGTAATCTGATCTGGGTCAGACTAAGCTGACACAGCTTACGATCTGTCTCTGACCCAGATCATGCTTCATACTTGTAATTGTAATATCTTATGGAAGCAAGTGTTATTCAAGCTGCATCAAATTGTATCAGCATTCAGTCCAAGTCGAAGAGGAGGATTGAAGATAGAAGACCAAGATGTTAGTGAAGACAGCTTGGGATTAGCAGTCAGCTTGGAAACACTTAGGCAGATTGGTGCCTTGGCAAACGGCCAATCTGTGTCTGACAATCAAGTGAAGATAACAACCTGGATTAAAGATAAGGACAAATGACGTGACTAGGAAGAATTCTAGGATCCAAGTTGGTGGTTGTTACATATGCGTGTCCATACTCCTATTGGTAGATGAAGAATGTGCGTCAGTACGTGGGGGACCATAAGTACCATGAAAGGCACGATTGATTATTCCTTCATCAACCACTAAACGAATTATACGTAGCTGCAACGGACACCTAATGAATGAGCGCTTGTGCCTATAAAAGCCTCATTCATGGATTGCATATGTGTGACATTTCCTGAGAATCATTCTTCACACTAGTTTCTCTGCTCTTACACACAGCTTAGTCTGTACGAGATCAGCTTGGGCTGATTCTCTTAAGCTGAAACTAATTGATTGTTGTTTGTCACTTCATAGGGTTGTTTAGATATCTATAGGCTATCTTTATTCCGCAACAACCCTGTAATTCTTTGTATAGATTATTTCTTAGTAAAGGATTACATTTGAAAATAACAATTTGTGTTCAAGAATGTTTTGATTCCTTTACTGCTTTTCTGTTTTAATGATTCCTGCACTTTACTTACTTGTTTGATATTTATTATCTGAATCTTAAAACGTTTTGAGTTGAAAAGTTTGTAAAGATTGTGGAAAGTTGTATTCACCCCCCTCTACAACTGTTATGTGTTCAATATACTTTGGTATATTGATACACCATGGGACGTATCAATTGGTATCAGAGCGGTGGTTGAGAATTAACTTGACTTGATCCTTACATATTTTCATTTATAGTAAAGCGTAATGTCATCTTATATTGATAATGGTTCTTCAACCCGACCACCCATGTTTGACAAAGATGATTTCAGCGGGTGGAAAGGTAGAATGTCTTTGTTCCTTGAATCCATCGATAACAATATGCCTGACATCTTTGCGGATGGTCCTTATGTTCCTACACAAACCATTGTGGTAGAAGCTGTGGTCATGGAAGGTCAACCAACCATTCCTGCCACAGTCAAATCTATTGTTAAGGACAAGGCAGATTGGGGGGATGAGGATAGGAGGTTGGCAAACTTGGATGTGAAGGCTAGAAATTTCATTGTCCAAGCTGTGCCCAAAGACCTTTACCATTCAATTAAAATGTGTTCAACAGCAAAGAAAATGTGGGGTACATTGACTGTTATGTTTGAGGGTTGCTCTACCTCCATGGAATCCACAATTACCACATTAACCAGGAGGTATGAGAGATTTTTCTCTTTGAGAAATGAATCCTTAACTGACACTCATACCCACTTTAATGCTTTGGTAAATGATTTAGCTTCTGTTGGAATTAACAAGAAGAATGAGGTTTTAAAGAGCAAATTTCTTGATTCATTACCACCCAAATGGAACAACTATATTTCATCTGTTAAATTAAGTTCTGTTTATCATGATCTTGATCTCCCTGGACTTTTTGGTTTGCTTCATAACCAAGAATGTTCAGAGGCTGAAAAACTAATTGCTATGGGTGATTCTTATAGTCAGCCTGCTGCTGCACTTGTTGCTTCTATGACTGAACACCCTAGTTCAATTAGTAATGAGATCATTCCTTATGTTAATGATGATATTCCTGTGATGTCAAATCCTAACTCTGTTTGTGCTGAATCTGAATGTGATGAATCTGATGGTGATGAACTAGCTAATGAAGTAGCTATGTTGGCTGAAAGGATCAGAAGGAGATCCTTTAACAAGTTTAAAGGAAAAGGAAGAGGTGGCCAAGCTGATAAAACCAAGAAGCCATTTGATATGTCCAAGGTTACTTGTTACAAGTGTGGCAAGACTGGACATATGGCTGGTGATTGTAGATCCAAAGAAACTGCTCAAGCTGTGCCCAAAGACCTTTACCATTCAATTAAAATGTGTTCAACAGCAAAGAAAATGTGGGGTACATTGACTGTTATGTTTGAGGGTTGCTCTACCTCCATGGAATCCACAATTACCACATTAACCAGGAGGTATGAGAGATTTTTCTCTTTGAGAAATGAATCCTTAACTGACACTCATACCCACTTTAATGCTTTGGTAAATGATTTAGCTTCTGTTGGAATTAACAAGAAGAATGAGGTTTTAAAGAGCAAATTTCTTGATTCATTACCACCCAAATGGAACAACTATATTTCATCTGTTAAATTAAGTTCTGTTTATCATGATCTTGATCTCCCTGGACTTTTTGGTTTGCTTCATAACCAAGAATGTTCAGAGGCTGAAAAACTAATTGCTATGGGTGATTCTTATAGTCAGCCTGCTGCTGCACTTGTTGCTTCTATGACTGAACACCCTAGTTCAATTAGTAATGAGATCATTCCTTATGTTAATGATGATATTCCTGTGATGTCAAATCCTAACTCTGTTTGTGCTGAATCTGAATGTGATGAATCTGATGGTGATGAACTAGCTAATGAAGTAGCTATGTTGGCTGAAAGGATCAGAAGGAGATCCTTTAACAAGTTTAAAGGAAAAGGAAGAGGTGGCCAAGCTGATAAAACCAAGAAGCCATTTGATATGTCCAAGGTTACTTGTTACAAGTGTGGCAAGACTGGACATATGGCTGGTGATTGTAGATCCAAAGAAACTGCTCAAGCTGTGCCAGCCAAAGGTGGAAGAGGTGAAAAATACTCTAAGCTCAAGACAAAGTACAAAGCCTTGAAAGCACAAGTAGCTGAGCTGACTGAGAAGGTGAACAGAAATGAGAAGAGTCTGGTAGCCAAAGACTGGGCTGAATGTGCCACATCATCTGATGATGAGCTGTACAAAGATGCCAAGTGTTTCATGGCTAAAGAAGCTACTCAAAGATTTGCTGAAGATCTGGTAAAAATACAACAGCAATCTGAGTCAGCTCACCAGGCATCCACCAGTCAGACTGCTCCACCTGAGGTAACTTTCTTTTCAAATCTGTCTGATAATGAGAAGCTGTCCAGACTGAACAAACTTGGTGATGAGGTTTTATTGCAAAAACATTTTAATCAAGAACTCAAAAAGGAAATACATCTTTTGAAACTTGATAACAGCTTTAAGAGTCACACCATTGAAAAACTAGAATCTGAAGTTAAAGCTCAAAAACAATTAAACTCCATTCTGATTAAAGAAGCTAAAACTGCAGAAGAAAAGTTTTTAAAAGTAAAACAAATTACTGAAACATGGTGTATAAGCTCCAAAAGAGTTGCTAAATGTGTGAATGAACAAATACCTCATCAGATCCAAGCTATCTTTGATGGTGATTATGATAGGGCCATAGCCATAGCCATAGCTGAAGTATGTGCTTTGGAGCCTTGTTATCAGCCTCCTTCACCACCCAAAGTCCAAACCAAAGAGACTATTTCTAAACCAATTAAGTTGGTTCATAAATCTGGTATTGGGTTTAAAGATCCTGAAACTATGGGTCAGACCATTGCTGAAGCTGTGTCTTAAGCTGATCAGGTTGTTGAGTTAAAACCTGAGGAAAGTATTGACCTGTCCAAGCTGACCATCACCCAATCTGTGTCAGATTCAAAGAATAAAACAAACAAGAATAGTTTAAAGAGAAACAAAATAAAGGATAGAGATCATAGTGTTCCAAAAGAGAAAATTAAGCTTTTAAAGAGTAAGAAGTTTGGTTCTCTAAGAAATGAGTCACAAGCAAAATCTGAGTCTATTTCAAGTAACACCAAGTCTGACTCTGACAAGTTGATTTTAAAATATGTTGAGTCCAAAACTGATAAGGTGTCAATGAAAACCAATTTTCTTGAGAAGGTGTATGATCCAAAAATTGTTGATCAAAGAAAATTGAGAGCTGAATGTAAGAAAGCTGGAATAGGCAAAGGTTTTGTTAAGAAGGAAACCTTGAATGTTGCTAGAAAGAACTTTGAATCTGGTAAAAGACAAACCAAGCAACAATGGGTTTCAAAATGTGATAAGAGTCTGTGTTTAGTTCCCAAATCTGAGTCAGACCAGAAGGTCAGCTCTGGTGAACCCATCCTTGGATGGGTTCCCAAAATGAACTAATCTCTTATCATAATTGCAGGGCGGTCATGACGATAATACCTGGAACTTGGACAGTGGATGTTCTAAGCATATGACCGGATGTAAGTCCCTGCTATGTAGCTTTAGGATTCGCGCTGGTCCTAATGTTACTTTTGGAGATGATTCTCAAGGAAAGACTGAAGGTTTTGGTGTTCTTTCGAATGGTCCTCTTACTTTCAGAAGAGTCTCATATGTAAATGGTTTGAAGCACAATCTGATCAGTGTGAGTCAGTTGTGTGATGTTGGTTATGAAGTGAGATTCAGGTCTGATAAGGGAATTGTTCTTGATTTGGAAGGCAATGTGGTTCTTATTGCAAAGAGGGATGCGTCTTTGTATTCTTTTGACATGAGAAATCCAACTGTCACAAGAGAAGTCTGTTTCATGTCAAAGTCTCAAGATGAGCTGAATTGGTTGTGGCATAAAAGGCTGTCTCATATGAATTTCAAAGACATCAACAAGATGTGTAAGAAAGAGTTGGTGTCTGGTCTTCCAGTGATTAACTATGAGAAGGACAAGCTGTGTGGTGCTTGTGAGAAAGGCAAGCAACATAAAGCTACTTTTAAGTCTAAGACATGCTCAACCATTGAAAATTGTTTGGATCTGCTTCATATGGACTTATTTGGACCAATCAGTACTCCATCATTCACTGGAATGAGGTACTCTTTGGTAATTGTTGATGAGTATTCAAGATACACCTGGGTTTTCTTTCTAAGACACAAGAGTGAAGCTGCTGACAGCATTATTCATTTCATCAAGCAAGCTGAAATTCTCTACAAAAGGCCTGTTAGGCAATTAAGAAGTGACAATGGCACTGAATTCAAGAATATCACTCTTAATTCATTCTGCAGTGAAAAGGGAATTTCACAAGTCTACTCAGCTGCCAGAACTCCTCAACACAATGGTGTTGCAGAAAGAAGAAACAGAACTCTTATTGAAGCTGCCAGATCCATGATGGCTTAAAACAATGTCAAGTCTCATTTCTGGGCTGAAGCAGTACACACAGCTTGCTTTACCCAGAACAGATCCCTCATTGTAAAAAGACACAAGAAGACTGCATATGAACTTCTTAGGGGGAGAAAACCTGAAATTGGTTTCCTAAGAATGTTTGGAAGTCCTTGCTATATTCTGAATCAGAAAGACCATCTTGGAAAGTTTGATGAGAAATCAGATGAAGGTATCCTACTTGGATATGCAACAATGATGAAGGCCTACAGAGTGTACAACAAGATAACTAAAACTATTGAGAACTCTGTAAATGTAAGCATTGATGAAGGTTGTTCTAAGCCAGACTGCTCTTCTCCTGAAGATGAAGTCTTCAATTTTGAAGAACTGGTTGTACCTGAGAATGAGCCTCCAACTAATCCTCCAATTGGAGCTAATAATGCTCAAACTCAGGGGGAGCAACTCATTGAAGAAGAAGAAGAAGTTCCAATCTTTGAAGATGCACAAGCTGATCCTACTCCTACTGAAGTTGTTGTTCAGAATCCATTAAATGACTCTCCAACTGGTTCAGACTCCTCCATTCCTATCCAAGCTGATCAGCCTATTCCTCAAGCTGATCATGCTGAACCATCAAATCTGAATTAGTCCATTGTCCCAGTCACTAGATGGACAAAGAGTCATCCAATTAACCAAATCATTGGTGATCCACTCTCTGGTGTGAAAACAAGAAGAAAGGCAACAGGCAACTTCTGCATGTTTGTCAATTTTGTGAGCAAGATGGAACCAACTGAGGTTGATGAAGCTCTGGAAGATCCCTCTTGGGTTAATGCAATGCAAGATGAGCTAACACAGTTTGAAAGAAACAAGGTTTGGGAACTTGTTCCAAGACCTCATCACAAGACTGTGATTGGAACCAAGTGGGTCTACAGAAACAAAATGGATGAAAGGGGAGTTGTGACCAGAAACAAAGCAAGATTGGTAGCTCTTGGTTACAGACAAGAGGATGGAATTGATTATGATGAGACTTTTGCACCAGTGGCAAGATTAGAGGCAATCAGAATGTTCTTAGCCTTCTCTGCTCACAAGGGTTTCAAAGTCTATCAAATGGATGTGAAGAGTGCATTTCTTAATGGAAAATTAGAAGAAGAATTCTATGTTGAACAGCCTCCTGGTTTTGAAAATTCAAAGTTTCATGACCATGTGTTCAAGCTTGACAAGGCTCTTTATGGGTTAAAGCAAGCTCCAAGAGCATGGTATGATACTTTGTCTAAATTCTTATTGGCTAATAACTTCAAAAGAGGTAATATTGACAAGACTTTGTTTGTGAGAAAGTATAATGGTGATATTCTGCTTGTACAAATATATGTAGATGATATAATATTTGGGTCTAGCAGTGAAAGACTTTGCAAAAAGTTTTCTGAATTAATGTCTAAAAAGTATGAAATGAGCATGATGGGAGAACTAAACTATTTTCTGGGTTTACAAGTTAGACAGACTAAAAATGGAATTTTCATAAACCAAGGAAAGTATGTTAAAGATCTCTTAAACAAATTTGGTTTTACTGATTGTTCACCTATGAAAACTCCTATGGGAACTGGTGATAAGCTGGATGAAGACAAAAATGGGAAATCTGTTGACATCACAGCTTATAGGGGTATGATAGGATCATTACTTTACTTAACTGCTAGTAGACCAGATATTATGTTTGCTACATGCCTTTGTGCAAGATATCAAGCTAGTCCTAAGGAATCTCATCTTAAAGCTGTGAAGAGAATCTTTAGATACCTTAAAGGTAGTCCCAATCTGGGTCTTTGGTATCCCAAAGACTCAGGATTTGATCTAATTGGCTATTCAGATTCTGACTTTGCAGGCTATAAGATTGACAGAAAGAGTACTTCAGGAGCTTGTCAATTGCTTGGCAATAGACTTGTAAGCTGGTCCAGCAAGAAGCAGCATTCAGTTTCTATTTCCACTGCAGAAGCTGAATATGTTGCTGCAGGAAGTTGTTGCTCTCAAATTCTTTGGATGCAATATCAGCTTCAAGACTATGGTGTCACTGCAACAAAAACTCCAATCTTTTGTGACAGCATCAGTGCCATAGCAATTTCAAACAATCCTGTGCTTCATTCAAGGACTAAGCACATTGATATAAGATATCATTTCATCAGGGATCATGTAATGAAAGAAGATGTTGAGCTCCACTTCATTCCAACAGACAATCAGCTTGCTGACTTGTTCACAAAGCCATTGGATGAATCAAGGTTCAACTACCTCATAAGTAAGCTAGGTATGCTTAATTTGTAAAAGTAGTGAGCTAAGTAATAGCAAATCTGACCCCTTAGAGTTATCCTAAATTTTTGAGGGTAAGCTGTGTCAGACCCAGACTACCCTTTTGCACTTGGTGCATTTCGAGTGAAAGAGGGTAAGCTGAGTCTGACCCAGCTTCGTGGTTATTTTTGTTATTAAATATCTCAGTGCGTTTTATTACTTTCATTATTTTATTTAGTTTATTTGTTGATCCTATTGGAGTGTGACACGTGTAGTGGTCCTACCGGTTACTGAAAAAGTACCACCACTACTTGTTGATCCTCCAATCAAAATCTTTCTCTCTCCAACTTTTTCAAATAAGATATTTTGGGTCTTGTATAAAACATCAATTTAACCTAAATCCCAAATCACTTGTTCATATTTTCTTAAAATCAATTTTACTCTCTAATCTGATTACTGTTTTATTAAAATTAATTTCTTCTAAAATTTATTTTCAAAATGGCATCATCATCTGTTTCTATCCATTCTAATGATTCTCAATCTAGTTCTGAATCTGAAAGTCAGTTTCCAGCTCTGATAAGCGCAAACAAGTTGTCTCCTTATGTGGTGGGAGATAAGGTAGTAGTGGTTCCTGCTGATCTTGATACTGGTAAAATCAAGATTGGTAGTCTGGTGTACGCCAATATTCATCCTCCTTCATGGGCTAAAGGATACGATGAAATAGTGGCTTTCTTGTGGTATCATCCATTTGGCAAAGTGATGCTTGAGAAGCCAGACTGGGTGTTTCAAGATCTTTTATGTGAATTTTGGGCGAGCTGTGTTGTAAAACAGAATAAGAAAGGAGATGCTGCAATCTATGGCTCAATCCTCAACGGTAAGAAAAAGGTATATATTTTTTACGAGAGGCTTAGGTCTGCTTTTGAGCTGTCATATATGCCTGATGATGAATATGACGTTGTTGTGTCTCATACTGAAGCCAAAAATGTTTTACAAGTTGGATATACTGGTCCATTGGCTTCAGTAGCTAAAATGAAACATTTAACTGGTATTTGGAACTACTTATTGAGCACAATTTCGAAAACCTTACAAGTAAAGGCAGGCAGCTTTGATCAGCCTAATGTCCTAGAATTGCAGATTTTTCATGCAATGGTCACCATGACCAGAATAGATTTTGCTGCTTTAATCTTTAAGGACCTTGTTGATCGCGTTCATAAGAAGAGTCTTACCATACCCTATGGTAGGATTCTTGCTCTTATTATTGAAGCCATTCTTGACAATGATTTCAGTCTGGCAACTGGTGAGACTGTTGAATGCAAATCTATCAATAACAACATCTTCAATAGTCCAAAGGTATCTGTGCAGGGTCTGACCCGAGCAATGCAGATTTACCTTGATTTTTGCAGGAAAAGAGAAGAGGAACAAGAAGCACTTAGGGAAGTTGTCCCTTCTTCGACGCGATCTGGGTCTGACACTCAATCTGCTAATCAGGGGGACCCAGGTACACATGCTTCTGAACCCTCAAACTCTTCTGAATCTGTTCAAAACTCTACTCCTACAAAAGAGGGTGA
>CM067172.1:49213764-49385572 GCA_034093135.1 Erigeron breviscapus
TAGATGAAGGGTTAGATAGGCAACTTGATGTGAGAGTTGCTCCATCATTTGAGGTTAAGCAAGAAGCAATTGAAATGCTTGGAGAATAGTGATGTAGATTGTAATACCTTTGATTTATTCTCTATATATACAAAGGCAGTTGTACAAATTTAGCTTCTTGGTTAAAATTTCACATCAGATTGAAAAGAACCCAAAAGATTCAAAGGGTCACAAGCTGTTAGTCATATTTTCATTTGATTCTTTGTATAGATTATTTCTTAATAAAGGATTACATTTGAAAATAACAATCTGTGTTCAAGAATGTTTTGATTCCTTTACTGCTTTACTGTTTTAATGATTCCTGCACTTTACTTACTTGCTTGATATTTATTATCTGAATCTTAAAACGTTTTGAGTTGAAAAGTTTGTAAAGATTGTGGAAAGTTGTATTCACCCCCTCTACAACTGTTCTGTGTTCAATATACTTTGGTATATTGATACACCGTGGGACGTATCAGTATTGATGGAGGAGAATCTCCAGTGATAAATCTGGAAACATCTGATGATGGCATTCAAAGAATTTCAAGGGAAAAAATCCCAGAATTTGGTTCTAGATCTGGTGAAATCTTAACAAGTGCAACAAATGTTGTTTTAGGTGAGGGATCTAGATTGCCACCCAAGGTGAGCTATGGATCTAGCCTTGATTCTGGTAGTGGCAGTGTTGGTTCACTTTTCTCCACACCTTCACCTTCTATATCTCCTCTCATCTCCTTGTTTTCAACACCCTCACCCAACACTTCTCCCATCAATGCACCCTCTTCACTTTCCTCTGGTCCTGGTGTGGTAAACTATCAAAAGAGCATAATGACTTCCACCATGGCTAGCATGGCTAGTTCTTCCTTGGTGGGAGGTCAGACTAGTTCCTCACAATCTGTAACCATCCAGGAAAGTCATTTGTTAGAGATTGATAAAATTAGCTGCCAAAGGCACTCAACAGGTGCAAGCACCACCACCTACTCCAGCCCCAACTGATTGGTTCTCCCAACTTTCTGCTGCTTTAAGGCCAGCTCAATCCCAGCCTGTTCCCCAACCTCCCCCACAGCCTACAGGCATGGAGTCTATAATGAAGTTGTTGGTGGAAGAGCTGAAGAAGCAAAAGCCAGTTGAGCCTGTTTCTGAACGAGTCAACCCGGTGAAAGAGTTATTAAAAATGTTAAAGATAGCAGCGGGGGAGGAAGCTGATGAGCAAGCGAGAGTGGCCAAGGTGCCAAAGTCAGCTACGAAGTCGAGGTTTTGTGATTGGGTGGCAATCTAGATCCCTCACCTAAAACAACATTTGTTGCACTTGTTAAGATTTCACCAGATCTAGAACCAAATTCTGGGAATTTTTCCCTTGAAATTCTTTGAATGCCATCATCAGATGTTTCCAGATTTATCACTGGAGATTCTCCTCCATCAATACTGATACGTCCCACGGTGTATCAATATACCAAAGTATATTGAAAAGAACCCAAAAGATTCAAAGGGTCACAAGCTGTTAGTCATATTTTCATTTGATTCTTTGTAAGCTGATAGTTAGAAGTGTAGTTGGGTTTTGACATCATCAAATAGGGGGAGATTGTTGAGTCCCAGTGTTAATTGTAAATTTAATGATGACAAATATGACCTATAAACACTTAGTAATCTTTGGTTCTTGTAATCTGTGAAATCTTAACAAGTGCAACGAATGTTGTTTTAGGTGAGGGATCTAGATTGCCACCCAATGTGAGCTATGGATCTAGCCTTGATTCTGGTAGTGGCAGTGTTGGTTCACTTTTCTCCACACCTTCACCTTCTATATCTCCTCTCATCTCCTTGTTTTCAACACCCTCACCCAACACTTCTCCCATCAATGCACCCTCTTCACTTTCCTCTGGTCCTGGTGTGGTAAACTATCAAAAGAGCATAATGACTTCCACCATGGCTAGCATGGCTAGTTCTTCCTTGGTGGGAGGTCAGACTAGTTCCTCACAATCTGTAACCATCCAGGAAAGTCATTTGTTAGAATTGATAAAATTAGCTGCCAAAGGCACTCAACAGGTGCAAGCACCACCACCTACTCCAGCCCCAACTGATTGGTTCTCCCAACTTTCTGCTGCTTTAAGGCCAGCTCAATCCCAGCCTGTTCCCCAACCTCCCCCACAGCCTACAGGCATGGAGTCTATAATGAAGTTGATGGTGGAAGAGCTGAAGAAGCAAAAGCCAGTTGAGCCTGTTTCTGAACGAGTCAACCCGGTGAAAGAGTTATTAAAAATGTTAAAGATAGCAGCGGGGGAGGGAGCTGATGAGCAAGGTAGAGTGGCCAAGGTGCCAAAGTCAGCTACGAAGTCGAGGTTTTGTGATTGGGTGGCAAATTATGCTTTCCCGGATGGTCAGAAGGTCCCCGCCATCGTGGGTACTTATGATGGTACTAGGATCCGGAAGATCATCTAGCAATCTATGATCAAGCTGTGTTAACAGAGAAATGGGTGGATCCCGTGGCGTGCCATTTGTTCCCAGGTACCTTACAAGGTTATGCCTTATAATGGTTCACAAAACTTCCAGAGCATAAAAGACTACCAAGATTTGAAGGAAATGTTCATAGCTCAGTTTGTTCAACAGAAGAAGCGTCAAAGAAGTCACTTGGAAGCTCACCTAATTAGACAAAGAGAAAGCGAGCCACTAAGGGATTTCATCACAAGGTATACTGAAGAATGCCAGAAGATACCTGGGCTTCCGGAAAGTCAACAAATCTCAGGCTTCACCTTGGCACTGCTCCCTGGCCAACTCCAGGATGATCTAAGCAAGAGAATCCCATCGACATTTAAGGAAGTTATTGATACGGCGTTCGACTTCATTTGCTCCAAAGAGACAGCCTCGCTAGTAAGAAGTGTCACAAAGAAAGATACGTCTGGAGAAGGATTGGCTAGTGAAAAGTGGAGTCGACACGACCAAAGACGAGACGAACGTCGGGACGAACGTCTGGATGAGCGTCAGGAGAAAAGGTTTGGACCATACATCAAAGAGGCACCAATTGTTAACTTAATCAAATGCCCTAGAGAAATTTTGAACACTGAGATAGTGTGCGCTACTTTCAAGCCTCCCTCCCCAATGGCCTTCAAGTCCGGGAAAAAGAACATGAACCAATATTGTGAATTCCATGAGGATCACGGACATGACACTAATGCATGTAGACAACTAAAGTGGGAGATCAAGAGGGCATTGGATGAAGGGAAGCTCGAGCACCTAGTCCCAGGAGCTAAGCAAGCAAAGAAGACCTTTGCATGGCAAAGGAAAGTGGTGGTGGAGGAGGATGATCCAGGAGAGCCTAAAGGCCATGTATACATGGTCCATGAATAAAACATCCCAACCTCCCTCCTTTGAATACCATTCCTTTCCTTTCTCACTTTCTCAAGCATTTTGATTAAGCTACTTTGTCACTTTAATTTTAAGTATTTTCATGTCACTTTACTTCAGCTATTGTTATGTTTGTTGGTCTGATCATGTATCCCAACCTTATCATTAATATCATTTTCTTTTCGAAAATAATTGATCAATAAATTGTAAAGAATATTTTGCCAATGAGGCAAGCTAAAAGGGTAATCCGAATGATAATCCCAGAAGTCAAGTGCTAAGATGGGAAGAAAGAATTCCTAGCCAGCTTCTGATACGGATCATAAAAACCCTTGGCATTTAAAACAATTTTTATCTTTCTCGCACATGAGGAAAGAAACTCCTCAAAAGAAAAATGATAAATAAGAATATAATATAAAATGAGCGTCTAAGCTAAGCTTGGATGGCGCTTAGAAAATTTTCATTTTTTCTCATCTACTGGATGGGAGTAGAGTGCTTCTCATTGGGAAGCAAGACACAAATAAAACAAAATCTCACCAAGTGTGAGTCCCGAAGTGTAACAAGCCAAAACTGGGTCCGGCTGAACACTAACAAAAATTTATTCATCTTTTTATTCATCGGATAAAAAGGTAAGCACCTTCTCATCGGGAAGTGATATTTTTATTCCATCTTTTTGTTCATCGGATAAAAAGGTAAGCATTTCTCATCGGGAAGTGATATTTTTATTCCATCTTTTTGTTCATCGGATAAAAAGGTAAGCATTTCTCATCGGGAAGTGATATTTTTATTCCATCTTTTTGTTCATCGGATAAAAAGGTAAGCATTTCTCATCGGGAAGTGATATTTTTATTCCATCTTTTTGTTCATCGGATAAAAAGGTAAGCATTTCTCATCGGGAAGTGATATTTTTATTCCATCTTTTTGTTCATCGGATAAAAAGGTAAGCATTTCTCATCGGGAAGTGATATTTTTATTCCATCTTTTTATTCATAGAATATAAAGGTAAGCACTTTCTACCTGGAAGTGACCATCCTCGCGAGTATTAAAGTTTTTAAGACCCAGACGTGGGCAAATAACAAATAATAAATAAATAAATGCAAATGCAAAGTCCTTGTCAAGAAACCCTTTGCAATTGAATTTGGGGACTTGACACAGGAAAAGCCTTGGAAAAACTATAACTTTAGATGGGTCTAATGCTATTAAAGATCCCTTCCAGAGACATATATATTACACTGTAGTATAGAGTCTATAAAGACAAAACCTACTAATTGCTTTTGCCGAGAGTGAATCGAGAATGAATCGGAAGCAAAAGGATGTCCCACATCCAAAATTAATTTAATTATATCACATATAAAACGGAAGAAGCAGGTTACATTGGTCTTGTCTCCTAGCTAGCATGTTTGCCACCCACATGTGTTACCACACATATCATATATATTAAATATATATGACATCTGTATAATACATTGAACAAAACATATATGCTAAAACTATATATATGAAAAGGAATCCGAGTAAGAAAGATAGGGACAAGAAAAAGCAAATAAAAAGGAGAAAAATTTTAGATCAGCTCCCCCTTTTTTCTCTTCCACATACTTCATTAGATTCAAAGAAGGAAGGAGAGAAGTTTTAGCATTACCTCTTTCCTAGGTTTCTAAATTCAAAAAAGAAAAGAAAATTGATTCACCCGATCCAAAAGGAAGAAAAGGAAAAGTTTGAATCTAAATTCTTCAAGAAAGAAGCTTTAGATCCAAACTTGGGGGACTTGATGAGGTGTGGTCTAAACCAAACCTATATGTATATGTGTGTGTGGCAAGAAATAGTTCGAGAAGTCACCAAGAGCTGAAGGTGGTCGAGAGTGACTTCCAGCTGGAATGACTCCTTGTCGAGAGTGACTATGTATGTTTTTCATATGGTTTTAGTAGGTATACTTATATTGAAACCGAGAGGTGCTTGTCAAGAGGCAAAGAAGGAGTAAGTCGGGAGCACATCGAAAGCTCCCTTCCACCAGGAGAGAGAAACGAGAGTCCAAAAGGTTCAAAGGTGGGCCCACTTGGCGAGAGCTGAAAGTAGTGGAGAGCTAAAGATGTCGAGACAACGAGACAAACAAATACTAATACTTTTATACATAACTTGTGACTCTCTCTCTCTCTCTTGACCTCGACGAGAGTGTTTTATATGATGTATTTAAGCTAAGGAGAGAGTGGCAAGAGCTATGAGTTGGGGCCCACCTGGCAAGAACTTGACGAGAGATATATATAACCAAGAAGAGAGAAGTCCGAGAGGTAACTCCTGGTGGGGTCCAGCCGAGAGCCACCAGGGAAGAGAAGTGAGAGAAACGAGAGGCTCACGTCCGGGAGGAATTAAAGCTTACAAAGTCAATATGATAGTCTATATCTAACCTAAAGGAGGGAGTGCATCGAGAATTAATGCGAGAGCAACTCCCATTGAGGTCCAGGAATGAAACGGTTGGGCCTAAAGCCCAATCCCAACATACAAGTGATTGCGAGACCCACTGAACAAAGGGAAGGGCTGGAATGTATAAGGAACCACACGAGAATCAACTTTTCGTTGATTTGTTCTCTAATATACACACATATACATATACATAAAAGCATATATATATTTTATATATATATGTATTTAATTTCATATATGTGTTTATAATATGACAAGGTCTAGCCGAGACCTTCCTAAAGCTGTTTCATGATGAAGAGATGAGGTATAAATCCTATCTAGAAAAGAGATAACATTTCGGATGGAGAAAGGACTGAATGCTTGACAAAGAATAAATCACAGCCACATCTTAGCTAATCCCGAGCTGGATCCCATCCAAAACAGAGCCAATTCCTAGCCAATTCCCAGCCAACAATGCCAGCCGAATCTGAGCCGATTTCCAGCCACTCCCCAGCCGATCTGAAGTAACTTCCCAGCCAACAATGCCAGCCGAATCTGAGCCGATTTCCAGCCACTCCCCAGCCGATCTGAAGTAACTTCCCAGCCAAATGGTGGAGCTACTTCTCACGTGAATTCCTACCTTTGCTACATACTAGTTGGAAATTGTAATTTCCTTGCTGGATGGGGATTATGGCTTTTTCATTGTTGCTTAGGAATTAGTTACATGGATGAAAGAACTTAATATGAATGTAAACTAGATAAGGAAGCAAGGATTGGAAAATATTCACCTTTCCTTCCTAGACATGGAGATAAGACGTCTATTATTCTCGAATGTTCCATTCCTTGTACCGAGACTTTGGGTCGTGAGTCAGAGGCCAGGCCCATCACTGACAAGGCCCAAATCACGAAGATGCCCTAATTATCAGCCTATAAATACCCAATGATTGGATGTCACATTCATTCAATTCAATATTCATTCATCACATTTTACACACACATTCAATTCTCTCTCAATCAATCATCATCAATATCATATACATTCAATATCCTCCAGAGATCGATACATCTCTCTGGGAAAACCATTATTCACCTTAGATTCGTGAAGAATTTAGTAGGTTTGCACTACATAGTAGGAGATTATAATGGTTTTCATGGTTAAATCTCTTTTGTGATTGAGTTTGACAATTCATGCTCAAACAGTTATCTTAAACTTTTTTAAATTTAAAATGTAGTTGAACTTGTTAACATTTTTCTCTCAACTAATACCATTTCTATAGCCTTATTTACTCTAATTTTCTGGTCTTAAAATCATTTCTAAGATATTAAGGCATCTCAAGTCATAAAGAGGGCTAATGCAAACAATGTGTTAATACTTATATATTAATGTTTTGTACTTATATCATGTATTAGATAGGCTACCCAGCTAATTATTAAAATGTTATTAACAACTCCACTTAGGTGGGTTGGCCAGGGGTATCTTCTAAATCCACTATGTGGGTCCCGGAGGTGAGTTTTTCCCAAGGTCTCGGGTTCGAGTCTTGGGTTTCTCATCTCAAGGTATTTTTCATGAGGAGGAGGTTGCAGGTCCAGCAAATCGCTGGTTAACATTGTCTCCAACACGTCTGAATCGAAACTAACTTTCAAAAAAAAAAAACAACTCTTGATAGATAAAATAGTTGATATGATAATCCAACCTTTTTTTTCCCAGTAGACCTTAAAATATTATTTGTTAATTTTAGTTTTAAAAAACTTGATAGTAAGTCTATAAAAACATGAGTCAATATAAACAATCTAGGTATTTGATGAAAAACTGACTTTAGTTTTTATTTTCAAAACGAAATATGGTTAAAGGGAAAGTGAAGGTGGGGTTGTCTCACACCCAAGTTGGGTGAAAAACCCCACACATCTTGTTTTTTTATTCCATAAAAATCATGGAGCCCCATCATTTATTAATTATACAAAAAAATATTTAAAAATAGTATGTGAGAGGTTTTTCACCTAAGTTAAGTGTGTGACAACCTCACACTCACTTTTCCCTATAGTTAAACTATATGTGGGTTGCTATTTAGGTTGTAAGAACGCTAAATGTTATGAAAATATGCTAACGCTTCAAAAATCGAATTTTAAATAATCAAATCACAGTTTTTTCAACAACAAAATAGATTTGAAACTTTTTATTTGATATCGAGTCCAGTTTTTATCTAAGTTTTTTTCTCTACTATATATCATAACATAAAAGTATTTCATATTTTTTTTTTACATTAAAACCTCAGACAAGGTACCGCAGAAAAAAAGTTACATCAAATAACCCGAGCTAACATGGCACAAAGTCCAAGAAAAAAACAGCTTATTACAATGAAACAAAAAAAAACGGAGATACAATCGTCCGAAAATACCACATACTTCACTATACTTATTATATTATTAATACATAATATACGTTTCAAAGCATTATAGACTTATACTTAATACTTCACATACGTTACAAAGCATTATAT
The DNA here is from genome assembly GCA_034093135.1 of Erigeron breviscapus. Lineage (NCBI taxonomy): Eukaryota > Viridiplantae > Streptophyta > Magnoliopsida > Asterales > Asteraceae > Erigeron > Erigeron breviscapus. The sequence continues at coordinate 49,222,011 of CM067172.1, forward strand.
ACTTAATACTTCCACATACGTTACAAACCATGAATTGCCTTTGTACTTATAAATAGGTTAACATCAGCTACTTTCTCCATAAAAGAAAAATGAAGTGTGTTTTGCTTAAAACAATTTTAGCATTGCTACTCCTAAGTACATGTAGAGGTATGTGATAGATAAATATATGTTTCTAACTCTATCTAATACTATAATAGTTAAGTTATATATAATGACTAACAATTGTGTAATTTGTTTGTGAAATAAGCAGGAGAAAATATGGTTAAACCAAACGATGAGTTGTGTGAACACTTCAAATACAGAGGTTGCAAAAGATCGAAATGTTATAGTGATTGCAAAAATGATGGTTATGTTGATGGCTATTGCCGTCCCGTACCATTTCTTTATTGTATGTGTTTATATCCTTGTGCTTCTTCCAAGGAAATAATAAGATCATAAATCCTCCTTTCGATTCATATTTGAAATAATAATGAGGATTTATTATTCGATCTATTGCAACTAACTGAATATGTAATATAATCTTTGATAAATATATTAAAGAGTTAAGTACTTTTTTCGTCCCTGTGGTTTATCGCTTTATCACTTTTCGTCCTCGCCGTTAACTTTTGGCTAAAATCATCCCCGTGGTTTGCATTTCGTCCTTCGATCCGTTGACCCCTGCACTTGAGGGGCATTTATGTCTTTTCACTCATCTTCATGGTTTGTCCCTATGGTTAAGTGCAAAATTCATCCTTATGGTTTGTCGTTTTTGCATTTTTCATCCTTGTCTTTAACAAACCTCCAAACAAGAATTTAATAAAAAACCAAAACAAACTCAAATAAAAAACCTATATATACCTACATATGAGGATCTAATTTAATACCGGCCAGTACGGCTAATTTAATTTAATTTATTTTATTTTATAAAAATGTTATAAAACTTACTATAATTTAACGTAAATAGTCAAAATATAATTACTATTCACTCAAAAATAATACCAAATAGGTACTTTATAACAAAATATAAGTTTTAAAGCTCACAAATTACAAAAAAATAACATGAAAATATTATAAAACTGCCTCTCCAAAACACTTATGTTCTTTTTTGTTTAATCATCGACTCCTTCATTCTATCATAGCACGTCTAAATATATATTTGTATGGTTTGTCACATATATCGTACTATTTCTGGACACATAATCTAAGTTATAAGACATTTATCATGATAATCAATTCATTCTCTTGGAGGTGTCCTGGTACTAGTTTGAAGATGTAATGCTGTCATACACATATACTTGCAATCAAATATATCCATTTTTACAATGCAAACAAAATAATAAATAATCAAATATTTGTTTCCATACATTACTAGCATGGTATCTGCGCGTTGCAGCGGATACCATTGACAATGCGTTCGATATCGTGATTACTGAAAACAGTAGGCAATCAATTAAGCGAGATGCCACGATAATAACGTAGCTTCAATAGCACAGTATAAGTGGACAATCAATTGAGGTGAGAGTGGTTTAGATAGAAATGCATTTGAACTAAAATAAAGAGGGCAATTTCGTACATTCGCATGGTTACATTTTCAACACCATGAGAGAGAGTGTTATTTTTATTATAAGACAGTATAGATAAAGTCATTTAGAGATAAACCTATAGATAACAAAATTAACAACATTAAAATATTCAAACACAAATTAAAAAGGGATACATCATATAATATCTCATTTACAATACAAATATGATTTATCTACAGGGGTCAAGTTATCTTCAATGAAGTGTTTGTACACGTCCTTTTATAACTTTGTTTGTCCTTCCTTATCCATGAAGCATGTTCGTCCTTACTCGTCTATAAGGTATATATCTTAACGTCATGTTATTAAAAAAAGTTTATAAAATATTTATCATTTGTTTGTATATGAAATAGGGATATGTAAGGATGTTAGTATAGTTATAGGTAAAAGTAAAGAATTTTAAAGATTTATAAGGATTTTAATGATTTATAAAGATATGATATGATGTGACGGATAGTCTTAACGTTGGAGATAGTCTTAACATTGTTGTTGCTAGCAGTACTAGACTAGGTACTCTTATCGGGTTTTTTTTCCTTTCTTTTTGTGTTTTCTACCATTAAATCTTTTAAATGTACATAATATTAGGGATGAGCCAAAAATCCCAAGTCCAGAATCCCGTTTCTGTTTCGATCCCAGCAAAGTACAAATTTTGTATAGAAAGAAAAAAAAAACTAGTACAATTTTAAATAGAAAGAAAAAAAAAACAACACATAACAGAACACTATATAATCCAAAACTGACAACTTTAAACAGTTTAGGGAGCAAAAGTGACCTTAATATCCAAGTATCCAGCTCTTGGACTTGAAGAAACACAAGATAACATAAATGAATAAATAAAAAAAAAATTGATCCAAATTATAAGCAGATAACACAAAACCTTTGTTAAACCCTTTGGTTGTCACATAAAAAACATGTTACTCTTGATGTCTGTCAAAAGCCCATTGATGCCCCCATTTCAGCCTCACACAACACAAAAACAACATCAACTGATAACATTTCAAAAACCAACAAAAACCCATGTTTATAATAATAATACATCAATAAAGGCCCAGAAAACATCTGGGTTTTTGTCAGCAATTGGGAATGCAATTGAGGAACAAGAGTACAGAAAAGCAAGGGCTGAAGTTATTCGAAAAGGGACCGGGTTAGAAGGTTATAATATTGAGGGTGTTTCAATTGGTGGGCATGAGACTTGTGTTATTATTCCTGAGTTTAAGTGTGCTTTCGATATTGGAAGGTGTCCGCCTCGGGCCGTTGGGATGAATTTCTTGTTCATTACTCATGCTCACCTTGATCATATTGTAAGTTTTTTATTTTAAGTTTTATATATTATATATATATATATATATAATATGAGGAAGTTATTTTAGGACCACTCTTAAATTAGGACTCAAATCTCAATCATTCATTTTTCACCATCTCCGACCACCACCACCATCATCATCTCCGACCACCACCATGATCCTCCGGCGACGGCGACCACCGCCACCACGACTTACACATGTGTAAGTTATACAACTTACACATGTGTAAGTTACAATTTACACATGGTCCTAATGGTCCTAATTTAAGAGTGGTCCTAAAATAACCCACCCCTGTATATATATATAATGTGGTTTTTATGGTTGTTTGATTGGAAAGGGTGTTTGGAATTTCGTTTTGGATGATATTATCTGATTATCACGTTTGCATAACACAAGATAGTAGAGTTTGGTAAAGCAAATGAAAAAAGTGATTATTTGTGTTTTTCTAAAGATAAAATGCATTTTTAAAGAATTGTTTTTTTCCCCAAAGGCCCTAAATCTGTTTTGAAAATGAAGTTGTTGATGTATTTTATATATGCGGAATGCAGGGTTTTGTATGTTTTATATTGAGATAATAGTACAGGCCATCTAGTTTGCCTTATGGAAATTTGGTTATTGGATTTTTAGTTGAATAGTGTTTGTGATTATCAGCAACAAAAGTATATTTAGGATTTTGGGGCCCCCTAAATAAGCAGAATTTGTCAAACTGTCTAATAATTGCGACTATCTGATTGTCACAACATCAAACAACATGAGCATATGCAAAAACTCTCTTTGAGGCCGTTTTTTTATGGTTTATTATGATTATGATCATTCCATTCTGCATTATCACTAGCAAAAGACAATGCTGCAGTGGCGCAAACCCTTTAACTTACTTTATAGTTTGTTGATTCATATTTAGAAAAGCCTTTTTAAAGAATGAATTCTATGGTTTTAGGGTGGGCTACCGATGTATATTGCAACTCGTGGTTTATACAGCATGAGTCCTCCGACTGTATTTGTGCCTCCTTCTATTAAAGAGGATGTTGAAAACTTGATTGAACTGCACAGGAAGATGGGTCAGGTGGAGTTGAATGTTGACTTGGTTGCACTGGATGTAGGTCTGGTTTCTTTAAAGGCCTCTTTAGATCATGATACATTGGCACTTTATGCTTTTTAAAGCATAATATCAATTATGTTCATTTTTCAGGAGAAACATACGAGCTAAGAAATGACCTTGTTGTCCGCCCATTTAAAACTCACCATGTGATACCGAGTCAGGTATATTCTCTTGATCTTTAGTATGATCATAGGCTGTTTTATGTCTTTCTGTTGATCCACCTATTAAGGAACTTCGAGTATGTGTTATAAGTTTGTAATCAATTAAGAAAGGGCCTAGTTACTGGATAACCCTTAACGGGGATTTTTTTTCGATTTTAAAGGTGTGTTCCTTTAGATAGATACTGGTTAATGGTTGAAAGTACATTTCTAATATGCGCAAATTGTAAAGATTGTCCCTTGTATCATTGTATGTATTACTGAAAGTATGCTCCCTAAACTAGATAAGTAAAACATTCTTTTTTGTGCATATTTCCCCACATATCAACCTTTGAATAAGGAATTGATTGACAGCTGTGATAGCACTTGTCCCATAGAATTAAGCATGGTATTGGTCATTAATCGGCTTTTGTGATAAACTTCAGGGTTATGTCATTTACTCGGTTCGCAAGAAGCTGAAAAAGCAATATGCTCATTTGAAAGGACGAGAAATAGAGAAAAAGAAGAAATCTGGGATCGAGGTTTGTAGTTTTGGTTTTCCACAAAGCACAAGCACCCTTCAATTATCTTATATCTTCATGATTTCTGTTTGTAATTTTAGATTACAGATATAATATTGTCCCCGGAAGTGGCATTCACTGGAGATACCAATTCTGATTTTCTACTTGATCCACGAAGTTCTGATGCATTGAGGGCCAAAGTTCTTATAACTGAAGTAAATTTCATAGCTCCTATCTGATAGCTCTGCAATTAATTTTAAATTCTTAACCAAAGTTTAATCTTGGGTAGGCTACTTTTTTGGACGACCAATGCAACATTTTGCATGCACGAGACCATGGTCACATGCATATTGACGAGGTATTGTTTCCATCTAATATACACATTTAGGTGGCAATTTTGACTTGTGCGGTTATGAATGGTCAATGTGGGCTGTGTTTCATCTCAAACGAGTCAAGTAAAAAACCTTAGCAAAAGGGGAACGTGTCAAACAGATTGGAAGCCGGGCCTAAGTTATATTCCTAATGCATACATCCTCATAAATCACTTTCTTTGAAGATTTATATATTATTCTTATTATGATACTTCAATCTTAATCAACAAAGTTATAATTATAAAAAGATGACAAAAATCAAAATCAAGTGTTTGCGGGTCCAGCCAACCCTTTATTGCATGAACCTACTTTGACCCGTTACCCAACCCAACCATATTTGCACCCTATGGCTGTGTACACTTTTATATTAGAAAAAGGTTCATCATATATTCATATGTGCTTGTGGAATAACTCTACATATATAACTTCAGATCATTGAGCATGCTGAATGGATCCGAAACAAAGCCATTCTTCTGACTCATTTTTCATCACGCTACCATATTGAGGTAATCAAGTAACCCTGGCATATTCTTCCATAGTTTTAATTTAGGTCTTTATCTTATTTTTGTTTGAATTTGCAGGAAATTCGTCAAGCTGTGACAAAGTTGCAGTCAAAGGTTTCAGGCAAGGTGGTTCCACTTACAGAAGGTTTTAGATCATTGTACTCGTCATAAACGCATAGTTGGACTTCATATTTTGTTTATTTGCTCAAGTTTGTGCATATGTAGAGTTTGGATTATTAGAGAATTGGAGCCATTGGATGTTTTCACAGGCTCACAGCTACTATTGTAAAAGAAATCATCTTTAAAAGAATCAAGATTTCATCAAAAAAAAAAAGAAATTAGTCAAATTGATTACAACAAACAATACAATATTTCTTCCTACAAACTTGCAAACAACAGTGACGCATTTGTTCCTCCAAACCCAAAAGCATGTCATAAGGCTACTTTGATTGGCATCTCTTTTGAATCAGTCGAAGGCATGAAAGCTTCTTTGAAAATGGGATCTGGGCTGCTCAGATTTAGCGATAAGGGTGCGATTCCCTGCACAGACAAAGCACAAGATTTTCCATTACCTTATAGATATAGTACTAAATAAACACATAAAATCATGCAAACATGCCAAAATTACAAGATCTAATACTAGTATTACATTACGTATGGCAAGAACTGTGAATATTGCCTCAATGGCTCCAGCAGCCCCAAGAAGATGCCCAACAGCGCCCTAAATGGTTTATAAGAGATCCAATACAACATTAGAACGTCTTTTTGGGTCATTTTCAAACTCAAATTTTGGAAACTTATTAAAATTTTAGATGCTTTCATCACGGAAATATCTTTAAATGATTACCTTTGTGGATGAAAAAGCCAAGGCACCAGATGTTGCATGTTCAGAAAACAAAGATTTGATTGCATGAGCTTCCACTGTGTCACCTGATGACTAAATGATTAATACTGAAACATGAGTTTGTAGAGAACTTTGGATCAAAATGATGTACCCAGAGGTGTAGAAGTAGCATGAGCGTTCACATAGTCCACTTGATCAGGACGAAGACCTGACTGCAAGTACAAGAAAGATAACCATTTATAACTTTAAAACTGCTCCACTCAGAAACTACCATATATATATACAAATGAGAATTCCTTGAAATCCGATAAATATAAGACTTCAGTTTATATACCTGCTTTAAAGCACGAGACATGGCCAATATAGCACCTCTTCCATCCGCATGTGGTTGTGTGATGTGATGTGCATCACCTGAACAAGAGGTGCATTCGTTAAGATGGAACACCTAGAAGTAGGAATATCAAAACCTAAGGTCAAGGCCAAACCTGACATCCCATACCCACGAAGCTCAGCATAAATATTTGCTCCTCTCTTCTTTGCGTGTTCAAGTTCCTATGACAAAAGCTTTAAAAAAATAAGTGATATAAAACAAGAATGTTACATGCGAAATTTTATATGCTAGGATTACTCACTTCCAAAACAATAACACCAGCACCTTCTCCTATCCTGCATCCAAAAATGTGTTATATTGCTTATTAAATAAAGAAATAAATTAATATGCTAAATTATTTACAAACATACACAAATCCATCTCGATCACAATCAAAAGGCCTTGAAGCTTCTTGAGGGGTAGAGTTGTACTTTGTAGATAGCGCCCTTGACCTGCATGAAATAGATTATATCACACAAGTTCTCATGATGTCAATTACTTGTGATCTATGTAAGACAGTAACCTAAGAACGAACGAATTACAAAAGCATATGGTGACCTAAAATCTTGCTAAATAATGATTAAACTATTGCCTGCAAAATCCTGCTATAGATAAAGCGTCAATGCTGGCCTCTGTTCCTCCAGCCACCATTACATCTGCATCACCAAACTGAATCATTCTTGCTGCATCACCGATCGAGTTAGCCCCTGTGGCACAAGCTGTCACTGCAGCATGATTCGGCCCCTGTTTTCGAATTAGTAGTTTAATATGTATTGATCATATTTTCTATATACCATATAGAAAAATATACGCATATATCATACACAAACTGAAGGCTCAAATTTAACATATCATGCATGTTTACAAGAAATGACACATTCATAAACGAAGACAAAATATTTCGTTTACTGCTTACACACCTGGAAGCCATACTTCATGCTAACGTGACCAGCTGCCATATTGATCAATATCCGAGGAACGAAAAAGGGACTAAGACGACGGAGTCTCTGCATTATTTTTGAAGTTAATCAAGAAATCAATAATCAAAGAATGATTAGAATAGATGTACAGAAACAAACCTTTTCACAGATCAATTGTGACGCATCAAGTATATCACTGATGCTTCCGATTCCTCCACCTATAGAAACTCCCTGATCTCTTCAAGTTAGAAACAGTATAAAATAACAAAACCAATACACAACAGAAACAATATGTGGTAAATGGAAACTTACGGTTATCTCCTTGTCCCCTTGCTCAGCGGGTATCCAGTTTGCATCTCTAAGTGCTTCATCTGCAGCACACAGTGCATAGCTTATAAACCTTGCAATTGATTTACCATGCTGCAAAAAGGAACCCACAATCATCAATTACAGGATTGATTATTTCTACCTTGCCATAAATAAACAAAGTGAATAGTGAATAGTGAAATGATACTTTTGATTTCTATATATGTTGTAAAGTGTAAACAAAACAATAAGAGTACACTGTGTTGTCGTTAGGCACCTCAGAACAAAAACAAGAGGTCCGAACCCGGCAAATGCCTCTTCAACCCTTTCTAACTTTAAAAGTACCTAGCTTTAAAACAATTATCCTGTCTTTAACAACTTTACGTGGTTTAATAGTGAAGTTGTCAATCTTAATTTTAACCCATGGCAATGCACGTGTATATAAAACCTACTAAAACATCAAAACACCAAAGTAAGATTCTTGCAAAGTTTTGTGTCACATAATACCTTAGAATCGAGCCACTGCGACTCATTAAACTCGCCAGGATTAGTACCAGAAGGTACTATAGCAGCCACTTTAGAAGTCAACTGATCAAATGTATACAACTGAGTATCTTGATCAAATCCACTCATTTTTAGGTCTTCAATAGATAAAGCCCTAATTCCACTTTCCCCTTTGATTAACCGATTCCATGTAGTTTCCACTCCACTGCCCAATGGTGTAACCATTCCTAAACCTACGACAATACAAAATCAAACACATCAATTCACTAGCATTTTCCTCACAAAAATGTAAAGAATTTACACAAAATTGTCATCATATTTAATGAACTACCACTTTTCACCAAAAAACAATTGATTTTATTAGTTACCAATAAATGTAAGTAACCTTAATGGTGTCGTTTCACCATTTTAAGTGTTATTGTATGCCTCGTTTAAAAGCTTACCTTCTAATGCACTAAACTTACAAAACAAACTGATATATGTATCGTGTATTGTCTAACCTGAAACCCCCATTCTACTTAGGTGTCATCGGTTTTAGCCAATTTGAATGGTTTATATTGTCTGGGGGTGGGGGTGGGTTGAATTTATGGCAACTTACACATACAATATGAGGTTTTCGAAGTTTAGTACATTAAATAGCAACTCGGGAACAATGTTGCATACTACTAGAGTCGGACTACGAACTCTATAGTGCATCGACCTATTTAGAAAAGATAAGGTATGTTCTGTAGGACCCTGTCTGTTCCCTATATTAGGATCATAGATATTCATAGCTAAGGAACGTTTCCATCATGTAACCGGAAACACTTAAATCCGCCTAGTGTTTTCACTTTTGTTTCTTGTACAGATATATAATGACAGTTTAGTTGTAATAACCCGAAAAAAACAAGAAAGTTAACTGAATTTAGTAAAGGAAAAATATACCAGTGACAACAACTCTTCTTTGAGGGGAAAATGGAGGAGGTTTAAAGGGTTTTTGACTGCTTGAACTATGAAATTGGCGACCATATTTTAGCAGCCACGACCACCGCCTCATGTTCATGTCCCCTGGCTTTTTATTGTTTTTGTTGTTTGTAGGGGGAGGATGGGTTTTAGCCCAGAATGAAAGAAAGAAACAAATCCTTAAAAACCCCAACTGGTTTTGCTGCTGATGATGGTTGTTTTGTTGTTTTTTAATCTTTGATTGATGTTATTTGTGGCCCTTGATGTATGGATGGAAAGTCACTTAAGGTCCTTCAACTATCAATATTGTTATCATCTAGGTTAGGTTTGGATTATTTTATCTTTCTTTCAAGTAATCAGTCATTTTTTTTATTTTACGACGAGTTAGTATTTAACAGTTAGCATTCGAGATACCACAGTGACATCCAATTAGACAATATGCGGTGCTCGAACAATGCATGTTTGGGATGAAACCCAAGGGGCTGTTTGGTTCACGGAATGTTTTTGAAGGAATTGGAATTTGTTAATGGAATTGGAATTCGAAGAAATCGGAATCTGAAAGTTTTAAAATTTGTGTCGTGTTTGGTTGACAGAATTCAATGGAATCTTATGGAATGTAGTTTGTATCAAATGACAAAATTATCCTTTAATGAAAAAAACACATAATTCAAAAAAGAAATAAAAAAAATGTGACATCCATATAGTGAAAGAACACATTGATTGCAAACTCATAATTAATTAAAACAAAAAAAAAGAAGATAAATTCCAGATCTAGCACATGGATAACAATCAATTCTACCTTTTCAATCAAAATTAAAGCAATTCTAAGAGTGGTGTTGATTTCTATCAACTCCGAACACAAACATTAAATCAATTTCAGCTTCTTTTTATAGGGGGTCAATCAAATAAGAAAAGCCTTAAAATAAGAACACGTGAGAACACTTAAAAACTACATTTTGATGCATTAAAAGTCCATAAAACTAACATAGTGTATAACTAATCATCATTATTTAAGTGTTTAACAACACATTGATTTGTTAAAATCAAGAAAATCATGTTTTTTGTTTTGTGCATCCATCTTGGATGCATATTCATCAAAATTGATGCATCCAACAACAAACGTGATTTTTTCGATTTTAACGAATCAATATGTTGTTAAACACTTAAATAATGATAATTAGTTATACATTATGTTAGTTTTATGGACTTTTAATGCATCAAAATGATGTTTTTAAGTGTTCTTATTTTAAAGTTGTTCTCACTGGAGTGTGACCCTATATAGGGGGCCAATCAAATAAGAACAGCCTTAAAATAAGAACACCGTGAGAACACTTAAAAACTACATTTTGATGCATTAAAAGTCCATAAAACTAACACAGTGTATGACTAATTATCATTATTTAAGTGTTTAACAACACATTGATTTGTCAAAATCGAGAAAATCATGTTTTTTGTTTTGTGCATCCATCTTGGATGCATATTCATCAAAATTGATGCATCCAACAAAAAACGTGATTTTTTCGATTTTGACGAATCAATATGTTGTTAAACACTTAAATAATGATAATTAGTTATACACTATGTTAGTTTTATGGACTTTTAATGCATCAAAATGATGTTTTTAAGTGTTCTTACCGTGTTCTTATTTTAAGGTTGTTCTCACTGGAGTGTGACCCTATATGTGTGTGTGTGTGTGTGTGTGTGTGTGTGTGTGTGTGTGTGTGTGTTGTGTGTGTATGTGTGTCAGTGTGTGTGATGAAGATTCAGATGAGAGGTCGAGATGCAGGTATGGACAAGAATAGAGGACATTGAAGAATATGTTAGGGCTGGAAAAGAAGGGGGCTTTTAATTATGGTGAGAGGGCTTTTTTGTCAAAAGATTGAATTCCTATGGAATGTAAAAGTTTCCATCGGTTTGTTGATGGAATTCCAAATTCTGTATATCAAGGAATGTGTAGGAAAATTTCAAATTCCAATTTGAACATCTATCTCAACCAAACATGGCAATCAATGGAATTCAAATTCCAATTCTTAGGAATTCCAATTAATTCCGCGAACCAAACACCCCCAAGACTCTCGAAAACCCCCTTAATAATCCACCAATACCAATGTAGGAAGTGAGATTCGAACCCTAATCATGGATTCAAATCTTTTTTCATGTTTCGTTAACCATAATCTCACACAATTTACCTTCTTTGGTGTTTTCCATAAGACTAGTGTTGTTAGATTATTAAAAAAAGAAAGAAAAAAGAGAGACTTGGTTGTATGTTTAGTCATTTGCGATTTATATAACAGGTTGAGTGAACCCATTATAAATGAGAAATGCAGCAGATCTATTAAAAGTGTTTATCTACGATCTCATTGACTATGGGTTTTCCCTTTGGTACACGAGAAATATATGGAACCAAATCCCCATCTTTGAACAATGCTCTAGATAAGCATAAGTGAAAACATGTTGCATTACTTGGTAACAAATCTACTTGCATTCATCAGTAAAAATAAAAGAAACTAATTTTTTTGCTCAAGACATTGCCAAGTGCTAAGGGGGCGACTGCCGAAAATATTATACAACCACAACCAAATGTTTTCTATTATTAACAGTGTTCATATAATTAGACCCAATTTATGGTGGTCTTTTAAGTTTTCTCAATCATATACAAGAAAAATTCTTTTGTTCGCGCAATCAACATATACAACTTTAAACACTTTCAACAGCTCTGTACACGAAGGCATGATGCAGCAAATCGCAATTTCTCCAACAATGGTTTAGAAAGCAATGCATGTCTCCAAGGAGGATTTGGCCAGCCACAACAGGCCTGGATCATTCCTCTTCAACACCAAATAAGCCTCTGCTCTACCGATCTCGTCTTGAACAACATCTTCACAAAAACCAATCAAAAACAGTATCTCCATTGCAGCTGAAACAACACCAACATAACAAAGTTAAAAACGTAAATCATTATGATGTCATTAAGTTTGTGATAATTCTAATCAGAGATATAGAAATATGCTCACCATTGTAACTTGCTATGTTCTTATGGATTACAGGGTTAGCCTGCAGATGAATCAATCGGAAATTATTAGTATACTTCTAGCCACACAAACAGGTAAACAAAAAATTAGCATGAAAAGAAATGTGGTCAAACATTTCAGAAATTAGAAGTTAAAGTGCATTTTAATTCATACAACCTTTAAATCGTGATATACATCGACATTATATAGTTTGTGAAATCATGTAAAAAGAGTTGGTGGTTCCACAACTCCACAAGGCACTTGGACCCAGCCCAAAACGTTTGACCCACACTAAAAACTTGTCCATTTTGACAATGTTGCCCAACCCGCTTGACATGCCCATTTTGCCATTTGTGATGGTCAATAAGGAGTATGAATCTTTAGAATGACAGATTTTCTATAACTATTTACAAACCTTGCGAAGTTTCTTGAATTTTGTTTCATCGGGGTGTTCAATAACATTCCTGACAATCTTAACGAGTGTCTGGAAAACCACTGCAGCCTCTGAAGGGCTAACTTCTGATTGCAGCATCTTAATGGATTTATTCAAACGATTACACGCAATCATGACAGGATCTTGAATTCTCTGTAGTTCATCATCATGCAAGATGCCATCATCAGGATCAGGCTCGTGGATTTCCCTCTTGTGTTCATCTTCAGACACACCAACCAAAGTACCCAATTCAACAAAAGACACATTGTTTTGGGTCAAATCGCCACATGGTTCAGATTCCATAGCTTCACTGTTTAAACTATCATCCGGATCAGGCTCATTTTTGCTGTGAAGCACTTCATGGTCATCAGGATCAGGTTCATAAGCTTGCTTCTCGCTAATGTCCATAGCATGTGGCTTATTCAAGGCCACATCCGGATTGGGCTCAATTTTAGTACTTACTTCATGGTCATCAGGGTCAGGTTCATAGGTTTGTTTCTCACTGATGTGCATAGCATCTGGCTTATTGATGTTCAGGTCCGAGTTGGGCTCATTTCTATTTATTACTTCATGGTCATCTGGGTCAGGTTCACAAGTTTGTTTTTCGCCCAGGTCCAGAACATCTGGCTTATACATAGTTACATCCATAGAATCATCAGGATCGGGTTCTTTATGTGATTCGGGTGTTCTTGATAGATTGTTGGATGCAATTACTAAACGTTCGTAAGCAGCAGCAACTGAAGATGCTCGAGCATTTGCCAATGAACTGGATGACTGACTTCCTCCAAGTTTATGAGACAAACTACCTCTAATACTACTATCAGTAACATGAAACTCATATCCATGTTGCTGTGTCTTCTGGGATCCACTTAACGTGTGACCCGTGGATCTAGTCCAGTCTAGAGCACTGGCCTCCTTGTTAAGCTGCTCATATAAAATAAGGGTTACAAAAAAGGTTTGATAAAGAACTTATTATAGAAGAACAGTCGAGGGATACTAGTCTTACCTGACTATCTAGAGCAAAGAATTTTGCATCATGTTCAGAGTAAACCATATGGGCCTGAAGAAAAAAAACCCAGCGAGTGAAAAATGCCTTATTTACCAGAGGTGGATATAACAACCCATTTACTTATAAAATGTCGACTCGGGTTATGTTTGGTGTCCAACCGGTCAATTAATAAAAATACTTGCCTTATTGAATATGAGCCAAATGGGTTGAAAGTCTCCCAAAGTGTATTTAAAATGCATAAAAATCTCATAAATCAATATATTCAGAACATATTACTGAAATTACATTGGCTATAATTTTGGATAAAAAATTCTCTGACCAACTAGAACATCCCAAATTGACCTATTACCTGACATGTGTTGAACCACTACCCAACCTACCTGTTATGTTACATCTATGAATTTCGTACATATAACATAAGTTGTTGCAAGTTGTAACAACAATACATCATGTAAATCAGATTACAGGAAAGCAAAAAAAAACTTGAATGATAAAGCAAAGCTTACAAGTTCATGCAAAAGAGTCTTCTTAATGCTCTGATATTTTCTGAAACCCTTGAGATCATCAGTTCGAAGACGCAAAGATATCTCCTCGCCATGATTCTATACCACCAATTCGGAAACCAAATGGGGATAGTAAGAAACAAAAACAACGAAAACCGAATGCATTTTTACTCTGATTGGAAGTGAATTTTACCTTGTTAAAACCAAGAATGCACACAGGACTCACGCCAACATAACCCTCTGGAGCCATCTCAGTCATAATTCCCACATGCCATTTATGCTTTAAACAAAAATCCAGAATCAGTATATGGTGATAGACCAGCCCAGTATGTTTAATACTAACTAAAATGACCGAGTTTCCTACAGTAACAATACCTTATTCATGATAGCAACTATTCCTGGATCTGCAGCAAGCGTGTGCATTAGTTTCAATGCCTCTGAAGCCGGAGGATATAACTATAAGGCACACAAAAAACAGATAATCAAATCATTTCAAAATACTGTCCTATAAATTAACAAGGTTATCCCAGACAAGAATCAATAAATACCTCGATCCCTGGAAGATCAAGTGTTTTAAAAGCGCCAAAAACATAATTTCCTTGTGGAAGCTGCAACGGGGTATCAATCCCATTCGACGCCCTTTGTCTAATTCGCTTCTCCTCTTCATCAAACCCAGCTATTCTCATATCCGTCTTTGCATCTTTAAGAACTTGATCAATCTCTTCTTTTGGAACTCCCATCATTTGTATAGCCTTCCCCTAAAAGTATAAAGCACACAACCAATTAATTCAAAATCCAATACATCAAAAGTTACACATACCAACCTCATTTTTATAAACTATTAGCAAAGCATTGGAAAAAAAAATAACAATAGGCACCTCAATGATGGAAGCTTCCTTCAAGGTAACATGAGAGTGTTCGTCAGAGAAAGGAGATAACAATTTTGATGATTTCTGGGCTCGAACAATAAGCTTCATAGTATCTGCTTTCACTGCAGTCAGTTTCTGTAACTCATGCCCCAATTCTTTTAAAGTAGCACCTAAATCCATAGTCACAACATACTTCTTCCCCCTCCAAGTAACCGGTATTTCGCTTGTATTTCTTGCTTTCTCCATTTTTACCTCCTGCAAGCATTAAGTAGCCATTACTAACACAAACTTGAATACCCCTAAACTTAGATTAGCTTCTCTATGCATTATCATGTCACTAAATGGTCAAATTTCATATATTGTAAAAAAAAAAAATACTACAACCAATCCACGACATACTGCCCTCTATCCCAAATCAACCCCACCGAGACAGCCCCATCTCGGGTCGGGAACTAACTAAGCTCTACACATCTTGAGGGCATGGAATAAACTTTGGAAATTGAACTCTAGGATCCTAAAGTTTATAACTTTTTATAGAAATTCAGGAAAGAAAAACAGGGGAAATTAACTTGGCAGAAATTACCTTATGTATAATTGTATTGATGAATTGTATGAAACTATAATTGATACAAGAGATATATTTGTGTATATATTTATTTATGTTTATTTTTATGTGTGAAGAAAATTATGGAGAAAGATTGTATGTATATATATATATATCTTGAAGAAGGGGAAGCAACAAAGCAAGTATGTATGTATGAATACGTAGATGGTGACGTAGCCACGTAGGTACAAGAGAGATGATTCCAGATAGATTGACTTTCAACTTTGTGGTGAACTTGCAATTACATTATGAAAACATGAAATATTTGGGATTGATTCTACGATTTAGGCTTTGGGCTTAGGCCCAAATAAAACTATCTATTAAGACTTCAAATCTTGCAACAAAGCCCACAAGAATGTCCAAAACAGAGACTGAATTTATTATTTTTAAAGTAACAAACTTTGGGGCTCTAAATTGAATAAAACTATATCTAAATTCATACATCCATCAACTACAAGATTAGAGCTTTGATCATCGAAAAGACATACAAACACAAAGTATATACAGCAATATAAGTTTCTAAATTATAAATTCAGCCATGAATCATGTAAAAAAACATATACCCATAAAATATTTATTCACATATACCTAAAGGATGGAGAATATATATCTATTAAAGCTATAAATATCATAACTTTTTATAGAAATTCAGGAAAGAAAAACAGGGGAAATTAACTTGGCAGAAATTACCTTATGTATAATTGTATTGATGAATTGTATGAAACTATAATTGATACAAGAGATATATTTGTGTATATATTTATTTATGTTTATTTTTATGTGTGAAGAAAATTATGGAGAAAGATTGTATGTATATATATATATATCTTGAAGAAGGGGAAGCAACAAAGCAAGTATGTATGTATGAATACGTAGATGGTGACGTAGCCACGTAGGTACAAGAGAGATGATTCCAGATAGATTGACTTTCAACTTTGTGGTGAACTTGCAATTACATTATGAAAACATGAAATATTTGGGATTGATTCTACGATTTAGGCTTTGGGCTTAGGCCCAAATAAAACTATCTATTAAGACTTCAAATCTTGCAACAAAGCCCACAAGAATGTCCAAAACAGAGACTGAATTTATTATTTTTTTAAAAAGAATTAATTAATTTTCATTAAATTGAAATAGTAAGATTATTATATATATCTAACAATCCGAAACTTGGGTTCTACAGTGCCAGCTTGTTGTTTTTGGCTTAAGTCGGCTAAAGTGTTTTTTTTATCCAATCAAACCTTGCCAGCTTCACTCTTCTGTTATGAAAGAGACCTTTTTACTCTTTCAGTTTTCATAGTTACGCATAAATAGAAAGTAAGCGAGCAACAAGATACGCTACTACTTTTTTTTTGTATGGCAAAACTAATCGTTTAAAAATTATATTCATAGATCGTGACGTCTTAACGTTACTGTGCATGACCCGTTGAATTCTTTCAAGTAGCTTTTAAATGGAAAAAAAAAACTAAAGGTATTAAATGCAAAGGGTATAAACACGTATTGGTTATCAAGACACGTTTTTTTGTGTTTGATCATTTTGCATGAAACAACTTTTAAAATAACATGACAGGTGTGAAGTTGTATCTTAAGCCCACAAGAAGGAAGCCTAAAGTGAGTCTTTTGATTTTATATGGTCTATAAAATAGGATATTTTTGAAGCTCTGTGTGAACCTTTTCCTAAATGAAATTCAAACATGCTACTCCGATGGGGAGTCAGATTAGTGGTAGTTTGCAAGGAGAATGAGTAACCCAGAGACGATATTCCTATTAAAGTTAGCATAAAATTTTCGCCTAAGTGACGCAATCTGCATTTTGTTTTTATTTAAAAGTGTAAATGAGTCGAACTATTATTAAGTTCGAGCTCTAAATATATTATGAAGATCTAAATATTGAACTCACAACCTATTAAGCTAAAGGTATTTTGTAACAACTTTTTTAGATCATGGAGTAGTTTTTCTTAGGCCTTGGCTTATAGACGTCTTGGTGGAGCGTCTTCAACCACAAGGACGGAGGACGCTATAAGCAGCGGGCGTCCTTGGGGTGCGTTTTCGGTGAAGAGTCCTCCGCAAGAAGATCAAAGACGCACGAGAGGTGGGACCAAAATGCAACGGATAGTTTTTAAACTATTTTTTTTCTTTTTTTTTCCAACGGCTAATTTTTTTTTTTCTATTTAAACACTCAACTTATTCTCATTTTAACACACAAACATTTTATCACACACCATTTCATTCATCAAACACCACCAAAATTATGTCTACTTCATCATCAAGTGACGAATTCAATTTCCTAAACAACATTGTTACGCAAATGAACACGCTATTAATCCAATTACCGTCAACGTTGATTTTTTTATTATGTCTAGTTTCGTAATATTTATTTTCTATTATTAGGATCGTAACTTTTTTAATAAGTGTTGTAATGTTTTATTAATAATAAAAGTATTTATTTGAATGGTGTTTTGTTAATAAAAAAAATATAAAAGAATTGATAATGTGGCGAAGAAGTTCTAAGAAGCTTGTCTTATAGGCAGGGGGGTCCTGAGGGGAGTCCTGAGTGATGTGATGCTGACGTGGCAGTGAAGAAATCCTGAGGACTCCCTCCTTATAAGCAAGGGCCTTAGTTTCTTTCTTTGGAATTTAAACATATAAGATGATTAACAAGTAATTTTGTGGTGGTCCAAAGGAGAACATACTTTATCTTTATATTTAAGCTTTTTGATTGAGACCTAACAGTTTATATCAAGGTATATAAGTTTGAGCTTTAAATTATTATTATTATTTTTAACAGCGAGTTAGTAGTTAGTAGTTAGCATTCGAGACACCACAGTGGCATCCAATTAGGCACTATGCAGTGCTCGAATCACATATGTCTGAGATGAAACTCAGGACTCTCAAAAACCCCCATAATAATCCACTCATACATATGTAGGAAGTGAGATTCAAACCCTGGTGGATTTCCCCTAAATTAGTAATATATAATGGTCCATGATCGAACTTATATAGGTTTATTATCAAATATCAAGCCTTAAACCTATGTTATATCAGCTAGGTATATATATCTAAGAAGATAGAAATCCATAAAAATGGTGGTATCTTAGATCTTGGGACATGCGATCATCATAAAAACCAAGCCCTATATATGCATTTCACTATATTATCGTTCTCGTTGAATTCTAATATACTCTGGAAAAGGTTCGTTGACTTAATTAAGTCTTACAATATTGACATTGTAAATTTGAGTTCAAGTAATAGTCAGGGCGGATCTACTCTATAACTAGTGGGCGCAAAGGCCAGGCCAATGAAAGATTTACATGCTCATATACATAAATGCCCTCGGTTAAATATTGAGTGCGCCCCTCAAGTAACTAAAAGAGTTACAGTAAAAGGTATTGGTAATTGGTAAAACTATTAATTAAAATTAAACTGGAGTAGGTCATGACTTTATATAAAACAAAAAACAAATTTTGTTTTATGTAATAGACGATGTGGGATTCACTTTTTACCTCTATTTAAGTCATTCAAATTTTTAAGGCTAGCTTTCATTTGAAATCTCTAAAACAGAATTTATATTAGAAAAAATAGTTATATTTAGTGTTGAATGAAACTAACCTGAAATTTTTTTGTGACTTGGTTAGTTCAACAAGCTTATTTGAAGCTAACGAAGGATGTTTCTCTTAGATCAAATTATTGAAAATGACGAATCTTGATTCAAACATACGCGGTCTAATCGGGGCATTTTTGTTATCTTTTTTAAACTTTTCCTAGGCTAGGATCTAGATTTGATTGAAAAACTAATTTGAAAAGCTTACGAGATAGACAATATTGTATGAGAATTAATTTGACCCGACCTGTTTTGACATCCAAAAAAAGTTACAAGGTTCATACGGGACCGGAATACCTAATTACTCCGCCCCCTATAACAGATTTTTCTAGATCCGCCACTCAGTTTCATGGACATATTGAAAACACGTATGTACGACTGTCATGGGGCCTAAGAAAGTTTTGGAATTTATTCAATGAGACGGTTCTTTTCCATGTTATAATATCTCAACCAAAATCCTTTATACTAGTCTTCTCAGATTAGTAAATATTTTTATGGTTGTCTAATACCCTCGCTTTGTTTGATGTTTTTTGTCTCTAAAGGACCACGTACCATGAAAGTTTGAAGTACACAAACAAATATATCCAAGTACTTAATTGATGCCTGATCCGTCATCACGTTGGTTACCACATCCACCTCTTCTTATAAATATATATATATTTCAAACAAGAGGTTTTTCGTATTCGGCGATCTAGTAAGGACGAGTTTTTGATGTGTGCAGCCTAGCGAAGATATCCATGTGATCATTATTTTAACCCTATGCTGCTAAGGTTCGAACCAGCTAAGATAATTGTCAAGTGGGTTTATAACTAACAATACGGACTACGGATAAAAATATAGGATAATTTCATATGATATTTACACTAAATTACATCAAAGTTAAAGAGGTAAATTTTCTTTAACGAGTTTCATTGTACCTTTTTGGGTGTATATATATGTAGCCACACTCTACTTGAGATTATTTTACAGTTACAAAAGTAGATGATTATGGAAAGAACATTTTTTTCTGATCAAAGACACTTGTATCTAAAAAGTAAATATTTTGTAACAAATACATTTCATTAATTTTAAAAATCATTTTCTAAAATTGGAAGACAACTATATTACTATATATAAGAACTAAATAGCTTTTAGAATAATAAATCAAACTAATAATTTTGATAATC
This sequence comes from Erigeron breviscapus, assembly GCA_034093135.1. NCBI lineage: Eukaryota > Viridiplantae > Streptophyta > Magnoliopsida > Asterales > Asteraceae > Erigeron > Erigeron breviscapus. The sequence continues at coordinate 49,242,586 of CM067172.1, forward strand.
CATGTTATGATATGTTGTGTTCCCCTCTTTCTTATATTATCATTTTTAACCAATTGAAACTGTCATCATATAGTACTATTAAAAGATAATACTTTTATACGTGTCTGAATATATTAGGGGTAGATTTAAAAGATATGATTAACAAATTTAGAATGTAAAACAAGAAGTTGTTGGGAAAATGGCATCTAATTATGTTGGCATTGACAATGTGATGTTTCCATTTATGAAGTGGGGAAAGGAAAGAATCTACACAATGGCTTTTAATAATATCTGGAACGACCGCCCTTCCAACATCTAATACCAGCCTCCAATTTAGTTGGAATACAAGCTTTCAATTGCTTCCCACTCTAATTTTAGTTATTCTAAAGTTTATATACAATTTTTTTTTAACAGCCAACATTTTATTAATAGTAAAGAATAAACCTTCGGCAAGTCGCCGAAGAATTACGATAAAAAACTCGGACTAACAATCCAAGTAGACCACGAATAATCAAAAGAGTTACAACGCTTCGACAACCAAAAGAAAGATAATGAAACAATAGAGGAGAACACCTCATAAGTACTCGGCCGTCTCGAGTTAAAAAAGATATCATTGCGGTGTTTCCATATTGACCACCACCACACGAAACAAATGGCTCTAACCATGTCTTTAGACCTCTTCGACCACTGACTTGAAGTAATCCACACTTGAATCTCGTCTGGCAACATATGTGGAATGTTAAATCGCAACCAGGAGCCTAGAGGTTGTCTTACTTCCTTGGCAAACATGCAATCAGCAAACACATGAGACATTGTGTCGACCCCCAACGGACAAAAAGGGCATTCATGTGAAGGGATATGAATACCTCTAGAGCTCAGGTTAAACCGAGTAGGGATGCGGTCTTTAAATAACCGCCACACAAAAATATTTACTTTTTTTGGAACATGTTTGCACCAAAAGAAGTTACGATCAGAAGCTGGCAATATCTTCAGGTCCAAGAAATGACGCAAAATACTAACCGAGAACTTTTGCTCCCTTTCTAAATTCCAGACCCAATCATCGTTATTGTCATTCAAACTTACCTGTAACATCCCGAAACTTTTATTTAATGATTGACTTGAATCGTTAAGTCAACGCTTCGCGTCCGTTAAGTCTCTAGAAGATTTAATGTTTATATGTGATTAATACGCTTGATGTGAGAGGCTTTAATGCCTTAATGATGTATATGTTAACGTGATTAAGATGTCAAAGATGTTTAAGACGTGGTAGATATGGCGGTAAGTATTCCCGTAAGTCGTTTGAGCCATAAATATAAAGAAGTAAAGTCGAGGGGCTTAAGTGTAACGTTGGGAGTTGTTGGCCAGGGATCTAAGTGAAATTAGGTATCCCTAATTGTCACAAATCTGATTATATGTGTGTGTGAGAAACCATGGCCGATCCCCCTCCCCTCCTCAAGCAAAGATCCAATTGTTCGTGCCTTTCGATCAAGTTATGTTTAGATCTTGGATTCTTATGATCATCTACAGGTAATATAGGTGTTAATCCTTGGAAATCTGATCTTATAAGTCCTATATGTCGATCCAATCCAGGCCATGGGGTTTCGGGTTGGGTTAATTGGCTAAACGTTTATCGATTTCATGTTTTCGGGTAATCAAATAAGTGATTTATGTTTGTAATGGATCAAGGAATCAATTGATAGTTTGAGGGTATCAATTGTGTCATAAAAGAGGTCAATTTGATGTCTCCAGGTCGGGGTTAGGGTTTGAGATCGAATGGGAATCGTTTAATGATGTCCAAAAAATCAGGTTTTCTGATCAGACCCCGTCTGTGCGGCGCACAGATTCACCTGGCTGCTGCTGATTAAGTTCGTGCGGCGCATGGAAGATCCATGCGGCGCATATTCAGGTCTGGCAGTCGTATAGGCATATTCTCATGCTCGTTTGACCCATAGACCTTATGTATAGGTTACCTTATGATATAGGGAACTTAGAGAGGTCTTTTGAAGCCACGTTTATGCTACCAATTGGTTATGTGATGCTATTGTTAGATGGAAACACAAACAAGACGAATTAACCTTGCGTATTGCTTGTTGTGCTCGTCACGAGGTAAGATACACTACTTTGACACACTGAGGGTTCAACAAAAACATGGTTTTCATATAATAACTTCCCAAATGTTATCTTGTTTGCTTATGGGTATTCGGGGTTACACGGGAGGTGATATGGGCTATGTAAATGACTATTGAGACCTGAAATGTTGTCCCAATGATATGAGATGTAATGATAAGCTATGAAATGTTATGTAATGTTATGAGATGTAAAGATATGTTATGAAATGCTATGTAATGTTTGAGATGAATTGAAATGTGATTATATGTTGATGATATATGAAATGTGCATGATTGTATGGCTTGTTCATCTAGTTCACTAGACTTATTAAGTTGCCATGACACGTGCACGTTTAAGGGCCCAAACGTTAAAGATGTATATGTGATAATTGTTTAGGTTGTGTAAACACCTAAACTAAATGAGATGAAATCGAGCTCGTAATTTAGATGAAAGTGTTAAGCTTAACATGTACTTGCCCTTGCCCGGCTAAGTGCGTAGATGTGGTTGCTTGGGTGGCTCCTTGCAACATGGTTTGAGATGTGAAGAGTAATACGGGAGGTCTGACCAGCCCCATTTGTCTTGAACATACGGATTACTCCGGGATTGGCTTGTCATTCCTTAACGACATTGATGTACTGCCGTAAGGTTTGTCCATCTAGTCGGGTGTGACTTATGTCACACTTAATGAGATGTATATGTTATATGATGTGTGTGACTTATGTCACAATTGCAAAGATGTTATATGATATGCGTGACTTATGTAACACTTGTAAAGATGATATGTGAAAAAGATATGAAAGATGAATAGGCACATTTAGGGTGGTTCATCCTAATATGAAGATGTTGATGTCATGATGTGCATGTGAGATGTTATGATTGATGTGTTATGTGCCTTAACGAATTTAAACGACTTTTCTATAATGATTTTAATGGACAAATGCTTTATCATTATGTGTTATCTTACTTAGCTAATTCTTTAGCTAACACTTGCTCTTTTAAAATGTGTTGTGCCCTCAGGTCCAACATTAGTGAGCAGGTAGATGTGAGAAGATGTGAGGCATGGGTAGATGATCTTGAAGCTGGATGTAGTTTACCCATAGTGGATTGCTCGCCTTAGACATTGATTTATGTTTAGATATTTATGATTTGTATTTACTATAATGTCGGTTGTTTAATGTTGGGCAACCGATGGATTTCCATTTAGACTTGTTTTGATGATATGGCTAGTAACACCATTTAATGAATGAACCAAACAGATTTTACTGGTTTGGAATCTTAATGTTTAATTCCGCTATCTTTGACGCCGTTAGGCGAAAGTTTTTGGAAATCCATATTTTTAAACGACGGGTGTTACATAACCTGTGCAACAGCCGCAAGCAAATTTTCTAGCTGGTCCGATTCAGCTCCTGATCGCACGTTCCTACGCCAATCCCAAACTCTTTGTTCTCCCTGAATTCTGTCTCCTACGCAACAGTCTTTAACCTGTTTTAGCATGAACAGCCGCTGGAACCGATTCATCAAAGTAGTTTCACCACTCCAAATTTTTGTCCAAAACTTTGTATTTCTTCCATTACCGACCACCCTTTTTATCACATCATTTGGGACACTGAATTGTTGATGGACCTGATTGAAGGTGTAACACCCCAAGCCGAGGCTCGGAATATCACGGAAATCACATAGCACCAGGTGGAATTACAATAGAACAAACTACATGCAATTAAAGATTCGGTGAATCCAAAACATAACGAAGTAAGTAACAAAATACAACAGGAACAAATAGCCATCAAAGTTAACAAAATAACAACCAAATATGGCAAACGGTCCTAAGTATAATGCAAAAGGCAGGCCAATGAATCCATGATCCATGAAGTCCATAGTCCGGGTTTACAGCAAGCAAAGCAACTAAACTCCACGCCCTGGGAGAACCTGATTACCTGAAAAGTGTACTAAGCATAGTCAACACAAGGTTGGTGAGTTCGTAGTAATGGCCCACAAGGAACCATAGACAAGATCATAAAGCACGAAAGGAGGCTAAACCTGACATACAGTGAGCCTCTACGAAACACAATAATGTCCAATAACAAGATTACACAAGCGCAACGCGTGAAATGAGAAATGCATAAATGATATGAGTATCAATGCAAATGTCGGACTGCATGAATAAGCCAATATGCCTATCTTATGCGTGAGCTTAAGTCACCAATGCAACGATACCCTTCTGTCATCGCAATGAACAAGGCTGTATCTCAAAATCATCGAGATATATATGTCTATATACTCGGAGTCAGGTCTACATCCAAAATGGGTGCATACATCTATGCACCAGGATGTCGGCAATCCCCTGCCGAGGGTCATCAACAATGTATGCAATGCTTACAATCGAATGTAAATGCATAAATCATGAACCAACAATCAATATACGATAAACCTGCGCCAACAATCAATATTCGTCAAACATAACCCAACAACCAATAAACGACCATCATACGCCAACAATCAATAATCAACAACATAACCCAACAACCAATATACGATAAACCTGCGCCAACAATCAATATTCGTCAAACATAACCCAACAACCAATATACGACCATCATACGCCAACAATCAATAATCAACAACATAAGCCACTAATCACAATTTAAACGAGTAGGAACAAGACGCATTCGACTCGACCTTATTAGAAATGAGAAGAGATTCATGCAAAAAGAGTGTTACCACAAGAAAATAGACTCTCTTACGATTCCAACGATAGGTCATACGACTTATTTGGACTTACGGATCAAGAGTTATTAACGTTTAAAAAATCGACGCGCAATATTTCCCAGAAACTAACCACTGCGCCGCAGTGAGCCTTTGCCAAGCTCACTGCGCCGCAGTGAGCCTGCCAAGCCACTGCGCCGCAGTGAGCCTTTGCCAAGCCACTGCGCCGCAGTGAGCCTTGCCAAGCCACTGCGCCGCAGTGAGCCTTTGCCAAGCCACTGCGCCGCAGTGAGCCTTGCCAAGCTCACTGCGCCGCAGTGAGCCTTTGCCAAGCCACTGCGCCGCAGTGGCCTCCAAGCTCACTGCGCCGCAGTGAGCCTTTGCCAAGCTCACTGCGCCGCAGTGAGCCTTTGCCAAGCCACTGCGCCGCAGTGAGCCTTTGCCAAGCCACTGCGCCGCAGTGAGCCTTTGCCAAGCTCACTGCGCCGCAGTGAGCCTCCAAGCCACTGCGCCGCAGTGAGCCTCCAAGCCACTGCGCCGCAGTGAGCCTGCCAAGCTCACTGCGCCGCAGTGAGCCTTTGCCAAGCTCACTGCGCCGCAGTGAGCCTGCCAAGCCACTGCGCCGCAGTGAGCCTTTGCCAAGCCACTGCGCCGCAGTGAGCCTTGCCAAGCCACTGCGCCGCAGTGAGCCTGCCAAGCTCACTGCGCCGCAGTGAGCCTTAAGCCACTGCGCCGCAGTGAGCCTTTGCCAAGCTCACTGCGCCGCAGTGAGCCCCAAGCCACTGCGCCGCAGTGAGCCGCCAAGCCACTGCGCCGCAGTGAGCCTTTGCCAAGCTCACTGCGCCGCAGTGAGCCTGCCAAGCTCACTGCGCCGCAGTGAGCCTTTCCAAGCCACTGCGCCGCAGTGAGCCTTTGCCAAGCTCACTGCGCCGCAGTGAGCCTTTGCCAAGCTCACTGCGCCGCAGTGAGCCTTGCCAAGCCACTGCGCCGCAGTGAGCCTGCCAAGCTCACTGCGCCGCAGTGAACCTACCAGCCACTGCGCCGCAGTGAGCCTTTGCCAAGCTCACTGCGCCGCAGTGAGCTAACCCAAACTTGACCAGGCCCTAGCCACTGCGCCGCAGTAGGCTAGCCTAAGCCACTGCGCCGCAGTGGCCCCAACTCACTGCGCCGCAGTGACCTGCCAAGCTCACTGCGCCGCAGTGGCTGCCAAGCTCACTGCGCCGCAGTGAGCCTTTGCCAAGCTCACTGCGCCGCAGTGAGCCTGCCAAGCCACTGCGCCGCAGTGAGCCTTTGCCAAGCCACTGCGCCGCAGTGAGCCTGCCAAGCTCACTGCGCCGCAGTGAGCCTTTGCCAAGCCACTGCGCCGCAGTGAGCCTTTGCCAAGCTCACTGCGCCGCAGTGAGCCTTTGCCAAGCCACTGCGCCGCAGTGAGCCTTTGCCAAGCCACTGCGCCGCAGTGAGCCTTGCCAAGCCACTGCGCCGCAGTGAGCCTTCCAAGCCACTGCGCCGCAGTGAGCCTGCCAAGCCACTGCGCCGCAGTGAGCCTGCCAAGCTCACTGCGCCGCAGTGAGCCTTTGCCAAGCTCACTGCGCCGCAGTGAGCCTTGCCAAGCTCACTGCGCCGCAGTGAACCTACCAGCCACTGCGCCGCAGTGAGCCTTTGCCAAGCTCACTGCGCCGCAGTGAGCTAACCCAAACTTGACCAGGCCCTAGCCACTGCGCCGCAGTGGGCTAGCCTAAGCCACTGCGCCGCAGTGAGCCTTTGCCAAGCTCACTGCGCCGCAGTGAGCTAACCCAAACTTGACCAGGCCCTAGCCACTGCGCCGCAGTGGGCTAGCCTAAGCCACTGCGCCGCAGTGGCCCCATACTGGACCAGAAGAGCAGCAGCACCAGCATAAGCAGAAAACAAGACCAAAACCCTTAAAAACTCGACCCAAACCAACCCAAATCGATTTGTAGGAACTTGTAACTTATTGTGAAGCATAAATAAACACCATTAACCATAAATAAACATAACCCAATCCACAAATTCGACCCAAAATATCAAAATCATAACAAATCGTTCCAACCCTAATCGAAACCCTAGTTTGACCTAAATCGTCTTTTGACTCGATTCAAGACTTGCAATTGTTCAAGATGACTAGAAATGCAATAACAAACATAAGTAGGTGTAAATGGGATGAATTTGACTTACCAAAACTTCTCCTTGAGCTAGAACCCGAAATTAGGTCAAATGGATAAAAATGCAAGACTTCCACCTTTTGATTCTTCGATATGACGATAATGTGGTATAGATGGCGATGAATCTAGTGTTATAACCTTTCTAAACACTAAGTAGATGGTAGAGAGGAGGGAGGAAATGGTCTTGCTTTGTTCTTGAGAGAAAGAGAGAAAGAGATAGATAGATAGATAGAAATGAAAATGAGAGAGGGGGAAAAGGATAAGGGGGGGGGGAATGGGTCTTGGGGGCTGGTGGGTCATGGACTACCCACGGGCCGACCCATTTCCCTTCACAAGCCATAATACAATCGATTACACAACTAAACGCCAAACAACATATTAACGACTCGACTAACATACCACATAGTCATATAATCACAAATGGGCCCAATTATTTCATTCACACGATTGTTAGTCAAATTACACATAAAGTCAACGGGTCAAAATTCACGGATGTTACAGAAGGTGGTACACATCCTAAACGAGACTCCATTACCTTTCCCTTTAAACGAATTAAAGGTATTAGACCCATGTATAGCTGAAACCACTAGTACCCACAGGGAATTAGGATACTTGAGTGCTCTCCATCTCCATTTGTAAAGGAGTGCAATGTTAAGGCTTTCAAGGCTACCAATACCCAACCCTCCAACAGAATTATCAGCTAATATAGTTTTCCACTTTACCCAGGCAATTTTCTTCTCCTCATACGAGCTTCCCCAAAAGAATCTTGATCTCACTGCTTCAAGAACGTCATTTATCTTTTTAGGCATACGAAACAAAGAGAAATAATAAGTACCTAGAGCACCTAAAACCGACTTGATTAGGGTGTGACGACCGCCAATAGACAGTAACTTTGCATTCGAATTCGATAGGCGTTTATTATCACAAGTAATCGGTAAGGTCTTTAATCTTGTAATATTTTATCAGTGTAATTTCACTTTCTATATTTCAGTCATTCACAAGTTTTTTTTCAACCCGTTTGTACTCCTCGCAGTTAAAGTTGTCGGGATGAATCTAGTCTCTAGTCATGTAAGTAGTCGAGATTCTATTTTGGTTTCGTTGTAATTTTGACCTCTAGCATCTTGTTAGGTTGGTCTTCCTTAATAAAAATTCTTTATGCCGTTCGGAAAAAAAAAGTGGATTATTAAAAGCATATATATATATATAGGGGAAAGGTTAGGTAAAACATGCAGTACCTATCTTAGGTAAAGCAGGGATTATGTAAAATTCAGGGGGGTTATGTAAAATTCAGGGGGGTTATGTAAAATTCAGGGGGACTATGTATGTTTATCAAATTCAAAGGTTTAATTTGTAACTTTTTTTAAAGTGGCAGTACCTAAGCTTAGGTAAAGTCTGCAGTACGGATCATTTTCCTATATATATATATAAGGGGAAAAAATTAACTATGGTAAAACTTTTAACCAAAAAAAATCTATCATGATACAAGTACCCTAAAATCTAATTAATTTGTAAATCAGATTTCTAAGTTTATTAAAGAATCTTCGCTTTAACAAAAGGAGAACAAAACTAATTACCATGATATTATTGAATTATCGAAAACAAGCAATATAAACTTATTTAAAAAAAACTTATCATTCTTGTGTTTATATGTATGTCAAAAGTATACATATAAATTAATATATCAAATATAATACAGTAACTGTTAGGCACATGAAACAAGCAAACTTCAATTTTGATATAAAAAAAAAAAAGTTAAACTTAACCAGTAAGAATGAAATGGTCAAAATGCTTAAATAAATTAAAGACCAGAGCTTTTGGGGGATATTCTAAAAAATTTAAACTTCACTATTCACCCAATTTAAGGTAACAAAATTGCTGTGACAAAATTATAAAACACCTAGCGACTTCACTAGTCACCTTTAAATTATCATTATCAAGATTATGGTGGCAGAATTATAAAGCACCTAGCTAGACATTGCAACAGAACACATGTTGATGAAAGGTGTCTCGATCACTAAGGTAAATTGATATATTTATTTAGTGGCAACATACAATCGTAAGTAAATAATTATTGCTTTATGAAACTTATATATGATCTATTAGTCATTTTAGACTAATAGAGCTAGAATTGAACGTATGTCGACATCACCGTCACTAATAAACATCAAAAGAAAAACTATAATTAGCCCAAAGATGTGTGCCAAAGATGAGTTTAACAGGGATTAGATATATCAAAATTAATAGATTGTATGAACAATTAAAGAGAAAATGTATATATATACATCATGTTTCAACCATAGATTTTTATTTTTTTTTTAGATTGTGGATTACTCGCATCGGGGGTATAGTTTACGTTGTTTTAACCGGGTCCTCGTTAGAGAGCCCCTCACCTCCTACATGTACCCAATGGAAGGAAAACACCCTATTAATCTGCCCGAAGGCAAAAAGATTAATGATAGAGGTAAACTCTGCCCCCTCAGACTCGAACATGGGGTATACCCAATCCAAGCTTTTATAAAAAGACTATTTTTGTATCTCAAATATGCCAAATGGGGACTCGAACATGTGACCTGAAAGTCACAGGCTGAGATGCCAACCACTGGACGATATTTGAAATACATGTTTCAACCATAGATTGAATGAGTCAAACATGCGCATGTTCATAGGCATAAGTTGGAAGTTTACATTTCGCTATTCATGTCAAAATTACATGATGTTAAACAATAATCCTGTCCGCAGGATATATCCATGAATATGCCGATGGTAACAAGCATATATATTGGTAGCATGTTTAGTTACTCTGGAAGAGATCATATATTTACTGAATTATTAATTAGTGAAAAATGAATCCAAGTTGTACTTGAAAGATATTGTATCCGACATATATGCACAATGACATAAAACACAAAGCATTTTATTAACTTAATGTGGTAACTATTCATATGGCCGGAATGTTTTTCGAAAAGCTTGGTTACAACTTACAATTAAGTACCGCAACATAGAATTTTTTGTACTAGCAATATATCAAAATGTAGCATTTGATCGGTTTCTCGTGGAATTAATAACCATAAATAGCAAGGACAACTCATTTTTCGGCGAGGCATAAATGTAAAGACTCCAAGGACGACAAAGGTACCCCACTAGCTAGAGAACAAGTTTTGAGTACACTCGATTTCGACATATATATAACATTTCAGCTCAAATGAGATCTAGTGATGTCTTTCGAATGTGTGCTTATATGTCTTTATTACCGCACAGTTAGGGTGACATGTGATAAGTCATTTGAAACATTAGAGCACTCACAATGATTCATGAAGGGCTTCGTGGTGGCTCATTTTCCCCTTAAGTACAAGCTATACCATTGTGTAAATTTAAGTAGATAGTGTAAATCTAAATAAATGGTGAGTCTCAGCTTAATGTTAATTTGAGATGTATTGTACGGGGAAATAGAGTTTAAACAACTAAGTGTCAAATGGTTACATGACTGACTCAGAACAGTCATGTAACCCACTTTATCCATTTTAGGATAGAAAACAAGAATGTGTAAGTTTGCATCAACACTTTTCTTTTACCCAAAATGAAAATAACAACAAAAGAAAAAAGTTTATGACCATTAACTGGACAAGTCCTCCGCCAATGAGAAGTCGAAAACCAATTTGATGTCAATATCCATATGTAGATTTCTCCGTCTATAAAACGGAGACATTTTGTGTAGAAATTTCTCATCTTAGTTTTCAGAATTATTTAGTGTACTTTTTGTGTTTTGTAATTTTACATAAGTTGTAATTGCAAAATAATTTAAGTTTTAATTAGTCTAGACTTCATTAAGCTTTTGTATCCAAGTTAATGTTGTAATTTTCTTTTACATATACAAGATAATAACAGAAAATAACATATAATTGCTTAATCTTTGTCTATCTATTTTTTGTTTTTTACTTTCAGTTATTTACATTTAAAGTAAATTCGTAAGTAGTTTTTTACCATTTATAGTAAATTTGTAAGCTTTATTATTTTGCCTATTCATTTTTATTATGTTTTTGTGTTTAATTATATAAAAAAGAGTGTGGTTTTTTAGGTCCAGTCCAAACCATTTATGCCGCCACCACCACCATCCTCCATTTACGCCACCACCATATTGATAAAAGAATATTCCACACCACAAGAAAACAACGGATTGCCCACGAACTAAATTTGTGGGTAAATGACCAAAATTCGTGGGAAATTTACTAATACCCACCATATTAACCACGAGAGTATGTACGTGGGTAAAACCTCCGAGGCTAATTTCTACCCACGAATAATTTCATTTGTGGGTAATTTACCCATGACATATTCAGTGGCTAGTTGTTGTTTCGGATAATTTAAAAGAATACGAAATTTCCCACTAAGTTGTGGCTAATAAAGTGGTGTGCAAAAGTTCGTGGGTAAAGTTTTTTTAGTTTATCCATAGATATTTGTGGGCAAATTACACACAAAAATAACCATGTGTAAACCTGAGGGTATACATTCTCAATTATGCATTGTTATTCGTGGGTAATTATTTTTTTTTGCCTCAAGTATGATCGTGGGTAAAGCGGAGGGTAAAGATACAAAACTTATCCATCACAAATCGAGGGTACATTTGCGGGTAAATTAGACACGGTCCAATTTCTTTTGAATAAACTGTGTGTAAATAGTGTTGTATTTGTATATCCAAATTGATATTGAATGTACTATAATTACAAAATTATACACTAAAATTTCAAAATATAATATAAAGATAGGATAATCATTCAAACATACATAAGACATCAACAAAAAGGGTTTGAAACTTACAATCTAAAATGTATTGAAACAAAACAAATAAAAAGAACAACACTAAGCCATAGCAAAAATACACATTAAAACTAAGAAATAGATAAAACACTAAATATTCATGACTTGCACCTGCTTCGAAATGACTTGTATGTTCTTGATGAGAATAACATGCACTTTCTTCATCAACCAACTTCTCCAATAATCAATATCCTCATATTTCTATATTATCAACCAATAGTTACCAAACAACATGTCTCACAATGAAAAACAAAAACCAAAAAACGAGATCACTAATCAATTTTCTCTGACTTTGTACCTGAAAAAACTCTGCAAAACATCATGGAGGCAAATACAGAGGCAGTCTAGTAGCAAAGTTATTTGTTCCATTGGCAACCATTTGCTTTAGATCGCTTGGATCCTGTAAATAAATAGCAGAGAACAAATGGAAAAACAAAGCATTACATTCAATCTAATTCAATGCCAATACAAACTTAACATCAATTTCTAAAAAATTACCATTAAATTGACAATAAAATAAGAAATTATAGATTAAATATGCAATTAAATACATTAACTCAAAATCCCTAGAAGGTTGATATAAAAAAAAAACTAATTTTGATTTTATGGAAGTAACAGTGAGCGATATTAGCAAAATATAAAAATTAGATAGAATTGAGATTTTTTATTTTGGATATGAGTTTCAGTTGAATTGAATCTAAGAAAATGATATGGTTTTGAAAATTTTCTCCGAGGTTTAGGATGTGAATTATTTTGATATTTGGGATTAAAATAAAAAAGATAGGGGGCGGGTGGATTGAGGGGGCGGGGTGGGTTGAAAATTTTGAATGGCATTTGAATTTGATGATTTTGAAATTATGTTAGCGGGCAATTTTTCTTCCCGGTGTCGCATGAAAAAACATTACACTTTTGTTTTTTGTTTTTTAATTTGAAGAAAAAATGTTAATTAAAACAAAATGACCATCACCAAATCGTGTGGTGGTAAAGACTAAGGAGGCTTATTTTGTTACAAGAGGTCTCAGGTTTGACTTTTACTCTACACATATTTAGTATGACCACAGTATTTTATTTTCACTTATGATGGGTATAACTAAGTTTTCACCTCCAATTTTTAGATGATAGGGGATCTCATTAAGAGGTTTAATATGAGAATCTATTTTGCAATTGGCTTTCTACCACGGACCTCATTTATACAACATATGCTAGACTTTCCGATAGTCATGAATAATTCACACCTTTAAAATAAAAAAAGTTAACCTTTAAAAAACAATGAATTATTTAGTTAATCTTATTAAGCTACACTACAATAAACTATAACGAAATCACGTTTTATAAAGCGAATGTTTTCTGACTTATATATCAAGTGTCCTATTAAGGTATATTATAAAAATAGTACTATAACGGATAAGCGTCGTATTAAACATTAAAGTTATAAAAACGAAGTGGCAAGTGTCTTATTAAGTTATGTAATAATACGACTCCGACAAATAAGGGTCATATAACACTAACCTTTTAACTAATAACTTAAATACTAAGGGCCTGTTTGTTTTTTTAACCATTAAGTGACTGAATTGATTAAGTGACTGAATGATAAATAATGTCTGTATGGATTAAGTCAATACAGTTGTTTTTGTTTATTAAGTCAAATAAACAAACACTTTTAACGACTTAATGAATTAAGTATTTTTTAATAAGTCATGACTTTTTTTATTAAGATATTAACAAACACCACCTAAGTGTTCTATTAAGTTATGTTATAATATGAAGTATTTTATTAGAGTCTACATTTTAAGTGTCATATTGAGTTATATGATAATATGATCTCAAATACATATCCATCTTATCAAATAGAATTTTAGGACACTAGTTTAATATCCTATATAATAGGACTCTAAACACTCATTCATCTTATTAAATAGATTTTTAAGGCACCAATTTGATAGTGTCACATACAGAATGTCCTAAAAAGCTTTTTTTTCATTGTGTTTATTGAGATACTTATTTAGCTTCCTAGGCTAAATGAGTGACAACTAAGGTATGTTTGTACTACCCACAAAAAACACTAATACCAAAATAACCACATAAATAAAAACATGGGTAAAAGTATAAGTTTATATTAAACCAACTATTACCTACAAAGATTAAGTTTAAAAAAATGCATATGATGTATATTCACCTACAAAGTACCCACATAAAGCCATCAAATACCAAATAAAACATTACAAAATCGTGGGAAATATTGTGATTATATATTTACCCGCTAATCACCCACGATAATTTAAATTTGACAAAATACACATGTAAGTTATACATAGGTAAAATTGTCGGTGTATATTTACACATAAATTACCCACAAAACATTACCCACAACATAAAATGTCGTGGGTATTTTATTCATAACATAAATTTACCCATAATATTACCAGCATTGATACACACGAAAACCAAACTCCTGGTTAATATATACAGTATAAAAAAGGTTTACTAGAATATTTTAGTCTCGAATTACACACAAAATATATACTTGTGGGAAATTATATGGGTAAATACGTGAGAAATTTATGGGTAATCCTTTTTATCATTTTATATCACTAATCATGTGTAATTCGTGGGTAATTAGTGGGTAAATACCCACTAAATATCATTTGCGGTTAATTAACCACCATATTAGCCGCATTGGTACACACGAAATCCAAACTTGTGGGTAATATGTAAGAAAAATGTTTGGTAGAAAATTTTAGCATCGAATTACACACAATTTATACACTTGTGGGTAATTATATGGGTAAATACGTGAGAAATTTATGGGTAAATCTTTTTGTCATTTTAAATCAGTAGTCATGTGTAATTTGTGGGTGATTAGTGGGTAAATTCCCACTAAATAGTATTTGTGGGTAATTTTTGTGGGTAATTCATTGTTTTCTTGTCGTGGCATAACATATTCGGGTTTGTCACATTGCGCGAGTACAATTAATTCTGGTATAAAAGAAACATATTTTATCTTGTGTCACTCCAAAAGACTTAACCTGTTTGAGAAGTTCACAGTTCACATGCCTCAATGCACCTCACGTAGTCATCATCCCCGACCACACCCGTGTGCCACACCAACTAAACTCACCTAAGCACACATACAATGATACATACTATATATAGTACACTCATGTTATTTTGCTTTTTATCTTTATGTTATTTCACCAACTTGATACAAGTACACTACATAACTTAAAGTTACACACTAAACTACTTTATTATACGGAGTAACAACCAAATCTTTATTTGTATGTGAGTGAGACAAATTATATTTGCCACTTTGATACATAAAAATAAAAATAAAAGCCCATTGGCTAATAATAACTATCTCAAAAGTGCAATTAATATCATTTGGTCATTTAATATTTCCAACGAACTCCTTACTCTCCAACGCCAATCCCCTTTCTTTCTTATTTATATTCACATTTCCACACTCACTCTTCTCTAAACATTTTCTCCTCAAAAAAATGGGTTTTGTCATTGTTTTCGCTATGATCTTCATGCAAATCTACACAACTGGATCAGCCAAGGTTCCGGCAGTGATCGTGTTCGGTGACTCGTCTGTCGATGCCGGAAACAACAACCATTTACAAACGGTTTTAAAGAGCAATCATCGGCCTTATGGTCGTGACTTCTTTGGTGGAAAAGCCACCGGGAGATTTTCAAACGGGCGCGTTCCAACTGACTTTATTTCAGAGTCATTTGGGTTGCGCCCGTTTGTTCCTGCTTACTTTGATACCT
Organism: Erigeron breviscapus; assembly: GCA_034093135.1. NCBI lineage: Eukaryota > Viridiplantae > Streptophyta > Magnoliopsida > Asterales > Asteraceae > Erigeron > Erigeron breviscapus. The sequence goes on from CM067172.1 coordinate 49,258,143, forward strand.
CATACAACATGTCGGATTTTGCTACCGGGGTTTGTTTCGCCTCCGCTGGTACCGGTTACGACAATGCTACTTCCGATGTACTTGTAAGTAATTAATTTCCATTAATACTCGAGCATCTCTAATATATATGAATATATATGACGTCTAAGATATAATGTATGAGGAAATGAATGTAACGTGTCATATTAATTAAACAAGTTAATCGGTCCTTGTTTGAAGTCTTTTAACTCGAGGAATGACATAACAAGAAGTAAATTTTAATCATAAAGTGAATACCATAACTTGCTATATACATTGGACAAACATAAATAATAATGTAACAAAATGTAGTAATATTGTAGCCCTATTAAATATGTTTGAATGAAGCCACATGCATGTACCTTTGAATTATTTTGGAATAAAATCAAGCATTCATCTCTAGTAAATATTAGTATTAAAAAGAAAAGTTAATGCTTCTCATCAAGAAACGTTATTTAACTTATTTGGTAATTTAATAGTTCAGACTTATTTATAGGATAACAAAATACTTAATTAATTAAACAGTGGAGATAATTGCATGAATAAGTAGATACACCTGACCAGCTTTAATTATTTGATTAAAAAGGGGGTGAACATGTGAAAAAGTATCAAAAAGTTAATGTTCTTTATATTAACAAAGTACTGAAATACTATCTTAACTAAAAATAGTTAAAAGGTAATATTCCATGTGAACCAAACAGACCCTTTTGATTATGGATTTAAAGCAGTACTACTTCTAAAAGGAAATAATATAAAGAGCTACAGGTAATCCATAATTTTGTTTAAGGTTTAAGACTATAAATAGTTGATGCATTTCTATACTAAGTAAGTAAAATTTTAACCACTGGGTGTGCCCAGACGCCCAGTGGCCAGGGGTATATTCTAAATCCATTATGTGGTTTCCGGATGTGAGTTTTTCTCTCAGGTCTCGGGTTCGAGTATGAGGTTTCTCATCTCAAGGTATTTTTCATGAGAAGGGGGTTAGAGGTCCAACAATTGCTGGTTAAAATTGCTTCCAACACGTCTGAATCGAAACTAACTTTAAAAAAAGTAAAATTTTAAAAATGTATTGGTTCCCTCCTACTTTTGGTGAGTTCTATAAAATACTCTCTCAGTCTAAATTAATTGTTTATGTTTTTTATTTGATTTGTCATAAAACCAATATTCACTTTTAAATTTAACCAAGACAAGACTTTCATGAGCATAGATAATATTTTTATACCATAATATTAAAACCTATAATGAACTTTCTAAATATGCATTTTGGATTTGAAATTGACCAAAGATTTCTTTAAACGTCAATCTATTCTATTTCAAACTATCTCAAATAATACTGTGATACAATATGTCATATCAACAATTGGACATTTTTACTTCAAAAAAGATAAAAGCCTATACCAAATGGGTTAACCTCATGTATACTCGGCAAAATTAACTAATCTAAAGCGCATTGTTTGAACATATACTTTTATACCATTTATACAAAAAAATTATCATTATAATATTAACATTGATGATAATTTGAATGCAGTCAGTAATACCTCTCTGGAAAGAGGTGGAGTACTACAAGGAATACCAAAAGAAACTAAGAACTTATTTGGGAGAGCAAAAAGCCAACACAGTTCTATCAGAAGCAGTCTATCTAATAAGCATGGGCACCAATGACTTCCTTGAGAACTACTATACCCTTTCGGGCCGAAGATCCCAATACAGCATTAACCAATATCAAGATTTTCTTGGCAACATTGCCGGGTCACTTATCAAGGAACTCTATAGCCTTGGTGCCCGAAAAATCTCCCTTGGAGGTCTTCCTCCAATGGGTTGCTTGCCATTGGAACGAACCACGAGTTTTATAGCCGGGAATGGAGATACTTGTAACGACGATTATAATAAAGTGGCGTTGTCGTTTAATGGCAAGTTGGGAGGCCTTGTAAAGCGGTTGAATGGGGAGCTTTCGGGGAGCAAGATCGTGTTTTCTAACCCGTATGCCATTTTTCAGAATATTGTCCGAAAGCCTTCTGCCTATGGTAATGTTTGCTTTTACTCTTCTTACTCTTGCTAATTATTATCTTAATTAATTACAAAAGCATATATAATTTGTTTTAAGGTGATAGTAATAACCCACTTAATTCGTTGTGAATCATTGAAAAGGGTTATGTTTTATGTTTGTTCTAAATAAAAATCATATAATTTAAGCTTAAAATTGATTTTAGGTCTTTCCACTAATTACTTTGTCAATTGTGTCAAATAAACGACACATCAACACTTTTTAAACTGATACAACAATAATATCACTTTCTTTGTCAATTTATTATACACACAAATACACATCAATACATATTTATACACGGACAAAGAAAACAACTTGTTGCTTAACCGTAAAAAAAAATACAAGTGTTAAGTTGGGGGTCAAGTGAAGAGGTGTGAGTGAACAAATTCCTACTTATATAGTTATATATATCATTATCTAGATAGAATTAATTGAAATCAAGTAAAGAATATTATACTTGCCAATTGCCATAATAAACTTAATTATTAACCTTATAAAAATGGAACTCCCTCCAAAATTTCAAAAGATAAATTGATGTACTCAAAATACCCTCTTTTTTATTTACTAATTTTAAAATTTCCACCTAATATACCTATAATACCTTTATGAAATAATTTACAACATAGATCTCTCAACCCTTAAAATAACTACATTACCTTCTTTAATATCAATTACTTTTATATTCACCATCATTGTCGCCCCCATCGCCTCCCACCACCCGTCACCGCCACCGTTGCCGTCATCACCTGTCGCCACCATTGCCGTATTGCGCGGGCATATCACTCGATCTTACAAATTGCAACCCTTTCTTTTAACCTGGTAAAGCAAGAGTTTTTTTGTTTATTAATTTAGAATTAATATTGTTTATTTTTTTTGTAATTATATATGGACCATGCAAAGTGGGTGGTGTAGCATAGAAATGCGCTACTTGGATATAGGATGAGCAAAAGACCCAGAAACTCGCGCTCGACCCGGAACCGGCCCGAACCGACCCTCCCGAAGCCCTAACGAGCCAGGTCACGGGTCACGTTTTTAGTGCATTCGCGGGTCACGGGTTGGCCGGGTCGGGTGAAGCCAAAAACCGAAAAATTGTGAAGGATACCCGTGACCTACCCGACCGACATGAACCTTAACGGGCCGGGTCACGGTTCCATTTTTCATGCTCTCACGGGTCGCGGGTCATCCGGTTCGGGCCAGGTTTCGACCCGTGCACATCTCTACTTGGATATGGTGTATATCAGTATATGTATATGCCTCTGTGGTGATACTTACATGAATTGATGGCATGGATACAAGATTGCTACCCTCGATCGTTGGTGCATGTGATCCATAGAAAGTTATAATACGAGTAATATTTTTTTATAATAAAATATAAATGACAAACATTCATACATGTGATACCAAATACTATACATTATTACGATTTTAATTTTCAATGGAGGTGCAATCAATAGTATTGGTGGCAAATCTCTTCTACATTATGACACAACTTTTTTTAGTATATATATGTTCATTTAATTGAGTAAGCCTTTTGCAGTAAAACGTATGCACGGTAATAGTAACTATCTTCCTACCTATATGCATTAATTTATACGAGCATGTTACCCGCGTAATGCGGCGGCGGTAACGGCGACGGCGGTATAGTGGTGTTGGTGACGCGTGGTGATGACATCGACAATTGGTGTCGAGTGGTGTAAGTTGATGTTAAGATAATAGAAATATTTTATAAGATAAGGACTTAGAATGTAAATTAGCAAGATAAGGGTTTAGGGTGTAAATTAATTCATAAGGGCAAATTTGGTAATTTATAAAAACCCATCCATAGTGGGGTGTTTATTAAGGACAGTTTAGTAATTTCGTATGTAACTTTCTTGTAACATTTTCCATTTTGAGGGAGGATGGATAATTTTTAATAAGGAGTATAGATATGTAGTTACATTATACCATTTACAAATTTTACATCAACAAACAAAACAAAAAACTGGACTCGATGGCAAATGAGTAGGTAGAAGGACTTGTCGACAGAGACAAAACTAGCATGCTCGATCACCTCCAATCAACTAACACAAATTTCTATTTACGTTTTCAGCCTAAAAATTAAATCAATGCTATAATGACAAACTAATTACAAACACATTTATACAAATTCATGTGTAGCCAATAACATGAAAAGATAGAATAAAGAAAGAGAAAATGATTTTTCATGTGACTGGTTCACTTAATTTGTCACATCAATTTATAGATATTTGTTTGTAATTGGTTTGTATATTTAGCATTTCTTTATTTTGTTTAATCGGCTCCTTCCAATCAGTCAACTGATCCTCTTAATGTCAAATCTTAACTCCGTCATTAGACACAAGGATAGGGGGGAAAATATGGTGTCTAATAAGTTTTTTTTTTTTTTTACGTACAGGGTTCGAAACTGCATCAGTGGCATGCTGCTCAACAGGATTGTTTGAGATGGGATATATGTGTGATCAATATAATCCATTCACATGCTCCGACGCCAACAAATACGTTTTCTGGGATTCTTTCCATCCTTCGGAGAAAACCAACCGTATAATCTCCGAGCATTTGTTTAAAACCGTTCTTTCTAAACTATTATCATAGATCGATCACTTAATTTGGATTAATTATATATAAAATTAATTAAACCAAAGGAGAGGTACGTACGTTGCTATGGTGTGTTATATATATATATATATATATTGTTTTATTTTATATGTATAATAACATACATATATCTTGTTTTATTTATATCGTATGTATAATGTACAAATTAAGGGATTGTATGCTGTTAGCTTCGAGTTATCTTAATATATATATATAAGTGAATTATTCAGTTTTGTTATATAATAAGAAATCTCACCATATTCTAAAAAATTTATATCATAAATTCACAATTTAATTTGTTTTGTCCTTGGTAAAACTAAAAGGACATACCAAGCCAAATTGGTGAGAACGGGTTTAGATTTTTTTTTGTATAATGCACACTATCTTTCAAGACATGCCAAGCCTTGGTGGTCGTGCTATCATGACTCATTGACTCGTGAGGTATACTTAACCATTATTCTCTAAAGCTTTAGTTCGATCCCAATATTAATTGGGCCGACATGCCCTTTGTGTGAAGCAAATTCTATATACGAACATAAGACATGTTCACTAGCTGCTTAGATATGTGATGTAGACTTCCCAACTACCCCGACCATCACTCATTTATAAAGTTTAAAGTATATCCTTTGTAGGCCGTAAGTTCGAATAAAATATCTACAGTCACTCAAGGGAATGTGAACGACCGCACCACACTTAATCACAAGTATCACAAACCAATATATATTATGTGAAAAGTGGATATAAAGTTGTCTCATATCTAAGCTTAGATATGGAACTTCTTACATACCAAGTTTTAATATTTGCATATAATAAATAAATTGATTGTGCACCGAACCGCGCAAGCTTATGGATCGGATTTATGGGTAAAAAAGGGTTTTAATTTATGTTTGTTGGCGATTCCCCGAAGGTAGGAACGGTGCTCCTTTACGCCAATCTAGGGTTGTTGATGTGATTGTCGAAGCTTGTTCGACTTTATCAGGGTTTTGGTCGATCCGTGATCGTATGATTGCATGTCGTTTGTGGAGAAATCCTCCTCCTTTTATAGGAGGAGGTTTCTTGGAGGAGAAGGTTAGGGTTTTCCCTTTCCTTCTTTGAATCAAACTCTTATTGTTTTATTTATATCGTATGTATAATGTACAAATTAAGGGATTGTATGCTGTTAGCTTCGAGTTATCTTAATATATATATATAAGTGAATTATTCAGTTTTGTTATATATATATATATATATATATATATATATATATATATATATATATATATATATATATATATATATATATATATATATATATATATATATATATATATATATATATATATATATATATATATATATATATATATATATATATATATATATATATATATATATATATATATATATATATATATATATATATATATATATATATATATATATATATATATATATATATATATATATATATATATATATATATATATATATATATATATATATATATATATATATATATATATATATATATATATATATATATATATATATATATATATATATATATATATATATATATATATATATATATATATATATATATATATATATATATATATATATATATATATATATATATATATATATATATATATATATATATATATATATATATATATATATATATATATATATATATATATATATATATATATATATATATATATATATATATATATATATATATATATATATATATATATATATATATATATATATATATATATATATATATATATATATATATATATATATATATATATATATATATATATATATATATATATATATATATATATATATATATATATATATATATATATATATATATATATATATATATATATATATATATATATATATATATATATATATATATATATATATATATATATATATATATATATATATATATATATATATATATATATATATATATATATATATATATATATATATATATATATATATATATATATATATATATATATATATATATATATATATATATATATATATATATATATATATATATATATATATATATATATATATATATATATATATATATATATATATATATATATATATATATATATATATATATATATATATATATATATATATATATATATATATATATATATATATATATATATATATATATATATATATATATATATATATATATATATATATATATATATATATATATATATATATATATATATATATATATATATATATATATATATATATATATATATATATATATATATATATATATATATATATATATATATATATATATATATATATATATATATATATATATATATATATATATATATATATATATATATATATATATATATATATATATATATATATATATATATATATATATATATATATATATATATATATATATATATATATATATATATATATATATATATATATATATATATATATATATATATATATATATATATATATATATATATATATATATATATATATATATATATATATATATATATATATATATATATATATATATATATATATATATATATATATATATATATATATATATATATATATATATATATATATATATATATATATATATATATATATATATATATATATATATATATATATATATATATATATATATATATATATATATATATATATATATATATATATATATATATATATATATATATATATATATATATATATATATATATATATATATATATATATATATATATATATATATATATATATATATATATATATATATATATATATATATATATATATATATATATATATATATATATATATATATATATATATATATATATATATATATATATATATATATATATATATATATATATATATATATATATATATATATATATATATATATATATATATATATATATATATATATATATATATATATATATATATATATATATATATATATATATATATATATATATATATATATATATATATATATATTACCCTTATATATATATTATATATATAATATATTAGTTATTTCTCGACATTTATATGGTTCTCATTTTAACTTTTGACTATATATATATATATATATATATATATATTCTTTCCTTCTTTGAATCAAACTCTTGTTGCCATGTTTATCCGATTTAGTTTCCTTAGGAGAATATCCTAGAATATTCCGGACTAGGCAAGAGTATATATTTATCTTTGGAAAGGATTTGTGTTAATCCTTTGGTTGATCGAGTTAAGCACCTCCGGGCTTATGCCCTTCGTGAGAGTGCTTCGTGTTGTATGTCCTTCGTATAGTGATTCGGAGGGGTACATCGTCAAGCCCCCTAGTCTAATATGAAAGGCTTCAAAGACTTTGATTTTAGACTGTTCATCGATACTCACACCTGGGGAATCTGGAACGTGACATGTTTTGAAGGTGATGCTCGAAGGACCGGAAGATGGCACTACAGCCGTTACCAAGGGTCAAAGGAGGGTGACTTTTTGTGGAGGGGCTATTCGTGACATTGTTCGAAAGATAATGGGAATCTTTTGCTTCTTTACACGGAAACCGAAGTGGTAGGTGAGGGCTATTAAAGCTTTTCCGTTTCATTTCCAAGTTTATTATCTTCTTCTTCTTTATCAATTTCCCAAATTTCCTCATCTATATTTTCTAAATCTCGAATGGCTCGTGCTAACGCAAGGAGGAGTATTGGTGGCAATCAACCTTCATCTTCCCATGCCGGCGTATCTGCCGGTGGAACTCCGGCTCCGACATATTTTCAGGGTCGCCGGAAAAGATCTGCTAGAAAGAGCAGACATCCAGTTGTTTTTACTGATTCTGACTCTGATTCAGAAGTTGATAAGGCGTCTTATCGTGAGTTGAGAATAGAGTGGGCCCGTCTCCGCCGGGAAATTGTTGAAGTAAAAAGTAGGGAGGCTCGCCTGAAGAGCGACGTCCAATATGCTGGTGATGAGATCCGCCGCCTGTCTCATGATGTGGAGAAATCTATTCCGTTTGTTGCTTTGCGTTGCTCCAATAGACGATATCAAGAGAAATTGAAGGAGGCTGAGAAGGTCTTTGATGATTTGAGCAAAAGACTTGATGATTCTGAGAAGCAACTATTGGAGAATAACATTTATGTTGATGGAGTCAGGGAAGTGTGGGGTAGGAAATGTGAAGAATTGCAAACTGCCCATTCGAAGATCCAATTTCTGGAGGGGCAAATGAAGAAGTGGAGGAAAGAGGTTATTCCTCATATTTATCAAACCGCACTTACTGATCCTGAATCTGCGAAGCGCCTAGTAGAGACGGCGGCTTCTTCGGAGAATGTTTCCGATATATTCCCTGAAAAATAAATTGTACTTGTAATTTCTATTTCATAACCATGAATGTATTGTATTTATATTTCAACCATGAATGTATTGTATTTATATTTTATTTTTTTCTTTTTCTGGGTTTTTGAAATATGCATGGTTCTGAAGGGTCCCCCTACGGTGTTCCATGTCTTATTATTCTAAATGCGTGGTTACGAAGGGTCCCCCTTCGTTATTCCACGTCTTTGTATTTGGTGCGTATTATTATCCTAGGACTGTGTCCCTAGGTCTCTGATTGTACGCTATGTGGGCGTCCCCTTGAACATGCGTTTTGTTCAGAAAAATATGTCTTTATGAGTTATGGGATAACGATCGTGGTAAAAGAAAATACGTTAGGGAGCGACCCTTCGTATGAAAATAAGGAAAATGCATTGCTTTTTGCAATTGCTTTTATTCATTCTAAAAAAGGGGATAGTTATCACATTGTGAGTTCTATCTATTTATTATGTGCCTGTAGCACTTAGGTACAAAAAATAGTCAGTTTTACTGATAAAACTTTCGGAGATTGGAGCTGTTCCATGTGCGGTCCACTGGTTCGCCATCTAGTGTTGTTAGCTTGTATGCTCCATTACCGAAGGCCACTTGAACCTGGTACGGACCTTCCCATGTTGGTCCCATTTTCCCTGTGTACTTGACCTGACTTGCACTGTTCAGACGAAGGACATAATCGCCAACCTTGAATGAAGTTGGATTGGTGCGCTTGTTGCAGTATTTTTCGAGCCTCTTTTTATATGTCGCTTCCCTTATTGCTGCTATGTCCCTTCGTTCTTCTAGCAAATCCAGGTTTACCATCAGTTCTTCTTCATTTTCTTCTTTGTCAACCTTGGATGTCCGGCAAGTTGACACCTGAATCTCTGCTAGTAGAACCGCTTCTGTTCCGAAGGCCAGGCTGAAGGGTGTTTCGCTATTGCTGGTTTTGGGTGTGGTTCGTTGTGCCCATAGGACAAATGGTAATTCATCTACCCATCCGGTGTGTTTTTTCCCTAGCCTCTTTTCCATTCCCTTTACTACCTCTCTGTTTATTGATTCGACCTGCCCGTTTGCCTGAGGGTGATATACGGAGGTGAATTTTTGCTTGATTTTTAACCTTTCGTAAAACTTAGGGAACGTTCCTTTCGCAAATTGTTTTCCATTATCGGACACGATGGTTTGCGGCATTCCGAACCTACACACTATGTGTTCCCAAACGAATTTTCCATTGCTTTCCCTTTGATTGAGGCGAGAGGTTTGGCTTCTACCCATTTGGTGAAGTAATCAACTGCTACCACGAGAAATTTAACTTTTCCTAGGGCCTGTGGAAGTGGTCCCACTATGTCTATTGCCCACTGCACGAAGGGACAGGCTGAGGTGACTGAGATCATATCTTACTTCGGGGCCTTAGGTACGTTCGAATGGATCTGGCAGGATTTACACTTTTAGATGTATGCCGTGGCATCCTGATGCATTGTTGGCCAGAAGTATCCTAGGCGCATAGCTTTGGTTGCCACGGATCGTGCTCCTGAGTGAGTTCCGCATATTTCTTCGTGTATCTCTTCGAGGATGACCGAGGCTTGATTCGGACCTACGCACCTTAGCCAGGGTGTCACGAAGGATTTTCTGTATAAATGTCCGTCCGTGATCTTATATTGAGGTGCTTTGATTCTAATTTTCCGAGCTTCGTTGGGATCTTCTGGTAGTATTCCGCTGATCAAGTATTCACATATCGGTGTCATCCAGTTTTTCCCATCTTCCTTTATGAGATCAGCAACATATTTTTCATTGATTGACTTTTCTTTTAATACCTCAATGAGCACTTTCTTGCCGAAGTGTTCGAAGGTGAGACTTGCTAACTTGCTTAGTGCGTCGGCTTTCTTGTTCTGATTACGATGGACGTGCTCTATCTTGAAGCTGCTAAAGCAGTCAATCAATTCTTTAGTTTTTGCCAAGTACTTCTTGATGGTCTCTTGTTTAGCTTCGAATTCTCCAGTAATTTGGCATGCTACCAATTGGGAATCTACGAAGGTGTGGATTCGCTTGATTTTCATTTCCTTCGCTAGACGAAGCCCCGCCAAGAGGGCTTCGTATTCTGCTTCGTTATTCGTTGTGTCGGATTCAAACCTTAGAGCATAGGTATATTCTTTTTCTTCTGGACTGACAAGGATGATTCCTGCTCCTGATCCATCGGAGCTCGACGCCCCATCTGTGTATAACTTCCATACGTCCCATCCTTCATTTTCCATGACATTTAAAGAGGTATATCTTTCTGGCTCATTGTTTCCTTGTGTTTATGCTATAAAGTCGGCCATCACTTGTCCCTTGATTGCGTTCCTCTTTCGAAACTCAATATCATGTTCCCCTAGCTCTATCACCCACTTAGCTACCCTTCCTGACTTCTCTGGTTTGAGCAAAATTTGCCTTATGGGTTTGTCCGTTAGTACTGCAATCGGGTGTGCTTGGAAATACCTTCGTAGCCTCCTTGCTGCATGTACTAGGGCCAGGGTCAGCTTTTCTAGTTCTGGATAGTTAGCTTCGGACCCTTGTAGGATTCGGCTCACAAAATAGATGGGACTTGTTTCCGCTCCCTTTCCGCCAGAAGGACAGCGCTTACGCATTCGGGGGAGGCTGCTAGGTACATAAAGAGGGTTTCTCCACGCACCGGAGAGGTGAGGGTAGGGAGTTGTGCTATGTATTTCTTCATTTGCTCGAAGGCTTCGTTCGCTTCTTTCGTCCAGACGAAATCTTTTTTATCTAAACATCCTTTGAGCGTCTTGAAGAAGGGAAGCTGTTTATCTGCTCCTCGGGATAAGAAACGACTGAGTGCTGCGAGCTTTCCATTTAGGCTTTGAACTTCTTTAATCGTTTTGGGAGGCGACAGCTGACAAAGTTTATCAACCTTCGAAGGGTTGGCCTGTATTCCTTTATCCGATATATAATACCCAAGGAACTTACCTTCTTCAACTCCAAAGGAACACTTTTTTGGATTTAACTTCATATTGATGGAGCGTAATGTGTTGAAAGTTTCCTGGATATCTTCTAACAAGTCTTCCTCTGTTTTACTCTTGATTACCATATCATCGACATAAGCCTCAAGGTTCCGGCCGATTTGATTCTTGAAGACCTTATCTACCACCCGTTGATAGGTGGCTCCGGCATTCTTTAGTCCGAATGGCATTTTCTGATAGCAGTAAGTCCCTTTGCTGGTGTAGAATGCTGTCTTTTCTTCGTCTCCTTTGGCCATCTGGATCTGATGATACCCTTTGTAGGCATCCAAAAAGCATTTTAATTTATACTCTGTTAGTGATTCCACCTTCCAGTCTACTTCTGGCAATGGGTAGCAGTCTTTTAGGCAGGCCTTGTTGATGTTTGTGAAATCTACACACATCCTCCACCCTCCGTCGCTCTTCTTAACCATGACTGGATTGGCTACCCAGATGGGATACGTTGACTTCCGTATAATCTCGGCTTTAGCGAGCTCTTCTACTTCTTTATTTGCAGCTTCGTCTCTTTCGGCAGCCAGGCTCCGTTTATTTTGATGGAAGGGGGTTGCATCTTTTCTTTCATTAAGTCTATGCTCCGTTACGAATTTTTCCCCTTCGATCTCGATCATTCGGGGTATTCCCGTCATATCTGAATACTCCCAGGCGAATACGTCCAAGTTCCGCTGCAACAGCTTGAGCAACTTCTTATTCAGACCTTCGGAGAGTTGTTTTCCTATCGATATAGGTTGGTATGGGTATCCTGGATTGACAATGACCTTATCCTGATGGTCTGGTACCTTTGCAACATCTACTGGGGTCTTAGTGGTTTCTTGGGCTTTCTTAACCTTGTGTACCTTCGCTTGGCCGGATTCCGAATGGACAGTTCCTACTCCTGCTGGTGTCAAATGCTTGATCATGGAGTGAATGGTGGAGGCGATCATCTCTAGTCGGCGCATCGCCAGCCTCCCTAGCAATATGTTGTACGGAGAACTAGATCTGACCACTATGAAGTCCAGTGTCTCCGTCCTTACATAGGGTGGTTCACCAATTGTTACGTCCAGGTCAATTTCTCCTAACGGACTGACCCTTTCTCCTGCGAACCCTATTAGTGGGTTTGTGGGGGACTTAGGCGAGCTCTTATCCCCTTCGGGAGCTGCACGAAACAATGCTCATAGATGATGTCTCATTCGCTTCCCCCGTCTACATAGACCCTGTAAACTTTCATATTGAATATTGATATTTGTATCACGATCGGGTTTTCTAACGGGGGTATCCTTAGCACTGGAAAGTGAAAAGCCAGAGGTGTCCATTGAGCAAGATCTTTTCTCTTGTTGGGTGTTTCCTCATTCGGATGCCCAGATCTGTGATGTGATTCGTCCGCCGCCATAGATGACTGTGCTACGTTTCGGGAATCAAAGTCGTGGTGATTTGGTGGGTTATCTTTTTGTTTTGTGGTCCCACGGATGGCGCCAAATGATTGTGCACCGAACCGCGCAAGCCTTATGGATCGGATTTATGGGTAAAAAAGGGTTTTAATTTATGTTTGTTGGCGATTCCCCGAAGGTAGGAACGGTGCTCCTTTACACCAATCTAGGGTTGTTGATGTGATTTGTCCGCCGCCATAGATGACTGTGCTACGTTTCGGGAATCAAAGTCGTGGTGATTTGGTGGGTTATCTTTTTGTTTTGTGGTCCCACGGATGGCGCCAAATGATTGTGCACCGAACCGCGCAAGCCTTATGGATCGGATTTATGGGTAAAAAAGGGTTTTAATTTATGTTTGTTGGCGATTCCCCGAAGGTAGGAACGGTGCTCCTTTACGCCAATCTAGGGTTGTTGATGTGATTGTCGAAGCTTGTTCGACTTTATCAGGGTTTTGGTCGATCCGTGATCGTATGATTGTCTGTCGTTTGTGGAGAAATCCTCCTCCTTTTATAGGAGGAGGTTTCTTGGAGGAGAAGGTTAGGGTTTTCCCTTTCCTTCTTTGAATCAAACTCTTATTGCCATGTTTATCCGATTTAGTTTCCTTAGGAGAATATCCTAGAATATTCCGGACTAGGCAAGAGTATATATTTATCTTTGGAAAGGATTTGTGTTAATCCTTTGGTTGATCGAGTTAAGCACCTCCGGGCTTATGCCCTTCGTGAGAGTGCTTCGTGTTGTATGTCCTTCGTATAGTGATTCGGAGGGGTACATCGTCATAAATCATATGGGAATTTAATAAGTTAAAAAATTGATATGTAAAAAGTTTTATACCTAAGCTTAGATATGAAATAAATTTATATTCATTTTCCCTTCCCCAATAGACATAAAAAAGATCTCATAAATGCCTTGTGTTTCTCATAAATGCCCCTTTCTTCCTTGCTTATTTTCCTTCTTCTTTTTTGTTTATCAGCTTAAATGCACACTGATTATGCTTTCCGTAATCGACGAGGATAGGTGATTTTTTCTTTGAGGGGCAAAAGTGGAACATTTAGGCTTGGATTACTAGGGAAGCTTTTAAGCGGTATTAATTTAAAATTCAAAAAAGATTCTTCTTTCCTTTATTTTCTCCTTGTCTTCCTCTTTTAATCCGCCGCTCCTTTATTCTAATTTTGCCGATTTCTCTCCTCTCACTGCCGCCGTTGTATAATCCCTTTCCTGAGGTAATATTTCTTTTCATCACTTTTCTTCATTCCATGGCTAAAGTAGGCATAGAAACCACTTTTTCAAATATCACACGAGATCAATTTGATGATTTCGTAGGTAGGTTTTTCCGGGTCGGGTTGGATCTTGTAGGTTACCCGATCGTAAACAAAATATACTCTCCCCCCCGGATGGCTTCATTGGGATGTATGTAAGGTCCTTCACTCATGGTAGCGTTAGGTATCCTTTTACCCCTTTCTTTCTATCCGTTCTAAAGCACTATGGGAATCATTTTTCCCGCTGGCATCCTCAGGGTCATTCAAAAATTGTGGCCTTTGAGGTCTTGTGTCGTGCTTACGGTGGTGAACCTTCGCTAGATTTATTTAGGAGGTTCGCATATGTTTGCGACGCGGGTGATTGGGTTACCATTGCTACTAGGTATAAGGATGAGTCTTGTTTTATCAAGGGGCCGGGAGGGGTAGATATAAGAAATTGGAAGAATAAATTTATCTTTGTGAGCGTTGATCTGTTCCATCGGGATTTTGATGTGTTGATTAATAAAGAAAATTTGAGTGTGGTGAAGAAGAGTGTAGATCCAGTGCCCGATGTTGAGGAGTCTGGGCCTTTATTTGAGGAGATCATTAGACACCCTATTTTAGTTGTGTCATATCCTGATAGTATCTTGTTCAAAGCCAAAGTGATCAATGCCTTGCCTGCTGGGGAAGAGGAGTTCGATGGTGAGTTGTATATATATATCTTTATCTTTGACCATCGTCTTTGTAGCTTGATTCTTCCTTGTTCTGTATATTTTCAGATATGTCTTTTCAGAATTTTGTTAGAAAAGGTGGCCGTGTTGGTGAGGAGCCATCTGGTTCTTCCTCTCATGCCCCTTCGAGTGTTGATCATACCCCGAAGGTTGGGGAAAGTGTTCCTTATAACCTGGGCTCTGCATCTGAAACTCCTATCAAGATGAAGAGGTTGTCGTGACTATAGGTCGGAAGGGGAAGGCCGGTGTCACTGTCGGAGGTGTGGCTTCCCGTCTTCGTAAAAGGGGTAAGGATGCACCTTCGGATGTCAGCACTTCCAGGAAGAAGAAAAAAGTTGCAGAGGAGGAGACCGGTGCCACAAGTAATGCTCTGTCTTTTATTTTTCTTTTTTTCTTTTTTTTGTTAGGTCCTGAAATGTTATTTTCCTCTTATCTTTGTAGTCGACATTTGTTGAATGGAGACTAGACCTTTGCCCAATTTTATAAGGAGCGTTTGAATGAGAGGAACATGATGGATTCTGAGATGCTTGTTCGTTTGAATCATTTGCTGGGTGTGCAAGCTGAGGCTGAAAAGTTACTGGAGGAGAAGAAAGCAGAGTGTGCCTTGCTTCAAGAATCAATGAATGGCACCATTAGAGACCTGGGGGATGTGAAGTCGTTGAAGGAGAAACTTATGGAGGCGGAGGCTAATGTAACACCCAACATTTAAAAATACGGATTTCCAAAAACTTTTCACCTAACGGTGTTAAAGAATGCGGAATATCATTTCAAAAGTCCAAACCATAAAATCCAGTTTGGTTTGTTCATAAAATAGAAGGTGTTACTCGTCACATCATCAAAATAGTATAAATGGAAATCCTACGGTTGCCCAACATAAAACAACCGTATACAAGTCATATCAAAACGTAATAGTCATAGCGAAATCAAATGTCTAAAAGGAGCAGCAACTATGGGTAACTAATAGCATCTTCAAGTATTCTACCCATGCCTCGCTCGTTATCCATCAACACACTTCTAGCTTGCTAAACCTGAGGGGACAACACATTTCAAGAAACAAGTGTTAGCTAACGAATTAGCTAAGTAAGATAACACTAAGTTAATAAAATGTTTGTCCAATTAAAACTTGGTAAAGCAGCTTTTCATATTAAAGACACATTTCGCATATCATCACATACATATCATAGCATCAACATCTTTCATGGTAGGATTAACCATCCTAAATGTGCCTAATCATCATTTCATCATTTTTACATATCATCACATTAGGGGTGACATAAGTCACGCATATCATATAAGGTGTAAGTTTGTGTGTAGGCGGTCATAAGACCTAACGGGAACCTCACACCCGACTAGATGGATGAGCCATACGGCGGTCCATCAAGTGTCGTTAAGGAATGGCAAGCCACTCCAGGAGTAGTCCGTATGTTCAAGACATTGGTGGGTAATCACTCCACCCGGAGATACTCTAACCACGTAATTACGTTGCAAGGAGCCACCCAATCAACAACATATACGCACCCACCCGGCTAAGGTGAATACGGGTTAAGCTTAACACTTCATCATATATACGAGCTCGATTTCATCACATATAGTTTAGGTGACAAAGTTACCTAAACATAACATATAATCATCTTTTACGTTTGGGCCCTTAAACGTGCACGTGTCATGGCAACTTAACAAGTCTAGTGAACTAGATGAGCAAGCCATACAATCATGCACATAACAACAATCAACAACATATACTACATCTCAATGCATCACAAGATACTGCATATCACTTCATAACATAATACTACATCACACGTCATTTCATAACATACACTACATTACATATCATTAGGGACTACATTTCAGGTCTCAGTGGTCAACTACATAACCCATATTACCTCCCGTGTAACCCCGTATACCCACAAACAATTCAAGGTACCAATTGGGAAGTTATTATATGAAACCATCTTTTGTTGAACCCTCAGCGTGTCAAAGTAGTGTATCTTACCTCGAAGAAGCGCACGACAAATGATAACTACATTACCGTGCAAAGCAAGTATTCCTGATCTCCTATAATCATTAAGCGATCATTAGACAAGCTAAAACCCACATCAATAAGGTCATAACTCAGACCTAAACACCTCTAAACATGACCCGTGACATTGCTTTATGCATTGGAGGTTTGAGTAATACATTAGGACTCATAGAATCCGACGAAACTCGACCTTCACTCACTAATTCTACCTTTCAGGGAACTTGACATCAAAATCATCTTTTAAAAGCATTACCATTAGAAAATAGACTCTCTCACGATTCCGTGGATAGCTTAGTTGTCAAAAACGGAGTTACGGTTCAAAAGTTATGGTCGTTTCAAAATTCAGTCGTTGTTGCGCCGCAATGACTCATTGCGCCGCAACCTATTCCTCTGGAATCCAATTGCGCCGCAACTGGCTACGAATCAGTACATCATACATCTTTTAACCTCCAAAACTTAACCAAACTCAACCCAAACGACCCCAAACCTTATGAACAACCTTTGAACCTTAAAATCCACCATATTAAGACCATTTTGATGCAATAAAATCCTTGATTAAACCACACATTAATTGCATCATAAAACAAACGTTATTTCGACATCAATTGACCCTCCAATGGTTTAGATCTGATTTCTAATGACTCATGTGATCAAAAAGACACAAAATCAAAATCAATATACCTCTATTACCTGAAGATCACAATGGGGATGCAAAATACTCGATCAATCACTCCTAAATCACACGTTTGAAGGATTTTCGGCTTATAATTTTGATAGGGGATCAAAGGGGTGGCTAGGGCTTGAGAGAAAAATAATATTTCTGCAAATGATGAACTAATGGCTCCCCCCAAGACCCTAAACCCGTTTTTGACTTTCACACCATGTCAAAATTGGTCCCTAAGCTTCATAAAGTCATATTTCTTGCCCAAAACACCTATAGGGACTACATACAACTTATTAAACACTTCAAGCACCTCAAAAGGCATATAACTACACCTTAAACACATTACTACATCAATCATTAAGGCATTCAAGCCTCACACGTATAACACATTAACCACATCTAAGCATTAAATCTACCATAGACTTAACGGACACGTTATGCTGACTTAACGACTCAAGTCAACCGTTAATTAAAAAGTTTGGGATGTTACAGTTAAGGTGAAGATTCAGGAAGACGAGCTTGCCGATTTGAGGTCGAAATTGTCGAGGACCATGGCTGGGCTTAGTATGGAGAAAGAAGTCTCACAGAATCTTTCAGCCTCTATCAGGAAGCATGAGTTGCAGCGATCTGGTCTGGTGACTGATGTGATCCCGTTTGCATGTCGTAGCTTGATTGATAGTGAGGAATTTTGGAAGCTGCTAGCAGAGGTGATTTCTACAAATAGAGATGATGAAAGGGCTTTGGTGCTTCGTGGCTTGAGCGAAGAAGGTTTGATTGACTTGTCCACGCGCTCAGAGTATAAAAAGAATACTGCTGATGCTATTAATGTGGCAATAGAGAGTTATCGGAGCGCCAATTTCCCTTTTCTTGAGAAGCTTACTGCAGATCCCATGGCATCCTTTGAATCACTTCTTGATATACAACCGGACAAAGCTGCTTCTGCTCCTACTACCGTTATTCCATCTGCAACTGACTCTTCAGCTGGTGATATTTCTCAGTCTCATCCCGAAGGTACTCCTGCTTCTTGAACGGTTTTTATTGGTAAATCGATGGAACATATTTCGAACAATTCTTAATTTGGCCTGCGTGCCTTCGAACAATATTTTTAATGACCTTGGTTGGGCGGTGTTGGCCACCTGTCTTCTTTATGAAACTTTTATTTTATCTTTGGCTTACTTGCGTTATAATTCCTCAAGGGTTCCCTTAGGGGCCGTTGTAGGTTTTGCTTGTATGTATTTTTTGCACGGTTCTGAGGGCTCAGCCCTTCGGTTGTTCCGTGTCTTTATTGCTGTTTATGGTTTGCATGGTGTCGAAGGTAGTTCCCTTCGTTCATTCCATGTCTTTTTCTTTTAGTGCATGTTTTTTGTGATAGATGGTAATCTTTTTCACAATTTTGGCTTTATGTTGTGTAGGCGTCCCTATCACACATTTTAGCCTTAAGTAACATGTCTTTTCATGGATATGCATGCGGTAAATGAATATAATACAATAGGGAGCGACCCTTCGTAATTAAACGACAATTTGTAAGATGTCATAAAAAAGAAAATTGTGATTACATAAGTTCCTAAGAGGAGAGCTTTTTTATTCATCTAAGGGAGTAACTTGTTACATTCATCGCAGTGCGAGTAGTTTCCAAGTTACTCCGAAGCAATCCTTGCACCTTGTGCTAAATTATTCTCAATTTCACTCTTGGGGTTTAGATGACTTCTTCTTCTTACCTCAGGAATCCTTTCTTTCTTTGGTGACTATCCCTTTGGTTGAGTCTTCATGCGGCATATAGAATATTGGGTCCAGAGATTTCTTTGGTTCTTCAGTCATCATGATTCCTTTTCCTTTGTTACTTGATCGCGACCGTATAGCGTCTGCTTCGGCATTGCTCCTATGGTCAGACTCAATGGCGACTCCTTTATCTGTCAATCCTTCGGAGGGTGTCTTCGTCACTTGCTTCATAACTGAGGTCTGATTGGGATTGGGGGACAATCTATGGAGGTACATGTTATCCCTAATCTTGCTTCTCCCTTCATGTGGTTGGTGCTCGTACGCTTCCTTTTGGGAGATAGGGGGACTTTGTTTCTTACTTGGGTTGTCTTCGTATTGATAGCTCCTGCTTCCTGCCCCGCCAATCATCATGTCTTGGGCCTCCAACCAAGTATACGCTTTAACCCTTACTTCCTCGTATGTTTTTGGGATTCCCTTAACCAAGTACTTGATCATCGAAGGGCTTCGGAATCCATGTACGAGACCCAAAATTCTATGTGTCTCAAGAAATGTTGGTATTCTTTGCGTCTCCTTGGTGTACCTAATTATCAAATTCCTGGCATCTTCGGCTTCTCTTTGCTTTATGTTATGGACAGTGATGCAAGATCTTACTTGGGTTTCTCTTTGGCTGAAGTATAATTTGAACTTTTCTTTTAAGTCTGAGAAATTGGAGATTGAGCCCTGCGGGAGACTGTTGAACCATTCCCTAGCATCACCTTTGAGTACCCATCCAAAGGCCTTACAGGCCAAAGGGTCATTCCATTGGTATATTGCGGCGTTTCCCATGAATGATTGTAAGAAATCCTCTGGATCGCCTTTTCCTTCGTAAGGCTCCATATTGGTCGGATACTTCATGTTAGCGGGCATAGGGTACTTTTGTATCCATTCAGCCAGAGGTGAGGCGTCCGCTTTGCTTTCTAGGGAGAAGGTCTGCTCTTGTATCGAAGGGCTAACTTTGGGGCTGGCAATTGATGCCACACCCGTACTCCATGTATTTTTCTCATAGTGAGGAAACCAGTGTGGCGGAGGTAGGTATGGTGCATGATTGCCCAGCACATGCACAGGGTATCCTCCGGAGGTGCCATACGGAGGTCCGGGATACCATTGAGGGTATGGGGGAGGTGCAGGACTGTATTCGAAGGTCATTGGGCCCCCCAGTGTGGGTAATAATTACTGGGATGTGGTGTACGAATGGGTCTTGGATGAAGCTTTGCTTCATATTCCTGAGGCGTAATCTGGAGTTTGAGGGATGTACCAGGCGTTTTCTGATAAGAGCTTCTTCGAGGAAACAATCGAGGCCTTCGGGATTCCATAAGCTTTATCCGTGCCTCCTTCGTCAAAATCTAACACTCTGGTGGATCTCTGAATTGCCTTCCGTTTGTTGAGGTATCTGAGGGCCTCTTCTATCAGCTCCGGATCTTCTAAAAGTTGTTCTTCACTGATTGCCCTTGGTTGTCTGGATGAGATCTTTTTTTGCTTCTTGCTTCATTCCGAGGGAGATGGGTTGTCTTTTGCGGCCTGTCTTAGGTCATAAATCGGCCTTCGGTCTGATCTGGATGTCTGCAAGGGTCTATTAGGAGAAGTGATGAATGTAGGAGATAATGTTTCTTGCAAGGAAACAGGTGGATTAGTTCCGAAAGTGATTTCTGGGAGAACCATAGGTTCAGAGACTTCAATAGTTGTTCGGGGAATTCCCATATTGTCTTGATCGATACTCGACATGGTTTTGGTAAATCAATGTCGTGGTTCAGTGGTGGGTTTCTTTTGCGGTTGGGTCCCACGGATGGCGCAAAGTGATTGTGCACCAAACCGCGTCGAGAGACTTTTTGGATCGAAGGTGATTTGAGGAAAAAACCCTAAAGGGCTTTTATGCTTTGTTGGCGATTCCCCGAAGGTAGGAACGGTGTTCCTTACGCCAACGAAAGTGGATTGAAGTAATAGTCGGATTGTATTCGACTTTGGGGGTTTAGTTAGGGTATTCGATCGGTGATCGTATGTGTGGTAATCGAAGTATCTCGAATGTGGAGGAATCCTCCTCCTTTTATAGGAGGAGATTCCTTGGAGGAGAAGGTTAAGGTTTTTCCCTATTCCTTCTTTGTATCAAACTCTTATTGCCATGTTTATCCTATCTAGTTTCCTTAGGAAGATATCCTAGAATATTCCGGACTAGGCAACGATTGTATTTATCTTTGGAAAGGATTATTTAATCCTTTTGTTATTTGATTGATTAAAGCACCTTTGGGCTAGTGCCCTTCGTAAGGGTGCTTCGTGTTATGCGATCTTCGGGTAATAGCTTGGTGGGATACATCGTCAATAGCAAAAACTCGGGCAACAAAGTGAAAAAGGTACAATACACAAAAAGAGGATTAGACTACTCGGACCACTTCTTAATAAAATTTCTCATTGAAATATAAAATAAAATGGGAAAATGATTTATGATGTTAACATCATCTTTGTTAGATGATGTTGCTCTCACATACTAACATCAATTTTACATATGTCAAAAAGCCCCCCATGATTTTTATGGTTTGTGAGAGCAACATCATCTAACAAAGATGATGTTAACATCATCTAACTTATCCCCAAATAAAATTGGGATTTCTAGAGAGCAGGTGGACTGGCGGAGCAACACGCCCACACAGGATGTAGAATAGGGCCAACGCCTACAAGAATATTTACTGGTCCAATAGAGTATATAAATTAATCAATTCATGCTGGCCCATTGACGATTTTGGCCAACTCAATTACAAAAACAACCAACTAAGTGACTAACCAACTAGCGAGTATAACTAGCACAGTGTAATAGATAAACAAGCATTTGAAGCACGTAAACAAGCATTATGAACTTGTAAGAGTATAATTGTATAAATAGTTTTCAATTCAAATAGTTTACCACATCAAGTTACATATATCTACTTTGATAATTGCTAGCTTATTTTATTCTGATATTCAAGTAGATTTATTTCTTAACGTTGATGTCTTTAAAATAATAATAGATAGATAAAAACATAGTTTTATTTATAAAGGTGACAATAAGTCGAATTCAAAACTCTTAAAAGAAACTATTGTAGTATTAAATAAGTGACAATAGTCAAATTCAAAACTCTCAATCAATACGTGGAATAATTTACTTCAAGATTGCATATGCAATTCTTGACTTGTTCTTTTTAGAAAAATTTGTTTGAACACAAAAGACATACATATGTGAGATACTGAGATGTGACCCTGCTTCAATTTTAAAACCTCCATATATACATTGACCGAGTACGATACCTGAATTTACAATTATACCTAAACATCCACGAGTAAGTATTTTAGAGATGTTTTGGAAAATGTCGAAACCAATAACGGTATAAGAGGCTTCACTATGGACGAGTCGTCCTTCATAATGACTAAATCCTGTCAGCTCCATATTAACGACATAACCAATGACTAATTCCTTAAACGGTCCCAATGCAATAACTAGTTTAGGACCCACCATTTATACCATTAACCTTTACAACCCCTTACACATTTCAATTATCTAGCTCATCCATGAAGAGACGATACACACAAAGACGAGGCGGGGATGAGTCCCACCTTATGGTGTTGGCTTGTCCCTAGAGTGTGGACTAGTGAGAGGGACTAACAAAGTGAATGTATAGTGGACACTCGAACTCACTGAATTACGTATATCTAAGTAATAAGTATTCATGAATAACTTGGAGCAACCACTTGGTCTTAGATCAAGTGGCCACCCGGGGCCCTCTTTGGGGGTTCTGGGGAGGGGATGTTGGCTTGGAGACCAGGGATCGAATCTCAATTTCTCATGGTTTCGGGCATTTACCTCTTCAGGCGCATGTGGGCCGTGTTATCACACTCTCGGTCTCCAGGGGTGCCTTCGGGTTCCAACCGCTAGCATACTGCCCGCTTGGATGTCACTGCTAGGGTTCGAACCACTAACCAACTAACACGCCGTTCTAAAGAAAATGAATAACTTGGAGAAAAAAAATGCTCATATATAGTTATTGTAAAAAAACACAATACTCACAAAAATGGAAAGAGGGAATTAAGTTCACAATACCAAGCAAAATCATAAAAGAAATAAGAAACTCGTTCGAAGTTAAATTATATTATTTCTCCTTTTAAATACTAAAATAGAACCAAACTATATAAATAGGTGATTTTTTTATTTAAGTTTTAAGTTACATGAATACGACTTAATCAAAAGATCCTACTAATCATTTCTGAAGTTTTGTGACTATCAAAAAGATATTTATGAAGTAAAATTTGAACTCACAACTCGAATTGTTAGTTACAAATATGATATCTATTTCATTTCACGAGCATGGTACCCGCGCAATGCGGCGGCGGTAATGGCGGCGGCAGTTTAGTGGTGTTGGTGACAGGTGGTGATGACATCGACAATTGGTGTCGAGTGATGTAAGTTGATGTAAACATAATAGTGAAAATATTTTATAAGATAAGGACTTAGAATGTAAATTAGCAAAATAAGGGTTTAGAGTGTAAATTAATTCATTAAGGGCAAATTTGGTAATCTATAATAACCATTTCCATATGGAGTGTTTATTAAGGGTAATTTCGTACTTTCGTATGTAACTTTTGTGTAACAACTTCTATTTTTAGGGGGTAGATAATCTTTATAAAGGAGTACGAGCATTGTACCCGCGCAATGCGGCGGCGGTGATGGGGAAGATGGTCTAGTGGTGTCGGTGATGGTACTATTGGTGGTGTTGACGGTGTCAAGTGGTGTAGGTTGATATAATTGTGATAGTGAAAATCTCTAGAAGATAATGGCTTAAAGTGTTAACTATTAAAATAAAGGTTTAGGGTGTAAATTAATTCATTAAGGACAAATTTGGTATTTTATAAAAACTCTTTCTATAGTGGGTGTTTATTAAAAGTAATTTAGTAATTTCGTATGTAACTATTATGTAACACTGTAACTACTTCTAAATATGGAAGGTGTTATAATTTTTATAAAAGAGTATAGATATATGTGACAAACAATTTCTTATTCCATTATTACCCTTGCAAAGTTGCAATTATTCAACCTCTACACACACATATATATTTTCACTAACCCTTTCATTCCACCACAAATTTTTTATTAAAAAACCCACCACATTTCCGCAAATGAGAAAGCTTTACAACCACAACAAACACAAAATCCACCCATCACCACCGCCGGCGTCGCCGGCACCCTCGACCACCATAAACCACCTATCTTTACTACCATTAGCAATAGCCACACTCGCCGCCGGGCTTTCACCAGCAGACCAAGAAGTCTTAGCTTACCTCATCTCAAGCTCCTTATCCACCAAACCCACCAACCAATTTGGCGGCTATGAAGGCGGTGGATACCACGCGCCGCAGTTTAACTGCAGCTGTTTTTCTTGCTACACAAGTTACTGGGTTCGTTGGGATAGTTCAAAAAACAGACAATTGATTCATGAAATCATCGATTCTTATGAAGATGGATTAATTCATAATAAGAAAAACAAGAAACATAGAAAAAAGAATAAAGTTTCTCCTCAGCCGCCGCCGCCGCCACAAGTTGTTGACAGTATTTCTCACGCGCCGCCGCCAGTCGAGGAAAGCTCCTCTGAGAATGAAGATGACGTGGGTCAAGATAAAATGGTGACGTCAGAAAGAGGTTCAATTAGAAAAGTTGTAAATTTTATCGGTAGCAGGATTTGGGGTGTTTGGGGTGTTTAAATTTTATTTTATATCATTTTTTAGGAGTTTTTTACTTGAAAATTTTAAGTTTTTGAAGAAAAGAAACCAATTTTCATATTTTTTGTGAAGTATATAATGGTGATTTTGATTTTCGTTTTTATTTTTTTTTATTACTCGTATCATTTTCCCAGGAATATTGGATGTGGTGCTGTTTCTATTTTATTTATTTTTTCTTGGAATGAGAAATGGGAATAAGTAAATATATAAATAAAATAAATATTCTTCGTTATCTTGTTCTTGTGAGTGAATTGCGAGACATTTGTTTTGGAAGTAGTTTGTGTGGCATGTGATGTTTTTTTGATAAAAGTGTGCATCAAATATAATAGAAGATAATTGTATAAAGTTGAGATTTACATTTTGATAAAAAAGAGGATAAATATTTTAAAATATACATTTGTTTGGATCGGTTGTTACTGTAAAGTCCCTCACACGATGGTTTAACTCACGAGTGTAAAATAACAAGTCAAGTATGAACTAGAATCGGACTAGTATTACTTTAAATATAAATGCAAGAATATAAATAAAGTAATAAACGACTTAAGCAATATTTAAACAAGTAAATAAATGATGGAACATGAATGTAATTTTCAAGTGTATTTTCTTTATTGATGATAAACAAAATACAAGATTGTTGCGGAACCTAGATATTACAAGTATGTAACTATCTAAACAATTTTTGAATTACAAGTGATCTATACTTGCTAAATAATCTCCTTGGATTGATATACTTAAAGTTGTGAAGTATAACTGTTTAGATCGAGAGTATTTAAGCAAGTTCACCAAATTGCTAAAAAGTGATTTGAACGAGAAATATGACTTTGTATTTATAGGCAGATAAATTCAACAATGAATTTATTTGCCGTACAAATATGGTTGCATGCATTTAATGAACCGACAAGGTTATTAACTGCATTGGTTAAGGTACAAGGATAAAGTCCTTTTAACCAACCACCTTTACACACGTATGTACTTTTATCAATAGACAATTGGGATGTCCGGGTAAAAGTGTGTAAAGGCATAAAGTCAATTCCTCGATATCAGTGTTCAGACTTGTAAGGTCTATAACACTGATAAAGGCTCCAGTCGGGAGATCTGGTAAGACTGTCAGTGGGCTCCACTGTTTGTCAGTCTTCTTTCTTCAGAATTCAGTCTTTGACTTCAGTGAGAATGTCTTCAGTAGAATAGATCTGGACTGGGGTGAAGTCCAGTGAGCTAATCTGGAGAATACTCCAGATTTCCTATACAAGTATTTGTTCACTGGTCTTCCATTATTTCTGAACAAATCTTCAGAGGGACTCCAGTTTCCAAGTCTGGAGTAGGTCCAGTAATTATCATTTCTGGACAGATCTTCAGTAAGGCTCCAGTAGTCGAGTTTGGAGCGAGTCCAGTAAATCTGGACCTAACAAATTCCCCCTATTTATTTAGAAATAATGCAAGTGTTTTCAAGCTTATATCTATACAACTTTGTATGCTTGAAAAACACAAGTTTTGACTTAGTCTAAAAATTTATTGTTACTGGGAAACACTTTATAGATCATCAGTGTTCCAGTTTCATCTTTTAATACTAACTTAGACTAAATCTGATCATTTACTTTATGAATCAAAATATGCAACTATATTTACAACCATCAACATAAAATAAGTTACAATTTTGACAACTTTAAATACAAACAACAAGTAAATGATATAAGAGTTAGGCCCTTCTCTTCGATGTCTGTCCTGGAGCATCTTCAGAAGCCTTTCTCTTTGGTGATGGAGAAGATGGAACAGACACTGGTGGTCTCATACCTAGAACAGCTTCCATCTGTTGAATTCTTATCCAAACCTTTTCAATCCTCTTCATAAATGCCTTTACATCAGGAGACAAATCAGTTTTACCTTTGAAAGTTAATCCTATCTCCTTCAGTTCAGTCCATCCAAAAGCTTGGACTGATGCATTTTTCCTTTCATCTGTAAAGTTACCCTCCCTGGTCAACTTTATATTAAATCTGGTCATGCCTTGATAATTTTCAGCGAGTTTGATTTCAGCACCTATGATCCTTCTGGCATCAGCCCTGAATTTCAATATATCATCATACTTGGCTTTCTGCTTAGCCATCTGGACCATATGTTCAGTTTCCTTGGATATTCTCTGCTGTTCCATGGCAGACTGGAGTTGATCACGATTGATTTTGAGAGAAGTATCCAGAGGAATGAATGTGCTTATATCTGCATCTTTTATTGCTTTGAGCTGTTTGGCAGTAAGTTTTGGCAGACCCTTTATCTTCTTCCTGTACTCTATCTCCAGAGCACCAACATTCTTCCTTATTTTCCTCTGGAGGTTCACCAGTTCCTCCTTTCTCTGCCTAATCAGTTCAGGTACACTGACACCATAAGTTACAACATCATACAATTGTTCTTCTTCAGAGTACATGGACCGAATGTGAACATCATCCAATGCATTCAGACATTGATGAACTCTGGGGTCATCCTTCATCTTCTTGTAAATATCAATATTTATGGCCAATCTGCCAGCATTATATGAATCCAGAGTTCCCATAATTGCCATCTCCCTATGATGGGCCAGCAGTTCATCTTTTTGATTTCTTTTGAAAATCTCTATCATAATACATTCTTGTTCCAGTTTCTTAGAGGTGTCATCATCAGCAGTAGGAAACTCTGATGAACCTTCAATAGTTTGCTCTTCTCCTCCAGGTACCATTTGTTCTTTTCCTTTTACAGATTTCAGCGTTGTTGGGATATCTGAGAAAGATTCAAACTGGGGCTCACTGGCATCAGTACCAGCAGCCTCTTCAACCTGCATAACGGCTTCAGTGCCAAGTGTTCTTTGTGCTAATTGTGCACTGGTATCAGTACCAGTCACTTATTTTTGTTGCACAATGCTTTCAGTAGCAAAGGCCCTTTCAATAGCACTTACAATAACTTCTTTCTTTTTCTTTGTCAAACCTTCTTGAACACCAGACGACTTTTCCCCCTTGGATTGATCTCCAGTTCTTGACTTGAGATCATTCCACAACTGTTCAAGCATATGTCTGTCCAGTTCACCAAACGTTCTTCCAGCCACTGGAGTTGTATCATTCACAATTTTTGTTAAGTGCCTGCACTTCCTTTTTAACAAATTCAACTTCTTTAGGCAAATGCTTTGGCAGCTCAGTGTTAACCATTCTCACAACTTCTGGCAACAGTCCATCTTGAATTGTTCAAAGAACAGACCCAGAAATCTCTTCAGTGATTTCTTTCAGCATACTGTGTCTGAACTTCTTAGCAACCTCATCACTGATGGTGCTAACAACTGCATTCTGATCAAGTGTTGGCCTACTCTCCAATGAACTCACCCTGGTAACCATTTTCTTAACCTCATCTGTCAGACCTGCCAGTGGTTGTACAATTTTACTTTCCACTGCAGTCTGAACAGAATTGACTAGCCTTTCTTCTAATCCCTGGACTGCCACTTTTATATTTTCAGAATTGTTATTGGTGGCCAGTACCAGTTCATCCAGCTTCTCAAAAACAAGCTTCTCATTCCCAGCAAACACATTCATTTCTGAAGCTAGATTATTTGATAATAAAGACTTGAAGTCAGAAATAACTGTAACACCCGACATTTAAAAATATGGGTTTTCAAAAATCTTTCACCTAACGGTGTTAAATTGCGGAAGTAAAGACTGTAAAAGTCAAAACCGATAAAAACATTTCGGTTTCTGCATTTAGTTGGTGTTACACGTCATATCAAACAATAGTTCAAATGAAAACCCAACGGTTGCCCAACATTAAACAACCGTTCACACATTATTACATATATTCGACATCAAAATGAAATGTAATCAAAAGTCTCCATAATAAGCAATTATGGGTAGCTAAGGAATCTGCATGCTTTCTACCCACGCCCTCACGTCCTGCATCTACAAGTCCTTCAAGCTAAACCTGAGGGAACAACCATATTAAAGAACAAGTGTTAGCTATAAGAATAGCTAAGTAAGATCACACTTAATTTAAAAGCATTTGTCTAATTAAAACATTTCGTCATTAATAGACAAACTCATTAGGCACAACACAAAACACACATAACTGCATATCAACTTCATATCAATTAGGATAATCATCCTAAATGTGCCTATCCTGCATTAGTTCACACATTGTCACACGTATCTTCGTTATCTGCATATAAGTGTGCCCTGCATCACACCCGACTAGATGATCAACCAAAAGACTAATCATCGTACGTCGTTAAGGAATGGCAAGCCAATCCAAGAGTAATCCGTATGTGGAGGTTGGTCAAACCCCTCGTATTACTCGCCCTGCATTATAAAGACCATGTTGCAAGGAGCCACCCAAGCAACAACTACGTCAACGTACTCGTCCGGCTAAGACTTGTACGGGTTAAGCTTAACACTTTCCCTGCATTATACTTACGAGCTCGATTTCACACATAATAGTTTAGGCAACACACATAACTGCATATCAACTTCATATCAATTAGGATAATCATCCTAAATGTGCCTATCCTGCATTAGTTCACACATTGTCACACGTATCTTCGTTATCTGCATATAAGTGTGCCCTGCATCACACCCGACTAGATGATCAACCAAAAGACTAATCATCGTACGTCGTTAAGGAATGGCAAGCCAATCCAAGAGTAATCCGTATGTGGAGGTTGGTCAAACCCCTCGTATTACTCGCCCTGCATTATAAAGACCATGTTGCAAGGAGCCACCCAAGCAACAACTACGTCAACGTACTCGTCCGGCTAAGACTTGTACGGGTTAAGCTTAACACTTTCCCTGCATTATACTTACGAGCTCGATTTCACACATAATAGTTTAGGCAACACACATAACTGCATATCAACTTCATATCAATTAGGATAATCATCCTAAATGTGCCTATCCTGCATTAGTTCACACATTGTCACACGTATCTTCGTTATCTGCATATAAGTGTGCCCTGCATCACACCCGACTAGATGATCAACCAAAAGACTAATCATCGTACGTCGTTAAGGAATGGCAAGCCAATCCAAGAGTAATCCGTATGTGGAGGTTGGTCAAACCCCTCGTATTACTCGCCCTGCATTATAAAGACCATGTTGCAAGGAGCCACCCAAGCAACAACTACGTCAACGTACTCGTCCGGCTAAGACTTGTACGGGTTAAGCTTAACACTTTCCCTGCATTATACTTACGAGCTCGATTTCACACATAATAAGACACTTCATAAATCTACATAAACTGTATAACAGTACCCTACATTGAACAATACTTCATTTCACTACATTAAGGTCTGCATTTCAGGTCTCATGGTCAACTACATATCCCATAATACCTCCCGTGTAACCCGAGATACCCACATATATCATAAGTTACCGTTAAGGAAGTTATAAGTATGAAACCTTTACTTGTTGAACCCTCAGCGTGACAAAAGTAGTGTATCTTACCTTGATACAGCTTAACAACAAGCTACAAGCACAATACAATGATGACTAGGTGTCTCCAATAACCTAGAACAAGTATAAGATCGAAAGATAAGCTAAACGACACTTTTTGTAAAATCTGGGCAGGTGGTGCGCCGCACCTTCCAAGTGGTGCGTCGCACCAAACCTCCAGAGAATTCAAATTAACTACGAGTGCGCCGCACCTACCCTTTGGTGCGTCGCACCAATCTTCCAGGGAATTTAGATTAATAGGTGCGCCGCACCTACCCTTTGGTGCGTCGCACCAATCTTCCAGGGAATTTAGATTAAGACCAGGTGCGCCGCACCAGCCCTTGGTGCGTCGCATATCGGGGTTCACCAAAAACCCAAACTGGGCTGTGGTGCGCCGCACCTACCCTTTGGTGCGTCGCACCAATCTTCCAGGGAATTTAGATTAAGACCAGGTGCGCCGCACCTACCCTTTGGTGCGTCGCACCAATCTTCCAGGGAATTTAGATTAAGACCAGGTGCGCCGCACCTACCCTTTGGTGCGTCGCACCAATCTTCCAGGGAATTTAGATTAAGACCAGGTGCGCCGCACCTACCCTTTGGTGCGTCGCACCAATCTTCCAGGGAATTTAGATTAAGACCAGGTGCGCCGCACCTACCCTTTGGTGCGTCGCACCAATCTTCCAGGGAATTTAGATTAAGACCAGGTGCGCCGCACCTACCCTTTGGTGCGTCGCACCAATCTTCCAGGGAATTTAGATTAAGACCAGGTGCGCCGCACCTACCCTTTGGTGCGTCGCACCAATCTTCCAGGGAATTTAGATTAAGACCAGGTGCGCCGCACCTACCCTTTGGTGCGTCGCACCAATCTTCCAGGGAATTTAGATTAAGACCAGGTGCGCCGCACCTACCCTTTGGTGCGTCGCACCAATCTTCCAGGGAATTTAGATTAAGACCAGGTGCGCCGCACCTACCCTTTGGTGCGTCGCACCAATCTTCCAGGGAATTTAGATTAAGACCAGGTGCGCCGCACCTACCCTTTGGTGCGTCGCACCAATCTTCCAGGGAATTTAGATTAAGACCAGGTGCGCCGCACCTACCCTTTGGTGCGTCGCACCAATCTTCCAGGGAATTTAGATTAAGACCAGGTGCGCCGCACCTACCCTTTGGTGCGTCGCACCAATCTTCCAGGGAATTTAGATTAAGACCAGGTGCGCCGCACCTACCCTTTGGTGCGTCGCACCAATCTTCCAGGGAATTTAGATTAAGACCAGGTGCGCCGCACCTACCCTTTGGTGCGTCGCACCAATCTTCCAGGGAATTTAGATTAAGACCAGGTGCGCCGCACCTACCCTTTGGTGCGTCGCACCAATCTTCCAGGGAATTTAGATTAAGACCAGGTGCGCCGCACCTACCCTTTGGTGCGTCGCACCAATCTTCCAGGGAATTTAGATTAAGACCAGGTGCGCCGCACCTACCCTTTGGTGCGTCGCACCAATCTTCCAGGGAATTTAGATTAAGACCAGGTGCGCCGCACCTACCCTTTGGTGCGTCGCACCAATCTTCCAGGGAATTTAGATTAAGACCAGGTGCGCCGCACCTACCCTTTGGTGCGTCGCACCAATCTTCCAGGGAATTTAGATTAAGACCAGGTGCGCCGCACCTACCCTTTGGTGCGTCGCACCAATCTTCCAGGGAATTTAGATTAAGACCAGGTGCGCCGCACCTACCCTTTGGTGCGTCGCACCAATCTTCCAGGGAATTTAGATTAAGACCAGGTGCGCCGCACCTACCCTTTGGTGCGTCGCACCAATCTTCCAGGGAATTTAGATTAAGACCAGGTGCGCCGCACCTACCCTTTGGTGCGTCGCACCAATCTTCCAGGGAATTTAGATTAAGACCAGGTGCGCCGCACCTACCCTTTGGTGCGTCGCACCAATCTTCCAGGGAATTTAGATTAAGACCAGGTGCGCCGCACCTACCCTTTGGTGCGTCGCACCAATCTTCCAGGGAATTTAGATTAAGACCAGGTGCGCCGCACCTACCCTTTGGTGCGTCGCACCAATCTTCCAGGGAATTTAGATTAAGACCAGGTGCGCCGCACCTACCCTTTGGTGCGTCGCACCAATCTTCCAGGGAATTTAGATTAAGACCAGGTGCGCCGCACCTACCCTTTGGTGCGTCGCACCAATCTTCCAGGGAATTTAGATTAAGACCAGGTGCGCCGCACCTACCCTTTGGTGCGTCGCACCAATCTTCCAGGGAATTTAGATTAAGACCAGGTGCGCCGCACCTACCCTTTGGTGCGTCGCACCAATCTTCCAGGGAATTTAGATTAAGACCAGGTGCGCCGCACCTACCCTTTGGTGCGTCGCACCAATCTTCCAGGGAATTTAGATTAAGACCAGGTGCGCCGCACCTACCCTTTGGTGCGTCGCACCAATCTTCCAGGGAATTTAGATTAAGACCAGGTGCGCCGCACCTACCCTTTGGTGCGTCGCACCAATCTTCCAGGGAATTTAGATTAAGACCAGGTGCGCCGCACCTACCCTTTGGTGCGTCGCACCAATCTTCCAGGGAATTTAGATTAAGACCAGGTGCGCCGCACCTACCCTTTGGTGCGTCGCACCAATCTTCCAGGGAATTTAGATTAAGACCAGGTGCGCCGCACCTACCCTTTGGTGCGTCGCACCAATCTTCCAGGGAATTTAGATTAAGACCAGGTGCGCCGCACCTACCCTTTGGTGCGTCGCACCAATCTTCCAGGGAATTTAGATTAAGACCAGGTGCGCCGCACCTACCCTTTGGTGCGTCGCACCAATCTTCCAGGGAATTTAGATTAAGACCAGGTGCGCCGCACCTACCCTTTGGTGCGTCGCACCAATCTTCCAGGGAATTTAGATTAAGACCAGGTGCGCCGCACCTACCCTTTGGTGCGTCGCACCAATCTTCCAGGGAATTTAGATTAAGACCAGGTGCGCCGCACCTACCCTTTGGTGCGTCGCACCAATCTTCCAGGGAATTTAGATTAAGACCAGGTGCGCCGCACCTACCCTTTGGTGCGTCGCACCAATCTTCCAGGGAATTTAGATTAAGACCAGGTGCGCCGCACCTAGCCTTTGGTGCGTCGCACCAATCTTCCAGGGAATTTAGATTAAGACCAGGTGCGCCTCATATTACACACATTTATACTATATTGACATTTAGGCTTACAAGCCTCACACATAACACACATTAGCTACATATAAACATTAAATCTAAAATAGACTTAACGACACACACAATATTGACTTAACGGCATTAGTCAACTAGTAAAGAAAAGTTTGGGATGTTACAATTACCTCCCCCTTAAGAGGATTCCGTCCCCGGAATCTCTTCATTAAGGAACAACTCGGGATACTTTTCCTTCATTACTGCTTCAGTTTCCCACGTTAAGCTTTCTCCATGGTTATGCTTCCACTTTATCAACACGAGGTCAATCACTTTTCGGCGTAACTTCTTTTGCTTTCTTCCAAGTATCGCTACTGGTTCGTCTACTATTCTCTTCATTGGGTCAATACTCACGTCTTTAATAGGAATCACACTTGACTCCTCAGCTAAACATTTCCTCAAGTAGGATACATGGAAAGTGTTGTGAATTCCATCCAATTCTGGAGGTAATTCCAACTGATATGCCACGTCTTTAATGCGTTTCACAACTTTAAAAGGTCCAATGAAACGTGGACTCAACTTTCCCTTCTTTCCAAATCGAATAACTCCTTTCCAAGGTGATACTTTCAGCATCACTAAATCACCAACATTAAACTCAATCGGTCTCCTTTTCTTATCTGCATAAGTTTTCTGCCTTTCTCTTGCCACACGCAAAGCTTCTTTAGCTACATTAACCTTTTCAGAGGTAATTTCAATAATTTCGGGACCGGTCAACTGCTTTTCACCGGGCTCCATCCAACAACTTGGAGTCCTACACCTTCTTCCATATAACATCTCAAATGGTGGCATTCCAATGCTTGCATGGTGACTATTGTTGTAAGCAAACTCAATCATCCTTAAATGATCATCCCATGCTCCACCGTATTCAAGTACACACGTTCTCAACATATCCTCCAAGGTTTGAATGGTTCTCTCACTTTGCCCATCGGTTTGGGGATGATAGGCGGTACTCAAATTTATTCTACTACCCAACTCCCGTTGGAGACCCTTCCAAAAGTTTGACACAAACCTCGAGTCTCGATCCGAAACAATAGATAAAGGAACTCCATGTTTCGCAACTACTTCATCAATATACATCTTTGCCATCTTCGTTAAAGGCACATCTTGTCGGGTAGCTAGAAAATGAGCACTCTTCGTCAATCTATCTACAATTACCCATATCATATCATTCCCTTTCGGCGTTTTAGGTAGCTTCGTTACAAAGTCCATGGTAATATGATCCCATTTCCACTCGGGAATGTCTAGTTGATGCAACAAACCATACGGCTTTTGATGGTCCGTTTTCACACGTGCACACGTCAAACACTTTGCTACAAAATGAGCTACTTCTCCTTTAATATCCGGCCACCAATAAATCGGCTTCAAATCTGCATACATTTTGGTGACACCGGGATGAACCGAATATCTACTTCTATGGGCTTCCTCAAGGATCAATTCTCGGTTACCACCAAGCAATGGCACCCAAATTCGACCCTTGTATGTTTTGAACCCACGGCTATTAGTCTCCATCACAAGACGTTTCTTCTTTCCAATACTTTCATTGTCAATGTTATCCTTCATCAATGCCCTCACTTGTGCTTCCTTAATTCGATCAAGTAGCCCCGACTTGGCTTGAACTTGCATGCTCATCAACTTACAAGAAGAACTTTGCACCTTCCTACTTAGTGCATCCGCCACTACATTGGCTTTACCCGGATGGTATTTGATCTCACAATCATAATCCTTAAGTAATTCCATCCACCTCCTTTGTCTCACGTTCATCTCCTTTTGATTAAAGACATACTGCAAACTTTTATGATCGGTAAACAAAGTGCATTTTGTACCATAAAGGTAATGTCTCCACAATTTTAATGCAAATACAACTGCTGCCAATTCAAGATCATGGGTAGGGTAATTCTTCTCATGTGGTTTCAACTGGCGGGAAGCATAGGCGATCACCTTGTCCCTCTGCATCAGTACACAACCCAAACCCGTGATAGATGCATCACTATACACAATCAAATCATCGGTACCTTCAGGTAAGGCAAGTATAGGAGCTTCACACAACTTCTTCTTCAACGTTTGAAATGCATTCTCCTGCTTATCGGTCCACTCAAACTTTACTCCTTTCTTCGTTAGTTCAGTCATAGGCTTGGCTATTCGGGAGAAATCCTGAATGAACCTTCTATAATATCCCGCCAAACCAAGAAAACTTTTAATCTCAGTAGGAGTCTTTGGCTGCTCCCACTTTGAAACAGCTTCAATCTTTGAAGGATCTACTTTAATACCTTCTGATGAGATAACATGACCAAGAAACTGCACCTCTCGAAGCCAAAACTCACATTTAGAAAACTTGGCATACAACTTCTTCTCCCTCAACACCTCCAAAACTGCTTTCAAGTGCTCACGGTGCTCATCTTCTGACTTAGAATAGATCAAAATATCGTCAATAAACACAATAACAAAATGATCTAGAAAGGGACGGCATACCCGATTCATTAAATCCATAAACGCGGCTGGAGCATTAGTCAACCCAAATGGCATGACCAAAAACTCATAATGACCATATCTAGTCCGGAAAGCTGTCTTTGCTACATCCTCCTTCTTAACCTTCAATTGATGATAACCGGACCGTAAGTCTATCTTTGAAAAATATGAAGCACCATGTAATTGATCAAAGAGATCATCAATTCGCGGAAGAGGATATTTATTCTTAACCGTTCGCTTATTCAACTCACGGTAGTCTATGCACATGCGCATAGATCCATCCTTCTTTTTAACAAAGAGAACCGGAGCTCCCCAAGGCGAGGAACTAGGTTGTATGAAACCTTTGTCAAGTAATTCCTGAAGTTGGGACATTAACTCTTTCATTTCTGTAGGAGCTAATCGGTAAGGTGCTTTAGCAACAGGTGTAGCACCGGGAATAAGATCTATCTGAAAAGTAACTTCACGGTTAGGAGGGATACCGGGAAGATCTTCGGGAAACACATCGGGAAAATCGGATACTACATCAACACTAGCAATAGAAGGCTTCTCCTTTCTCACATCAATAACATAGGCCAAGAAATGACTCTTATTCTTCCTTATACATTTAATAGCCTTCATCATACTAATGATCTTTATTCCCCCTCTCTTCTTATCTCCATAAACCGTTACCACATTACCATCGGATGTAGGAAACCGAATAATCTTTTGGGAACACAAAATATTAGCTTCATTTCTAGACAACCAATCCATACCAATCACTACATCAAAACCGGCTAAAGTAGTAGGCAATAGCTGGACCGGAAACAAACGACCTTCAATCTCAATGTCACAATCATCATAACCCACACGTATATCACTAACCGTACCATTAGCAATTTCCACCTCTATCGAGCAATCTAAAGGGGTAGTGACTCTTCCTAGCTTAGGAGCAAATAAAGTAGACACAAACGACCTATTTGCACCCGAATCAAATAAAACAGAAGCAGGTTTTGAATTAACAAGGAAAGTACCACTTACCACCTCGTCGTTGTTCTTAGCATCATCAACAGTCATTTGCAAGGCTCTCACTTTTGTTGCTGAAGTAGCTGCTTTCTTCCCGTCATTCTTCATTTGTGGGCAATCGGCAATAAGATGACCCGTTTCTTGACACTTGTAGCAACGAACCTTGTCCCTACATTCTGTTGCAAGATGTCCCGACTTTCCACACTTATGACACCTTCTTGTCTTGTCAGAACATTGGCCTTCATGAACACTCTTGCAAAAAGCACACCAAGACCCATTCTTCTTTTTATCTTTGTCACCACTTGAGCTAGAATTCCCACGAAACTTCTTATTATTGTTATTAGATGACCAATTTGACCCTCTTTTGAACCCTGCTTTCTTGTCATCAACCTTCACCACAACTTTCTCACTTTTGAAGTCATCATCCAACCTCTTTGACTCCTTAATAGCCGCCGATAAAGTCACATGTTGTCTACATAATCCACGATAATTAACGGGAAGACCATCACAATAAGCCTCAATTTGGTCCTCCTGCCTTCGAACCAAGTGTCCAACAAACTTCAACTTCTCCATAAACGAGTGTGCATAATCAGAAATTGCACCGGGTTTAGCAACCAACGATCTAAACTCCTTTTCAATTAACCTTAACTCACGCGTTCCCACATACTCCTCTAGAAACTTCTCCTTAAATGTTCCCCAAGGCATAACTGCAAGTACCTCAGGAGCCATAGACACTGTAGTAGCCCTCCACCAATTACGGGCATTCTTCTTCAACATCCTACTAGCACACAAAACCTTCATATCATCCGGACAATAGCAAGATGCAAAAACTACCTCAATGTCCTCGATCCACTCCATAGCACCCACTGCATTTTGGGTACCATCAAACTCCTTGGCACCACATTTCTGAAAACTTTCATATTTGAAGTTATTAACACGAGGTGCATTAACAACTCCAAGTCCTCCACCATTAACTTCATTAACACCCACGGCTGCCATGGATGGTTCAACACTTTGGGAGGGATTAGAGTAATTCCCTTCCGAACGCTCACCCCTTTGTTCACTCCCAATCCTTTCTGCATTTCTTTCAGCCCTCAATTGAGCTAACTCCTCTTCATTTCTCATTAAGAGAGCTCGGATAGCTCTCAATTCTTCATGTAATTGGGCTTGATTGGGAACCTGCTCTATTACCGGGTTTGCCCTATCCACTTCAGAGGCGGTTGGTGGATCACCAAGACGGCGATTTTGTGCACGGGGTGGCCTTTGCTCTACTTCATTTCCAGCACCGTTTCCATTAGGAGGAATACCACCACCATTTCCTCCTGCTCTCTGGTTACTAGCTCTAGTGTTTGCCATTAACTCTACAAAGCAACGACGACGGTTAGCAAGAGTTAAAGAGTGACTACATATGTTAAGGCTCTACTACATATAACTACATTACCACACACAATAAACAAGCCTTAAATCACACTCTCACTCACTCCCCAACCCGTCCTAGAGCATTCCACCTCATTAGCTAGGCATCCTACTTAAGCCTAACCTACTTCTCATCGGTCTAAGTCCAAAATCCTACGGCATAAGTCGAATTTTGGTTCACTTAAACCAATTCTCTGATACCAACTTGTAACACCCGACATTTAAAAATATGGGTTTTCAAAAATCTTTCACCTAACGGTGTTAAATTGCGGAAGTAAAGACTGTAAAAGTCAAAACCGATAAAAACATTTCGTCATTAATAGACAAACTCATTAGGCACAACACAAAACACACATAACTGCATATCAACTTCATATCAATTAGGATAATCATCCTAAATGTGCCTATCCTGCATTAGTTCACACATTGTCACACGTATCTTCGTTATCTGCATATAAGTGTGCCCTGCATCACACCCGACTAGATGATCAGCCAAAAGACTAATCATCGTACGTCGTTAAGGAATGGCAAGCCAATCCAAGAGTAATCCGTATGTGGAGGTTGGTCAAACCCCTCGTATTACTCGCCCTGCATTATATAGAGCTCATTTCACACATAACATTACAACACACATAACTGCATATCAACTTCATATCAATTAGGATAATCATCCTAAATGTGCCTATCCTGCATTAGTTCACACATTGTCACACGTATCTTCGTTATCTGCATATAAGTGTGCCCTGCATCACACCCGACTAGATGATCAACCAAAAGACTAATCATCGTACGTCGTTAAGGAATGGCAAGCCAATCCAAGAGTAATCCGTATGTGGAGGTTGGTCAAACCCCTCGTATTACTCGCCCTGCATTATATTTACGAGCTCGATTTCACACATAATAGTTTAGGCAACACACATAACCTAAACATAATCACACATTACCTTCATTTCGTTTGGGCCCTTAAACGTGCAAGTGACATGGCAACCTACCAAGTCTAGTGAGCTAGGTGTACAAGCCATGTAGTATGCATAAGTCACACAACAACTTCATTTCTACATTTCACACATAATAAGACACACATAACTGCATATCAACTTCATATCAATTAGGATAATCATCCTAAATGTGCCTATCCTGCATTAGTTCACACATTGTCACACGTATCTTCGTTATCTGCATATAAGTGTGCCCTGCATCACACCCGACTAGATGATCAACCAAAAGACTAATCATCGTACGTCGTTAAGGAATGGCAAGCCAATCCAAGAGTAATCCGTATGTGGAGGTTGGTCAAACCCCTCGTATTACTCGCCCTGCATTATAAAGACCATGTTGCAAGGAGCCACCCAAGCAACAACTACGTCAACGTACTCGTCCGGCTAAGACTTGTACGGGTTAAGCTTAACACTTTCCCTGCATTATACTTACGAGCTCGATTTCACACATAATAGTTTAGGCAACACACATAACCTAAACATAATCACACATTATCTTCATTTCGTTTGGGCCCTTAAACGTGCAAGTGACATGGCAACCTACCAAGTCTAGTGAGCTAGGTGTACAAGCCATGTAGTATGCATAAGTCACACAACAACTTCATTTCTACATTTCACACATAATAAGACACTTCATAAATCTACATAAACTGTATAACAGTACCCTACATTGAACAATACTTCATTTCACTACATTAAGGTCTGCATTTCAGGTCTCATGGTCAACTACATATCCCATAATACCTCCCGTGTAACCCGAGATACCCACATATATCATAAGTTACCGTTAAGGAAGTTATAAGTATGAAACCTTTGCTTGTTGAACCCTCAGCGTGACAAAAGTAGTGTATCTTACCTTGATACAGCTTAACAACAAGCTACAAGCACAATACAATGATGACTAGGTGTCTCCAATAACCTAGAACAAGTATAAGATCGAAAGATAAGCTAAACGACACTTTTTGTAAAATCTGGGCAGGTGGTGCGCCGCACCTTCCAAGTGGTGCGTCGCACCAAACCTCCAGAGAATTCAAATTAACTACGAGTGCGCCGCACCTACCCTTTGGTGCGTCGCACAAAACCATCAGAAAAATCTTATCAACAATAGGTGCGCCGCACCTACCCTTTGGTGCGTCGCACCAATCTTCCAGGGAATTTAGATTAAGACCAGGTGCGCCGCACCAGCCCTTGGTGCGTCGCATATCGGGGTTCACCAAAAACCCAAACTGGGCTGTGGTGCGCCGCACCACTCCTTTGGTGCGCCGCACCACTCCTTTGGTGCGCCGCACCTGGGGTGCAGACCAGCAAATCAATTTTTTTTGTTTTTTGATCAAACGATTTCCATACGAACCCATACCCCAAATCCAACCTGGGGCCTAAAATTAACCCTTTTTAATTGCCCTTTCATCATCTTTAACCATCCTATTAATCCTTTAATCCTTTACATCATAAATCAATCGTTTAATCACCCAAATAACATGAAATCGGTGAACGTTTAATCTAATAACCCAACCCAAACCCTTATGGCCTGGATTAAGACTAATATAAGACTCAAACAATCATATCTCAAAAGAGGAACACCTATATTACCTGTATTAGGTGATAAAGATCCAAGATCTAAGCAATGCACGATCGATTTGGCTCCAAAACGAATAGATCTAGCGAGAACTTGAGGGGAAGGGAAGGGATCAGCTAGGGCTTGTTTAGGAGGAAGAAAATCTGCATAATGGCTCTCTAATGACAACCCCTAAGCCTCTAAACCCGTTTTTAACTTTGCACACATGTCAAAACTAGCCCCTAAGCTTCCTAATCCTTCATTATTGGTCACTAACTACTTTATTGACCATATACATCATTAATCCTTCATTAAATGTCACTACATAGACATTGATCTTCATATTACACACATTTATACTATATTGACATTTAGGCTTACAAGCCTCACACATAACACACATTAGCTACATATAAACATTAAATCTAAAATAGACTTAACGACACACACAATATTGACTTAACGGCATTAGTCAACTAGTAAAGAAAAGTTTGGGATGTTACAATAACCTGGGATGAAGACTGGAGTGATCTCTCCAGGTCCGCCACCTTACTTAAAAGGCCTTGGACCTCGGCTGAAGACGAAGTGGAGAGACCACTGGGAGGTTCAAGATTTGAAGCCATTCTGGTCATGAAAGGTACTTGTGTCCAGACCTCTTCAGAAGTAGTTTCAGCAGTTACAACTGTTGATTCCAGCACACGTGGTTCAGATAAGTCAACTGCGGTTTCAAGTGGTGGGGGTTGAGATTGTGAAATTTGAATTGTTGGTGGAGTGAAGTATGAAGTGGTTTGTGTAATTGAAGGTGGTGGTGGTGGTGTGGTGAAGTGGAGGTGGTGGTTGTGGTGTGGGGTGGTGGTGGTGGTGGCATATTGGATTCTGGTGGAGGTGGTGGCATTT
The DNA here is from genome assembly GCA_034093135.1 of Erigeron breviscapus. Taxonomy (NCBI): domain Eukaryota; kingdom Viridiplantae; phylum Streptophyta; class Magnoliopsida; order Asterales; family Asteraceae; genus Erigeron; species Erigeron breviscapus. The sequence continues at coordinate 49,300,776 of CM067172.1, forward strand.
CTGGTAGACGCTCTATCTCTACTACATCATCTCCAAGAAAACTCATGTCAGTGTCAAAGTTATGACTTTCTGACATGGGTGAATCAGCTTCATCCCAAAAGGTTTCACCAACAGTCTGATCACCAGTCTGTTCACCAGCTTCAACATTCAAATCGATCTGAGCCTCTTGCTCACCAGTTACTTGTTCATCAGCCTGAACATCTTGTTCTATCTGCTCATCAGTCTGTACATTCTCAATCTGCTCAACAGCCTGTACAACAGTCTCTGTCTGCTCAACAACTTGTACATTTTCAACCTGTTCAACATTCTCTTCTGGTTCAAAAATTGGAGACCCATCTAAATTCATAACATCACCTGGATGTCTTTCTGGATTCACCTGAACACCATCTCTCATCAGACGCCTATTTGATCTTGGTCGTCTGGAAGGTTCAACATTTAGTTGTTGACCTTCAAGAGCCACTTGTCTTATGGGTTGTACAGCTTCTATAATTTGAACATCTTGGTCACCAGAGGGTCCTTCACCAACTTGACCTCTACCTGGAGCCACTTCTACTTCTTCCCTTTGAAAAGAGAGCATGGACTGAGGAATATCTACCTCATTCAGTGGAGATCTTAGGTTGGTCAGATCCCTCATATACTCACTCACAGAAAAATGAGTAGTTTCATAATCGTACTGGTCTCCTAGAGCGCTTTTAAACAACAGTGAAAGAAAACGGATATATGGAACAAAGGCTTTTCTACCTTTCACTTTAAGACGCTCTACCAGATCATCAAACAAGATCTGAGCAAAATCCACTCTATAACCAAACCAGAGGCAGTAGGCAATCTGGAGATAAGTCTGATTTATCTGGTCCAACCCTTCAGAACTGCCTCCCAAACATTCAACAATATGCGTGAAGAAGAATCTCCATGAGTCTGTCAGTCTGCTCATGTAGACTGTTCCCTTCCTGGATAGCTGGCCATGCTCATCCATAATTTCTGCGTGCCCCATCAATCTGCATACTTCCCTGAAATTTATACCAGAGGGAAGTTCGATGGGCAACTCATTCTGTTCAAAATAATTCAATTGTAGAACAGACCTGAGTAAACTAACAGAGAAACTCAAGGATCTGGTACCTCCCTTGAGAGTATAAGTAATTGATGAAGTTTCATCATTATAAATTGCAGAGTACCAGAATTCACATAGATAATCGTGGTACATCCTCCCTGGATTTAGGGTCAATGCACCATATAGAGGACATGAGAGAAAAAATGTATTTAATCTCCCAATAACGGATTAGGCATTATGAACACTGGAAAGTGAAAGTCTGGCCATCCAGTTATTCATATTTATCCTTATGGCCTTAGCTTCAAGAGTAATATGAGGTGCCTTTTCAATATTAGCAACCGGAGCATATTCTGCAGCAAGCAGATTTTTAGGAGAGTTAGATTGTCTTGGTGCCATTTTATGATGAATAGATGAAGATGAAATTGAATATTTAGGGTTTTGATGAAGATTTGATAAAGAATTGAATGGAAATGGAGTAAATATGAGAGATGATTATGATTGGAATTGAATGAACAAATTAAATGAAGGAATTTGAAAGGATTTGGGAGTAAATATGTTCGAAGTAAATGCAAATCAAATTGAAAGTGGGTATATATAGGAGAGAGAATGTGAAACTCAAACGGTTAATTTGAAATTATCAAATAAAATTTTGATCGGGTTCTGAGATCCGCATTAATTACATCACATCACACATAAATGTGTGACGATTTACAGCCCACAAACAGTATCAAGTTGCACTTTTTGTCTTCCCAAGGTAAAAATACCATCATTTCTTTGAAAAATTTACATGCCACATAGATAATAAGATAAATATCTTCTCAAAAAGATTTTGCATACGTGGCACGCACAATGACCAAGTATTAAAAATATTATGACTGACATATCAATGCATCTGGAGGTTGACTGGACACTCCAGTATCACTGGTGGATTAGTCCAGTGAAGCATGCACTGATGGTACACTGGAGGGACACTGCAGTAAAGTACCAGTGAAAACCATTTTGAAAGAGACTGGTAACCTCAAACATGCACGTCAACTAATACAGACAAATGAGAGGGACACATTTACAAGAAGACAAAAAGTCACCTCAAACATGCACTTCAACCTTTCTAACCAGTGAGAGGGACACATTTACAAAGTACCAGTAATATTTTCTGAATAGTTTGTCCAGTGAGAAAATAATTTAATAAATTCCCCCTGAACTTAAAACATTTTTAAGAGCAAAAATATCTTTCAAGTCTTTCCCCCTGGAATGTTGATCCAGAAATCTATTAATGTAAAGATAGTACACAACGGCGTTCAATATCTGAGCAGTCATAAATTTATAAATCTTTAAATCAAAGATCCTTAGTAGTACACAATGGCGTTCAATACCAAGGTTCCAGATTTAAGGGTTTAACATTCTCAACTCACCAACAAGATATTCAAAAGTTTTGACATCCAGAGGTTTAGTAAAATGTCAGCGAGTTGTTTGTCCGTGGGAATAAAATGGAGTTCAATGTTGTTTTTCATAATATGATCACGAATGAAGTGATACCTGAGATCAATGTGCTTCGTCTTGGAGTGCATGACTGGATTGTTCGAGATAGCGATGGCACTGGTATTATCACAAAAGATTGGGGTCTTTGAATACTTAATACCATAATCAAGCAACTGGTTCTTCATCCAGAGTATCTGAGCACAGCAACTGGCTGCAGATACGTATTCAGCTTCAGCAGTGGACAATGAAACTGAATTTGCTTCTTACTGGTCCAGCTGACCAGTTTGCCACCAAGGAAATGACAACCACCAGTAGTGGATTTCCTGTCTATCTTACAACCTGCATGATCTGAATCTGAATAACCCATTAGATCCATGCCTGAGCCTTTGGGATACCAAAGACCCAAACTGGGGACACCCTTAAGGTACTTCAGTATGCGCTTTACAGCAAGCATATGAGATTCCTTTGGATTAGACTGATATCTAGCACATAAACATGTTGAAAACATAATATCTGGTCTACTGGCAGTTAAATACATCAGTGAACCAACCATGCCTCTATAGACAGTGGTGTTCACTGGTTTACCATCTGGATCTGAGTCCAGTGTCAGAGGTGCAGAAATTGGAGTGGGTTTAGATGGCGAAGAGTTCATATCATATTTCTTTAAAAGATCTCTAACATATTTTTCCTGATTAATAAAAATGCCATCTTTGTTTTGTTTAATCTGGAGTCCAAGAAAATACGTTAATTCACCCATCAAACTCATTTCATATTCAGTTGACATTATTTTAGAAAATTTCTTGCACATGTTTTCATCAGTAGACCCAAAAATAATATCATCAACATAAATTTGTACCATTAACAGATTACCTTTTTCATGAAGAATAAATAAGGTATTGTCAATTGCACCTCTTTTGAAACCATTTTTCAATAAATGTTTAGTCAGAGTGTCATACCAGGCACGTGGGGCTTGTCTGAGGCCATAAAGCGCTTTGTCCAGACGATATACCCAATGTGGATGCTTTTCATCAACGAAATCTGGTGGTTGTCTGACATAAACCTCTTCTTCAAGCTTTCCATTCAAGAAAGCACTCTTTACATCCATCTGGTAGACCTTGAACTGATGATGAGCAGCGAATGCTAAAAATATTCTGATCGCTTCAAGTCTAGCCACTGAAGCAAATGATTCATCAAAATCGAAATCTGACTGGCAGTAGCCTTGTGCTACCAGTCTGGCCTTGTTTCTGATTACGTGGCCATCTTCATCTACCTTATTCCTGAAGACCCATCTTGTTCCAATTGTTTCTTTCTTTTCAACTGGGAAAATAACCAGGTACCAAACCTTGTTCCTTTCAAACTGGTGAAGCTCTTCTTGCATAGCAGTCACCCAGCTTGGATCTTCTTCTTACGAACTGGTTCCAAGTCAGAATGACTGGAAACTTCTTCAGGTGAATCTTTGCAGTTAATGGGATTAGATTCACCGAAGATAATTGGAATTACTGGCGGAGAATCAAGGGCAGGTTTTTTATTGATTGCATTATTTGATTCATCAAAAGTAACATGTATGGACTCTTGTACCTTCTCCAGTCTCTTGTTGTAGACTCTGAAGGCTTTGCGAATGGCTGAATATCTTAAGAAATATCCTTCATCTGCTTTGGCATCAAATTTGCCTAACTGAGTGGAGTCGTTCAGGATGTAAACTCGACATCCAAAAACGTGAAAATAACCAATATTTGGTTTTCTATTTCTCAATATTTCATAGGAAGTCTTCTTGTGTCGCTTCACGTACACTGATCGATTCTGGGTGTGGCAAGCAGTTGCAATTGTTTCAGCCCAGAAACTGGTAGGAAGACCAGATTCAGCTAGCATACTCCTGGCAGCTTCTATCGGTGTTCAATTTTTCCTTACTACCACTCCATTCTGTTCTGGAGTGCGTGCTGACGAGAAGTTCTGGGAGACGCCAGTGTCAGTACAGAATTTCTTCAGAGTTGCATTCTGGAATTCTGTTCCATTGTCACTTCTTAACTGACACACCTTTCGCTTATGCTTCAGTTCAATCTGCTTGATAAGAGAGATGATTTCAGCAGCAGCTTCACTTTTAGACCTGAGAAAGACCACCCAACATTATCTGGAGAATTCATCTACGATCACCAGGGTGTATCTTTTACCAGCACGAGTCTGAACATTCACTGGACCAAAGAGGTCCATATGAAGCATGTGAAGTGGTTCAGTAATGCTGAAGTTCTGTCTGGTCTTGAAACTGGCACGTTTCTGCTTTCCCATCTCACATCCTGGACATGGCCTTTCCTTTTTGAAGGAAACTGAAGGTATCCCATCTGCCAGTTGTTTTCTAGACAACTTAATAATATTTTTGAAATTTAAATGGGATAACCTTTTATGCCATAACCAGTTTGTGTCTTCATCAACTTGAGTATAGAAACATTGTTCTGAAGAAGAGCTTTCCATATCCATCACATACACGTTCCCTTTTTTGGGAGCAATCAATACTACCTTCCCGTCCTTGTTGAATACAATGACATGAACAATATTGAATAGAACTTGATAGCCATCATCACACAGTTGACTTACACTGATCAGGTTATATTTCAAACCATTCACATATGCAACACGTCTGAATTTGACTTGTCCATTGTTCAGAACACCATACCCCTCAGTCTTTCCACAACCATCATTTCCAAAAGTAATTGAGGGTCCATCAGAAATGATGAATTCCTCCAGCAGGGTCTTACGTCCGATCATTGTCCTGCCAGCTGCACTGTCAAGATACCAGGTATGCTTCTTTCGATCGCCCTGCACATCCACCAGATATATCAGTTAGATTTGGGAACCCATCGACTGATGGGTTCACTGGATCCTCCCTTATGGATCCCTGGGGGTTTCTGGTTTAGTTCACTTTCTTCAACAGTAGTTTTTGTTGAAAACACTACTGGAGTTGATAGTTTAGAAACCTTTTTCTTTTTCTCAATTAAAGGAATATTTTTCTCTTTCTTAGAAAAAGGTTTGGTATTTTGTATAGGGCCAGATGAAGTACCCTCAAAGTTGTTTAATCTTGCATGACAGCTTTGAACCTGACGAGCCAGTAGTTGAAACTGGCTCTCCAACCTTAACAAAATAGATTCTTCAGATGAAACCTGAGCCTTTCCAGTTGACTGGACTTTTGGCTTAGGAAGAGAATTGTTCTTTTTCCTTTGAACCTGGGGTTCATTAGAAACAGTCTGAGGCAAAGGTTTATGCTTATTGACCTTTTTAACTACAACAGTCATCTGGGATGCTCCAGTCTTAACCTCTGAAAGTTGAACTGGTATTATACAAGATTTTGGGGTAGAAGGTACATCATATATGGTACTTGGTTTAACCTCCTTTGGTAACCGGTCAATTACTGGTATTAATGCTGCAACATGAGTATTCCCATCCAGATATGCACGTTTTTGGGATGGAAATTGGTTTACTCCAGCATCATATGGCTTTCTTGTTTCAAGCCATGATTGAATAACCTGTTTTTCTTTTTGCAAAATTATTTCCAGGTCATGTTTTTCTTGAACCAGTTGTTCAGTTACCAGAACTTGTGCTTGAAATGCCAGTTCAATATCTTGAAGTTCTTTTAATTTTGATTTTAAAGCAGCTATTTCAGAGGAATCTGTTTCTAAGCCATTTAGACTGTCAAATCTAACAGTTTCCACAAAAATTAAATCAGATCTTAGAGCTTCAGCAATGTCCAATTTAAGTTCAGGATCAGTTTCATTATCATAATCACTAACCTTTTTAATAACAATGTCTACCCATCGACCAGATGTGACATCATCCTTCACCAGATGCTCTTGATCTGCCAGAGCCATAAAACAACAGTCTCTTTCCCCTTCTTCATCGACTGACGAATCATCAGAGGGAACCCATGCTTCTTCAGTGGTTGCTATCATGCATTTATTATTATCTTCCATTTGTTTAGACAAGAGAGCAATTTGAGCCTTAAGCTTTTTGTATTTCAACTTATAGCTATCATCAGGCTTGTTATAAGAAGCAGTTGGACCAGACTGAGAGACAAACTGACTGGACTTGCACTCTTTCATGAAATGACCTTTTCTGCCACACTTAAAGCATGTCAGATTGGTCTTGTCAGTGGAAGAACTGGGTGCATGTTGTCCAGTGGGCCTATTTGCTCTGGCCTTAAAATGGTTAAACGTTTTGGCCATCATTGCAACCAGATCATCACTGTCAGTTTCATCACAGTCTGGAGAGATATCATTACAGACTCCAGAATCCATTAGTTCAGACATCATCTTCTTCATAGAAAATACATTCTCAGAAGATATTAATGCCGCACAAGGTGGTACAGTATTAGTGACCACTGTGGAACTACTGGAAGCATGATTAAAAGAATCTTTTTCTGCCTCAATCCTTTGGGCTTGATTTTCTTCAGTGAATCTGAAGGCTCCATACAATGTTGACAAAGTATGGGAATGCAAGGTTTTACCTTGCCTCAAGACCAGAATCATGTGAGACCATTTTGTTGGTTGAATATCACAAAATTTCTCCAAAAGTATATCATTGTCTTTATCAACCCCTAGTCGTCTTAACTGGTTAATAATACTCATAAATCTGGTGTAAGTACCAGTAACAGACTCATTGGGGAGAGCAAAAAATGACTCATACTTTTTGTTTAAGTAGACTTTTCTGGTAACAATAGTATTATCACCTCCCTCATGTTGGTTCACCAGTTCATCCCACATGCTTTTGGCACTGGGATAGAGAATTAATGTGGGAATAAGAGTTTCTGGAACAGCCCCGAGGATCATATTTTTAAGAAGTGTATCAAGATTTACCAATCTTTTCTCCTCTTCGGACCAGTGTTCCTCTCTCTTTTCCCTTCCACTTCTTGATCCAGTAGGGTCAAGAAGTGCATTGATAGGAAGTCTTGGCACATAGGGTCCTTCATTTAAGATTTTCATCATATTCCTTTCAATACCAGTAACATGCAATATTATCCTAGCTTTCCACGTACCAAATTCATCACTGCTCCCATTGAATTTAGGAACAGGATTATTTGAATAATGCACATGCACATTTGGAGAAGCAGGGGGAGGAGGAGGTGGTGGATTGTTATTTCCAGTGGGTGGGTCATTAAGATTAGTTTCATGAGTTTCTTGAGTATTTTCTGGGATTGCTATCGCGAAACAGATCTAGGTAAGTATATTAACCTTCTGCTCTGATACCAAATGTAAAGTCTCTCACACGATGGTTTAACCCACGAGTGTAAAATAACAAGTCAAGTATGAACTAGAATCGGACTAGTATTACTTTAAATATAAATGCAAGAATATAAATAAAGCAATAAACGACTTAAGCAATATTTAAACAAGTAAATAAATGATGGAACACGAATGTAATTTTCAAGTGTATTTTCTTTATTGATGATAAACAAAATACAAGATTGTTGCGGAACCTAGATATTACAAGTATGTAACTATCTAAACAATCTTTGAATTACAAGTGATCTATACTTGCTAAATAATCTCCTTGGATCGATATACTTAAAGTTGTGAAGTATAACTGTTTAGATCGAGAGTATTTAAGCAAGTTCACCAAATTGCTAAAAAGTGATTTGAACGAGAAATATGACTTTGTATTTATAGGCAGATAAATTCAACAATGAATTTATTTGCCGTACAAATATGGTTGCATTCATTTAATGAACCGACAAGGTTATTAACTGCATTGGTTAAGGTACAAGGATAAAGTCCTTTTAACCAACCACCTTTACACACGTATGTACTTTTATCAATAGACAATTGGGATGTCCGGGTAAAAGTGTGTAAAGGCATAAAGTCAATTCCTCGATATCAGTGTTCAGACTTGTAAGTCTATAACACTGATAAAGGCTCCAGTCGGGAGATCTGGTAAGACTGTCAGTGGGCTCCACTGTTTGTCAGTCTTCTTTCTTCAGACTTCAGTCTTTGACTTCAGTGAGAATGTCTTCAGTAGAATAGATCTGGACTGGGGTGAAGTCCAGTGAGCTAATCTGGAGAATACTCCAGATTTCCTATACAAGTATTTGCTCACTGGTCTTCCATTATTTCTGAACAAATCTTCAGAGGGACTCCAGTTTCCAAGTCTGGAGTAGGTCCAGTAATTATCATTTCTGGACAGATCTTCAGTAAGGCTCCAGTCGGGAGATCTGGTAAGACTGTCAGTGGGCTCCACTGTTTGTCAGTCTTCTTTCTTCAGACTTCAGTCTTTGACTTCAGTGAGAATGTCTTCAGTAGAATAGATCTGGACTGGGGTGAAGTCCAGTGAGCTAATCTGGAGAATACTCCAGATTTCCTATACAAGTATTTGCTCACTGGTCTTCCATTATTTCTGAACAAATCTTCAGAGGGACTCCAGTTTCCAAGTCTGGAGTAGGTCCAGTAATTATCATTTCTGGACAGATCTTCAGTAAGGCTCCAGTAGTCGAGTCTGGAGCGAGTCCAGTAAATCTGGACCTAACAGTTACTATTATGACTTTGAGGTAAAACTTGTTCCTATGCATGGTGTAGACGACTATTATTACTATTTGTGAGCTAAGTTTTAAATCCAAAATTACTAGATGGATGCCGTCTCATGCAACGGTGATGAGTAGTGGCAATGTGGTGGTGGTGAATGGTGACGATAACGGGTGGTGGTAAACTGGTAATGGATATGGTAACGGTGATGACTAGTGTAGTTTATTAATGTATAATGGTTAGTGTAGTTATTTTAAAAATTAAGTAATATAAATTAATTCATTAAAAATATTTTTAGTAGATCATCTATACTCCTTTATAATAATTATCAACCCCCTATTTTAGGAAATTTAGGAAAGTGTTAGAAAATAGTTAGATGCAAAAGTACTAAATTACTCATAATAAACACCTTCTATGGAAAGGGTTATTAGGTATTATCGAATTTGCCCTTAATGAATTAATTTACACTTTAGAACCTTATCTTGCTAATTTACACTCTAAGTCCTTATCTTTTAAAATATTTCCACTATCACCATTACATCAACTTACACGGCTACATCACTCGACACCAATTGTCGATGTCATCACCACCCGTCACCGACACCACTAAACCGCCGTCACCACCGCCGCATTGCGCGGGTACCATGCTAGTGCTTGATAATAGTCATGCGGAATGTTTTAAATACCAGTATATACCGACCGGTATTACCGGTATCGGAGGGTACTCCGGTATTTTAAGCCCGGTATTTTTACGGTATTTTCACTATTCAATACCGGCCGGTATTTTCCGGTATTACCATTCCGGTATTTCTGGTATTTTAAAAAAAAAAATTGAATTTTTTTTAAAATTATTTTTATGATACTTTAATGTTATTTTTGTTATTTGTGAACTAAAACTTATATTTTGTTATGAAATACCTATTTGATATTATTTTTGAGTGAATTGTAATTGTATTTTGACTATTTTTGTTAAATTGTAAAAAGTTTTGTATGATTTTTCTAAAAAAAAGTAAAATAATAAAATAGTCGTACCGGCCGGTATTTTCGGTAATACCGATAATACCGGAAATTTTTTCACACCGGTATGACTAAAATACCTGTTTTTAAAACATTGGTCATGCGTGTAGATTGGATAAATGTATAATAGAGATATTAGTTCATGATTTGAGATTTGGAGATCTTCAAACTTCAAAGTAGTGACTTTGTTGTAAAATCAGTCGGTAATATATAAACAATAAAAATGTAACTCTTTGGTATTATGGAATAGATATTGAACACATGTATTATATATTATCATTGACTCATTGTTATTTTGATTTAATTGGATCAAGATCTCTTCAAAGTTAAAAGAATTTGACAGGTTAAATTTTTTATTCAAATCAAATTTTAAGATTCAATAAATTTAATTATTTAAGTTGGAAAAACTTGAAAAAGATCCTAATCCGATTTAATTGTATATCTATACTTCTTTATAAAAATTATCACCCCCCATTTTTAGAATTAGTTACACAATAGTTACATACGAAATTACTAAATTACCCTTAATAAACACCCACTAAGGAAAGAGTTTTTATAAAATACCAAATTTGCCCTTAATGAATTAATTTACACTTTAAACCTTTATTTTAATAATTAACACTTTAAGCCCTTATCTTCTAAAAAATTTCCATTATTGCAATTACATTAATTTACACCACTTGACACCGCCACCACCACCAATAGTATCATCACCAACACTACTAAACCGTATTCCCCACCACCGCCGCCGCATTGCGCGGGTACCATGCTCAAATGTTTTTAATTAACCCATTACTTACACAATAGATCATATCAAATGTTTTTCTTCCACGTCTACATTACAATAGTTAACTACACATAGCTTATAAGAATTGTTTTGGTAACGGAGATGCTATGCTTATTACATTTTTTTAATACATTTGTTATAATTATGTAATACTGACTTTTATAGTCTACTCTATAAAATATATATTGTGGTGGATCTATTGAATGATGGATGATGAGGTAGATTTTCACGATAAAAGAGAGAATGCAATCTTAAATTTTCGAAAAAAATGGTAAAAAATTTTCTTGTAATGTTTCGTCTTGTAAAAACAAAATAATAATAAAACAATATCTGTTCGTTTATGACTAGCAACAATCAACTATATCCGTTTTCTTTAATAACCATATGGTGTTGTAATTAATTTTGCTTATGAAAGGATAATGGTTATATGTGTGATGTGGTGTATAAAGTCAAGTTTGGGCGACGACTAGGACCGTCTAGGCTACGACATATAAGAAGGCAAGACTTGACCTATTCCAATATTGACAAAGAGTCTAGAATCGACACTTTGGATAAACCAAGTCAAAACAAAACTTCAAAATTAACATTTAAGGTAAAAATATATAAAATCCACAACGTTTAATACAAAGTTTAATCAAAACCGTTTTTTCTTAGATTTAACTTTCAGTTTTAACAAGTTGATTTTTGTTATGGTTTTTTGTAACATACTAATTTGAAATAAGCAATGAGATTAAACATTAAGGAGATTTGTTTCTGATTTAATCGTTAGTGATCCTATCGTGACATGCAAATAAAAAGATTATTTTTATTTAGTGATGATAAACATTAATAAACTAGATTATTCAATATAATGAATCAGAAAGGATAACAATAACAATTGTAGGTCTAAGAAAAACCAAAATAAAGTGATTGGAATGATCAAAATCTTACTTACAAAAGAAAAACCAATTACACATAAACAACAAATTAGTGTTGATAAAAAAGTTATTTAAATTAATGAAAGAATAAACTATACTGATATCGATACGTGTGGAACCTAAGTAACAGATGCCAATCTAGTGTTTAAACGGTAAACCCATCATATATAATAGTAAAGGAATACTCGGATTTAGATAAATATTCGACCAACTTAAGAAAAGAAAATTTTGTATACGTATTAAGCCTTAAATATTTTAATAAAAGAAATGGGAAAAAAGAAAAGTTTGTAAGTTCAGGTCGCCCTCGTTTGTCGGACCGTCGAAACGAGATTGACTAAGGATATGTCGAGGTGCGGAATCCCTCGAGATAACCCATGGTTTTTATATCAACCTTTTTAGGATATATATATATATATATATATATCTATGCGTGAACATAAACACTCGTATTTGGTTAATATAGTGAGGCGGCTTTCCGGACAAACAATATTCACTTGGTAACCTAAGTCCTAAGCCAACCAACACGAGTGTGTGTTTTGCGGTTCGTGCGTGAGACGAGTAGCACCCTCAAGATCTACTAGATTTGTGTGTTCTTAGCTCTAGTAGTTTCTCTCTCAAGATTTGTTCGTTTCTCTCTCTACACTCTTGTATTGAACCACAAACACACACCTGCTATTTATAGGCAAGGGCCAGAAACACACAAAACCCTATGGGTTTGCGTGTTTCCATGTCAGGCCCATAAAGCCCATTAGGGTTTGGCCTGTTTGTGTGTTTCCCAGAACACACAAACCGTTTGAGAGTTCTTCTGAACAAGCAAACTTTTGTTTGTTCCCAAGAAACTCTCAAACCATTTGAGTGTTCTTCTGAACAAGCAAACTTTTGTTGTTCCCAAGAACTCTCAAATGACACTTAGGAATATTTGAGTTAATGTTCCTACTGCTGTTAAACGCAGAACCAACATTAACTCAGCCAATGTTCCTACTGCTGTAAACGCAGAACCAACATTGACTAGATTACCATTGGAAATATATTAAGTTAATGTTTCTACTGCTGTTAAACGCAGAAACAGCATTAACTAGATTACCATTGGAAATATATTAAGTTAATGTTCCTACTGCTGTAAACGCAGAACCAACATTGACTAGATTACCATTGGAAATATATTAAGTTAATGTTTCTACTGCTGTTAAACGCAGAACCAACATTGACTAGATTACCATTGGAAATATATTAAGTTAATGTTTCTACTGCTGTTAAACGCAGAACCAACATTGACTAGATTACCATTGGAAATATATTAAGTTAATGTTTCTACTGCTGTTAAACGCAGAACCAACATTGACTAGATTACCATTGGAAATATATTAAGTTAATGTTTCTACTGCTGTTAAACGCAGAACCAACATTGACTAGATTACCATTGGAAATATATTAAGTTAATGTTTCTACTGCTGTTAAACGCAGAACCAACATTGACTAGATTACCATTGGAAATATATTAAGTTAATGTTTCTACTGCTGTTAAACGCAGAACCAACATTGACTAGATTACCATTGGAAATATATTAAGTTAATGTTTCTACTGCTGTTAAACGCAGAACCAACATTGACTAGATTACCATTGGAAATATATTAAGTTAATGTTTCTACTGCTGTTAAACGCAGAACCAACATTGACTAGATTACCATTGGAAATATATTAAGTTAATGTTTCTACTGCTGTTAAACGCAGAACCAACATTGACTAGATTACCATTGGAAATATATTAAGTTAATGTTTCTACTGCTGTTAAACGCAGAACCAACATTGACTAGATTACCATTGGAAATATATTAAGTTAATGTTTCTACTGCTGTTAAACGCAGAACCAACATTGACTAGATTACCATTGGAAATATATTAAGTTAATGTTTCTACTGCTGTTAAACGCAGAACCAACATTGACTAGATTACCATTGGAAATATATTAAGTTAATGTTTCTACTGCTGTTAAACGCAGAACCAACATTGACTAGATTACCATTGGAAATATATTAAGTTAATGTTTCTACTGCTGTTAAACGCAGAACCAACATTGACTAGATTACCATTGGAAATATATTAAGTTAATGTTCCTACTGCTGTAAACGCAGAACCAACATTGACTAGATTACCATTGGAAATATATTAAGTTAATGTTTCTACTGCTGTTAAACGCAGAAACAGCATTAACTTAATTACCCTTGGAAATATATTAAGTTAATGTTCCTACTGCTGTAAACGCAGAACCAACATTGACTAGATTACCATTGGAAATATATTAAGTTAATGTTCCTACTGCTGTAAACGCAGAACCAACATTGACTAGATTACCATTGGAAATATATTAAGTTAATGTTTCTACTGCTGTTAAACGCAGAAACAGCATTAACTTAATTACCCTTGGAAATATATTAAGTTAATGTTCCTACTGCTGTAAACGCAGAACCAACATTGACTAGATTACCATTGGAAATATATTAAGTTAATGTTTCTACTGCTGTTAAACGCAGAACCAACATTGACTAGATTACCATTGGAAATATATTAAGTTAATGTTTCTACTGCTGTTAAACGCAGAACCAACATTGACTAGATTACCATTGGAAATATATTAAGTTAATGTTTCTACTGCTGTTAAACGCAGAACCAACATTGACTAGATTACCATTGGAAATATATTAAGTTAATGTTTCTACTGCTGTTAAACGCAGAACCAACATTGACTAGATTACCATTGGAAATATATTAAGTTAATGTTTCTACTGCTGTTAAACGCAGAACCAACATTGACTAGATTACCATTGGAAATATATTAAGTTAATGTTTCTACTGCTGTTAAACGCAGAACCAACATTGACTAGATTACCATTGGAAATATATTAAGTTAATGTTTCTACTGCTGTTAAACGCAGAACCAACATTGACTAGATTACCATTGGAAATATATTAAGTTAATGTTTCTACTGCTGTTAAACGCAGAACCAACATTGACTAGATTACCATTGGAAATATATTAAGTTAATGTTTCTACTGCTGTTAAACGCAGAACCAACATTGACTAGATTACCATTGGAAATATATTAAGTTAATGTTTCTACTGCTGTTAAACGCAGAACCAACATTGACTAGATTACCATTGGAAATATATTAAGTTAATGTTTCTACTGCTGTTAAACGCAGAACCAACATTGACTAGATTACCATTGGAAATATATTAAGTTAATGTTTCTACTGCTGTTAAACGCAGAACCAACATTGACTAGATTACCATTGGAAATATATTAAGTTAATGTTTCTACTGCTGTTAAACGCAGAACCAACATTGACTAGATTACCATTGGAAATATATTAAGTTAATGTTTCTACTGCTGTTAAACGCAGAACCAACATTGACTAGATTACCATTGGAAATATATTAAGTTAATGTTCCTACTGCTGTAAACGCAGAACCAACATTGACTAGATTACCATTGGAAATATATTAAGTTAATGTTTCTACTGCTGTTAAACGCAGAAACAGCATTAACTTAATTACCCTTGGAAATATATTAAGTTAATGTTCCTACTGCTGTAAACGCAGAACCAACATTGACTAGATTACCATTGGAAATATATTAAGTTAATGTTCCTACTGCTGTAAACGCAGAACCAACATTGACTAGATTACCATTGGAAATATATTAAGTTAATGTTTCTACTGCTGTTAAACGCAGAAACAGCATTAACTTAATTACCCTTGGAAATATATTAAGTTAATGTTTCTACTGCTGTTAAACGCAGAACAGAACATGCTCCCATACTCATCAAAATTGAAGTACGCAGCAACGTCGTCGTCCAGGAGTTCACTTCCAACTTCTTCATCAATAGTTGGTCTAAACCGAATGCCGACTCCTTCTTCTCCAGTCGGTTGTTCCTGGATACCAGCCACTTCCTCTACAGCCGGTTGATCAGATGAAGGAGCATTTGATGTGTCAGCAACTTGGCCAGATTGACCTTGCTAACTCTGCTCCCCCTGAGCTGCATTGACGTTAGAGGTCGGAAATCTCTGAATCTCCTCATGTTGTCTGGAACCACTCGGATCCTCATCCTCATCATCCCTTTGACGATGTTTGAGAGCGTCATCCTTGCAGCCAGACTTCTCCCCCTGAGATTCAAGACTTTTGATCTTGTTGTGCAGCTCACCAGACCTCTTCCCTAAGCTTTCAAGATGCTTAACTTGACCTTTCAGCAGTTTGTGGTGCAACCCAATGGAGTCAACAATCCCATTGACTGAGTTGATTGTTGCTTCCTAAGCATCCTGCAGGTCGTACTAGCGAGGTCAGCATCTCTTCGGTGCGACTCTTCTTTTCCTTTAAGCTTGTTAGACAAGCCGGAAACTAGAGCTCTCATCCGCTGGATGTCATCAACTAACTTAGATACTATCTCCTTGTTAGTCTGAGCAACTCTTTGCTGTGAAGAAGTCACTGATGGTCTTGTTATAGACGGTGGAGTCGTCGACGTAGACATGATTGGTGTAGTTGTAGAGCTGCGAGGCCTTGCAGTCATCAAGACTGCTCTATCTCCAATCTTGATTCCCAAAAGTCTTATTACCTTTGGGGGTGACTGGTCATCTTCTGCGTGTACTAGTGATACTACAGCTGGTTTGATGACTGGCGGATTGACTTGAACTTGAGGAGTTGATGGTGCTGCTGAACTTGAGGAAGGTGCAACCATCAATCCTTTACCTCTGGAGAGAAGCCCTTCAGTCATTTCTTCAGTTAAGTTCTGCGCAGGCTCTTGAACGCTTGGTTCTGGCTCGTCCAAATCTTGTCTCGTCTCTTCCACCTCAGAAGAATATGTCTCCGCAATGAGTCCCAGCGACTCATTTGCATTAGACACCCCTTCGTCCTGACTCTGTCTCTTTCTTTTGAGACTTCGCCCCGACTCAGAGGAATCTTCTTCTTCCACAACTGGCCGGGAATCAGCTTCGGCCATGGGGAGATCAACTGCGACATAAGTACTACCAACACCTTGACCTATGGGTACTTGATGTGTAAAATCGAGTAATAAAATTTTTAAACACGAATTACCAAAAGACTGACTCTTACACACTCACAGGCAGTGAACCCGTTCGTATGCAATATAGTTAAATGGTAAATCCGAGGTCGATCTCGAGGACTAAAGTAAGTAATTATTCAAATAAAGTAATTCAAGTAAAAGGGGGTGTTGTGACCGAATTGTCACTTTGCAAAAAGTTAGTATTCAAGGAATTAAACAAGTTAGTAATTCCGCAGGATTAATCGCAAAGATAGTTTTGAATTGAAAACAATAATTTAAAAGGCATCCATCTCGAATCCGCTCAACAACATGTTCAGATTGCACATAAATGAAGTTCAAATTCAATTAAGTTGACAATGATAATCGTGACAGAATAAAGATACAAACTGGTACCACCAACGTTTGTAAAATCATTTCAATCACCTAATTAATCAGTTTCTTTGTAAAAGCCGGTACCACCAATGCTTAAAACAATTTCCCTAACCAACTAGTTTATTTGATTATCGAATTAACAATTGTATCTATGTGAAGACAACGTGGTACCACCAACCGTCAATCAACACGTTGACAAAATGATTTTTTTATCAAAATGACATTCACTATCATACCATGAACTAGTGACAATTGATTAAAGATAATTAATTGAAATCACATATATATTCAACTAGTACCACTAACGAAGAACATACATATCACCAACATCATAAAAATAATTATTAAAGAATCAATTCATCAAGATCGCGACACAACGATAATTGAAATCAACTTTGAATTAATAAAAGAGTGCAATCCTTACATATTGTCTCACTTCATCAAGATGGATGATAAAGTGTTTAGCTACTCATATTGAAATAAGAAAAACAATCAATAACAATTGCAAACATAGTGTACCGATTGAAGAAATCGAATCCGGAATGCTAAGAATTGTAATTGCTAATGAAATAAATCTTCCAATCGAAATTATTGCCTTCAAAGATGTTTTATCTGATGGAAAATAGCCTTGAAGAACCCTAAAATCGGCTGGGAAAACAAAAGATAGGTCTAGGGTTGTTTTTGATTGATATTTATAGGTCTTCCAAAAAGTCAAAGTGATGACCGACCAGTGGGCTCGACAAGCCCAAAAGTGGGCTCGGCGAGACCACTCTTGAAACTTCTCTAGTTTGCTTCTGGAGGACGATATCGACAAGCCCACACTTGGGCTCGCCAAGATTGGACTTCAGAATGCTTTATACCACTTTCTTCTCATTCAAAGTCTTCTTGCAATCATCCGTAAACTCGTTTGAACCTCCAAAACATCGTTTTCTTAAGTAATATGCCAAAATACCTATTAATATCCTGAAAACACTAACAGATACCATAAACGCACCAAATGTGTACAAAAACGACTCCAAATCACTTATAAATGACCAAATACGAAGTGGGAAATTGGTATAAAATGAGTAACATCAGTACTCTGCCAGCAGCATTATATGGACCATCATCCCCGTCATCATCTCCATCATCATCCCCGTTTCCTCCTTCTCCTTGATCGACATCTCCTCCAATGTCCTCAGCAGCGTCGTCTTGGTTATCAACAACCATATCGTCGACGTGCTTTGCACCTAAACCCCTATCATCAACCATCATGTTGACTTCTTGGTTCTGTGCAATATCTGGTTCAGCAACGATCTCAGGATTTGCTTGAACAACCTCTTCCTGGATCAACAACACTTGAGGAGCCTCTGCTGCAGCCTGAGGTGGTTGTTCTGGTTGTTGTTGTTGTTGTTGTTGTTGTGGTTGTATCACTGGCGCAACTGGAGGTTGTGGAGGGACTGGCTGTGGAGCAGCAGCAACATCGCCTTCAACATCAGAATCCTCATGCGCGAATCCATTATGTTCTGGAGCAATATAAGCTGGATTAACAAGCGCCCCAAAGAGGTTTCTGTCCCTCGGTCGAGCCTGTGGAGCCGGATTTCCACGGTATCTATAACCATCGTTAAAGATACGATTAGGCATCGTTGTCACCGATTCACGGTATCTATAACTATCGTTAATGTTCCTACTGCTGTTAAACGCGGAGATATAACCCTGGTAAAGAAAGTGGTCAAACAAGTGTTGAATCCACCCAAGTCCAGAGGAAAACCTAAGCAACTGCCAAGAGATGCAGACCTTAGAACCTGGGTGGAAACAACTGAACCTTCAAGTGAAGATATCAAAGCTGCAGTGCACAAAATGAGCACTGGCCAGATCAAACTGGCCAATGAATCTGAAACTCGAGAATATTTATCTGAAGTGCAACAGCGGAGATATAACCCTGGTAAGATTACTGATGTGAAAGTTTCAATCAAACCAGGTACCAAACACTTCACTGTTGGGGTTCAACACTTTAATGGACCCTTGAGGCAAACTGAGAATCCTGATGTAACTCAATATGGTTATTCTGAGCTGGTGGAGATGTTAAACTTGTTGGGGGCTAGGCAACATATAAACAAGGTTGAAAAGGGTTGGATGTTTGTTCTTCAAAGTCTGCTCAAGTTCAAGGAAAATGTAGAAGAGAGACTAAACGTTGATCCAGAAGACAAACAACCCATTTCTTCAGTTGCCAAGAGAAGGAGAACTGGCGAAGGGCCATCTGTTTAAGTTCTTCTTCAGTTTATCTACTTGTAATTTGTATTGCATTCTGTAACTTGTATAAATTTCATTCCCTTGTATAAATGAAGTTACCAGTTTGTAACCACAAGGTAGATAAAAGATTAAAATCTAAACAAACCTAAGGCATGGTTGTTGTTGTTGTTGTTGTTGTTGTTGTTGTTGTTGTTGTTGTTGTTGTTGTTGTTGTTGTTGTTGTTGTTGTTGTTGTTGTTGTTGTTGTTGTTGTTGTTGTTGTTGTTGTTGTTGTTGTTGTTGTTGTTGTTGTTGTTGTTGTTGTTGTTGTTGTTGTTGTTGTTGTTGTTGTTGTTGTTGTTGTTGTTGTTGTTGTTGTTGTTGTTGTTGTTGTTGTTGTTGTTGTTGTTGTTGTTGTTGTTGTTGTTGTTGTTGTTGTTGTTGTTGTTGTTGTTGTTGTTGTTGTTGTTGTTGTTGTTGTTGTTGTTGTTGTTGTTGTTGTTGTTGTTGTTGTTGTTGTTGTTGTTGTTGTTGTTGTTGTTGTTGTTGTTGTTGTTGTTGTTGTTGTTGTTGTTGTTGTTGTTGTTGTTGTTGTTGTTGTTGTTGTTGTTGTTGTTGTTGTTGTTGTTGTTGTTGTTGTTGTTGTTGTTGTTGTTGTTGTTGTTGTTGTTGTTGTTGTTGTTGTTGTTGTTGTTGTTGTTGTTGTTGTTGTTGTTGTTGTTGTTGTTGTTGTTGTTGTTGTTGTTGTTGTTGTTGTTGTTGTTGTTGTTGTTGTTGTTGTTGTTGTTGTTGTTGTTGTTGTTGTTGTTGTTGTTGTTGTTGTTGTTGTTGTTGTTGTTGTTGTTGTTGTTGTTGTTGTTGTTGTTGTTGTTGTTGTTGTTGTTGTTGTTGTTGTTGTTGTTGTTGTTGTTGTTGTTGTTGTTGTTGTTGTTGTTGTTGTTGTTGTTGTTGTTGTTGTTGTTGTTGTTGTTGTTGTTGTTGTTGTTGTTGTTGTTGTTGTTGTTGTTGTTGTTGTTGTTGTTGTTGTTGTTGTTGTTGTTGTTGTTGTTGTTGTTGTTGTTGTTGTTGTTGTTGTTGTTGTTGTTGTTGTTGTTGTTGTTGTTGTTGTTGTTGTTGTTGTTGTTGTTGTTGTTGTTGTTGTTGTTGTTGTTGTTGTTGTTGTTGTTGTTGTTGTTGTTGTTGTTGTTGTTGTTGTTGTTGTTGTTGTTGTTGTTGTTGTTGTTGTTGTTGTTGTTGTTGTTGTTGTTGTTGTTGTTGTTGTTGTTGTTGTTGTTGTTGTTGTTGTTGTTGTTGTTGTTGTTGTTGTTGTTGTTGTTGTTGTTGTTGTTGTTGTTGTTGTTGTTGTTGTTGTTGTTGTTGTTGTTGTTGTTGTTGTTGTTGTTGTTGTTGTTGTTGTTGTTGTTGTTGTTGTTGTTGTTGTTGTTGTTGTTGTTGTTGTTGTTGTTGTTGTTGTTGTTGTTGTTGTTGTTGTTGTTGTTGTTGTTGTTGTTGTTGTTGTTGTTGTTGTTGTTGTTGTTGTTGTTGTTGTTGTTGTTGTTGTTGTTGTTGTTGTTGTTGTTGTTGTTGTTGTTGTTGTTGTTGTTGTTGTTGTTGTTGTTGTTGTTGTTGTTGTTGTTGTTGTTGTTGTTGTTGTTGTTGTTGTTGTTGTTGTTGTTGTTGTTGTTGTTGTTGTTGTTGTTGTTGTTGTTGTTGTTGTTGTTGTTGTTGTTGTTGTTGTTGTTGTTGTTGTTGTTGTTGTTGTTGTTGTTGTTGTTGTTGTTGTTGTTGTTGTTGTTGTTGTTGTTGTTGTTGTTGTTGTTGTTGTTGTTGTTGTTGTTGTTGTTGTTGTTGTTGTTGTTGTTGTTGTTGTTGTTGTTGTTGTTGTTGTTGTTGTTGTTGTTGTTGTTGTTGTTGTTGTTGTTGTTGTTGTTGTTGTTGTTGTTGTTGTTGTTGTTGTTGTTGTTGTTGTTGTTGTTGTTGTTGTTGTTGTTGTTGTTGTTGTTGTTGTTGTTGTTGTTGTTGTTGTTGTTGTTGTTGTTGTTGTTGTTGTTGTTGTTGTTGTTGTTGTTGTTGTTGTTGTTGTTGTTGTTGTTGTTGTTGTTGTTGTTGTTGTTGTTGTTGTTGTTGTTGTTGTTGTTGTTGTTGTTGTTGTTGTTGTTGTTGTTGTTGTTGTTGTTGTTGTTGTTGTTGTTGTTGTTGTTGTTGTTGTTGTTGTTGTTGTTGTTGTTGTTGTTGTTGTTGTTGTTGTTGTTGTTGTTGTTGTTGTTGTTGTTGTTGTTGTTGTTGTTGTTGTTGTTGTTGTTGTTGTTGTTGTTGTTGTTGTTGTTGTTGTTGTTGTTGTTGTTGTTGTTGTTGTTGTTGTTGTTGTTGTTGTTGAAGGCATTTATTGATCTATAAAAATGCCTTAGATAACTTAAATAGATTTAAATCAAACAAGTCTCTATAGTTCACACTTGTATAGATACAAGAACTAGAAAAGACTTAGACTATATTTCTAGACAAATAGGGGGAATTTGTTAGGACCAGTTCACCTGGAACTGGCCAGTCACCAGTTCACACTGACCAGTCACCAGTTGCATCTGGTGACCCAGTAAACTGGTGACCAAGATGATTTGTCGAGAAATATATTTGAAGTCCAGTTGCACCGTACAGTTAACGCAACTGAAGACTTCCTCCAGTTGAGAACTGACCAAGTTGAAGAAGCATTCTAGTTGAAGTCGAAGACAACAAATGGAAGAAAGAGAATGACAATGGCAGCGAAGCCCAGTTGGCATTCTAGTCAGTTACAAACTGGAGACCATCAGTGGAAAGCCCTTACAAAGCTTTACACTGATTACGAGGAATTGGCTTGTATGCTTTATGTACTTTTACCCGGATAATAAGCCTTATCTTATTATTTAAGTATTAAAGGTACATAAAGGTGGTTATGTAAAGTCACTTTAACATGCGACTTTACAATGCTTTTTAAGGAATTAAATGCTATTCCTTAAATGCTCCCAACCACATTTGTACGGCTAAAGTTAACATCCCAATGTTAACTTTGCCTATAAATACAAGTCATTGCACAACCAAGAATATCAACTTCTTCGAATAAACTTCGATAGAATTCACACTTTGCAAACCTGCAATATTCTTGGTGAACTTGTGCAATATTCTCTCAATCGCTAAAAGGAACATTTCACTACTTTAAGTGTTTCGATTGTTGAAGAGAAATTCCGAGTATAGATCAATTGTATTTCATAGGTTGTTAGGATATTTACATTCGTGTATTATCTTGGTTCCGCATCAACCTTGTAATTTGTTTAATATCAATAAATAAATTACACATTGAAAACTACATATTGTCTCATCAAGATTGTTTACAAGTTATTTGTATTATTGCATAGTTCTTTACTTATTGTCTTTTATATAAGTAATCTATCTAGAACTTGGTATATACCTCTGCAACTGGTCGTCTCCAGTTCAGCAAGTATATTGCAAAGTAACTCCACCATCGACATAGAGTTGTCTTCAGTAGTACCATCTAACAAGTTGGGACTTACAAGCGTCATCCTTGTAGCCAGACTTCTCCCCCTGAGATTCAAGATTTTTGATCTTGTTGTGCAGCTCAGCAGACCTCTTCCCTAAGCTTTCAAGATGCTTAGCTTGACCTTTCAGCAGTTTGTGGTGCAACCCAATGGAGTCAACAATCCCATTGACTGAGTTGATTGTTGCTTCCTAAGCATCCTGCAGGTCGTACTGGCAACTCTCTAGCTCTAGGTGACTTTGTCTTACGAGGTCAGCATCTCTTCGGTGTGACTCTTCTTTTCCTTTAAGCTTGTTAGACAAGCCGGCAACTAGAGCTCTCATCCGCTGGATGTCATCAGCTAACTTGGATACTCTCTCCTTGTTATTCTGAGCAGCTCCTTGCTGTGAAGAAGTCACTGATGGTCTTGTTGTAGACGGTGGAGTCGTCGACGTAGACATGATTGGTGTAGTTGTAGAGCTGCGAGGCCTTGCAGTCATTAAGACTGGTCTATCTGCAATCTTGATTCCCAAAAGTCTTATTACCTTTGGGGGTAACTGGTCATCTTCTGCAATCTTGATTCCCAAAAGTCTTATTACCTTTGGGGGTAACTGGTCATCTTCTGCGCGTACAAGTGATACTACAGCTGGTTTAATGACTGGCGGATTAACTTGAACTTGAGGAGTTGATGGTGCTGCTGAACTTGAGGAAAGTGCAACCATCAATCCTTTACCTCTGGAGAGAAGGCCTTCAGTCATTTCTTCAGTTAAGTTCTGCGCAGGCTCTTGAACGCTTGGTTCTGGCTCGTCCAAATCTTGTCTCGTCTCTTCCACCTCAGAAGAATATGTCTCCGCAATGAGTCCCAGCGACTCATTTGCATTAGACACCCCTTCGTCCTGACTCTGTCTCTTTCTTTTGAGACTTCGCCCCGACCCAGAGGAATCTTCTTCTTCTACAACTGGCCGGGAATCAGCTTCGGCCATGGGGAGATCAACTGCTGCAGAAGTACTACCAACACCTTGACCTATGGGTACTCTGCCAGCAGCATTATCTGGACCATCATCCTTAATCAATTACTTTTACATTAATTATCTACACCACTCGACGTCGCCTCCACCACCAACATTCGCCCCACCATCACATTGTCGCCGCCACGATCACTGCCGCATTACGCGGTATGGTGCTAGTATAATATATAAAAAAAGGGAAAAGTGAATATAAGGTTGTCCGACACCTCACATACTAATTTTTTAATATTTTTTGTTTAATGAATGAATGCTTGGGCCCCCATGAATTTTATAGATTTAAAATTTAGTATGTGAGTGTTCCACATCTAAGCTTAGGTACATAAGAGCCTTATATATCTATCCCCCTAAAAAAATATAGTTATGTTTATGTGAACCAACAGCCCAATAAGATGTTACACACACAACAAAACTGGACACCTATAGCCCGATAGCCCATTACAACTAACAACAAAAAAGCCCATCATAATTTATTTTCACTTTCTTCTGCCTACTGTTTACAGTTTCATGATCTCAAAACAAAAACCACCACCGTCCAGCTGACACACAATCGTACCACCACCGTAATCCGTCGTGACCAATGGACGTTCTATTCAAATCAATCGACGTTCGCGACCTCTTATCTTCCCACGATCTCGACGAATCATCACCACTTTCCGCCCCAGACCTCCGTCTCTTAATCGACCGTCTGAATCTCCACTCTCTTCACATCAAATCAAAAGTCCATTCCTACATTCAATCTCACAACCACCACTTTTTATCTTTATTCTCTCTCTGTTCCGACCACCTTAAAAACTCCGACCACCTGTCCCGACAACTCTCGGACCTTGTCAATCTCTTGTCTTCCTCAAATGGGTCGAAATCAATTGATGTTGAGATTAAGGAAACAGTTGATGAATTGAGGGTCAAACGTGAGGAATTGGTTGTGAAAAATGAAATTTTGAAGTTGGTTTCTTGGATTGTGAAATTGAATGATGAATTGGGAAATGTGGATAAAGATTTGGGTGTTGGAAAGTTTGTTGATGCTGCTGTTAAAGTTATCGAGTTGAAGACGGCGTTACGAGTGAGTGATAATGATGATGATTATGATACTGAACCCGTGGTTTTCGGTTTGTTGAGGAATAAATGGAGAGATTGCTTTCAAAAGGTATGAACTTCGTATCTATATCTATCATATATTTACAAATTCGGTTATGTTTCATACTTGTGTATACATTTAAAAACCGGGTTAAGCGTCTTTAAATGTATCTAAATTTACGTAAAAATCTATTGTATGCATCCTAATGTAAAACTTGTTAGTGTAAGTATCAAAATTTCCAATTATTGTTATTGTATGTATCTGTTTATATTTAGGTCTTTAGAACCGGTGCCTAGCACCGGTTATCAAGTCATAAGACGCAAGGCGACATACATTAACAATAATTGAAATTTAAATACTTACACTAACAAGTTTTACATTAGGATACATACAATAGATTTTTACGTAAACTTAGATACATTTAAAGACGCTTAACCCATTTTATATGTATATACAAGTATGAAACATAACTGAATTTGTGAATTTTTGATGTTATTTGTTTTGTGATTATATAGTTTATATGATATAATTGTAAGCGCTTCATATGTTAATTGTTTGTTGAGATTGGGAACGTGTCTAAGTGGAAGTGGATTATGTTTTTTTTAGATACAAGAGGTGTTAGTGAAGTTTATCGAGAATGCAGTAAGATTCGATCAGGAGACTAATGTGGTTCATGTGAAGAATACTATTACTGTTAACGATATTCGAGGGGTTGAACTTTGTACTGTTTTGAAAGCAATGGATGTAAGTTTAAATCTTGCTTTGTTTATTTCAGCTTGTATTTTTTTTTATTTTTTATTTTTTGAGCATTTTGGTTTTCCTTTATGGAAGATTGGTTAAATTTCTAATTTTGAATCTTGTTACATTTTTTTGTGTGTAGGTTGTTGGCATTCTAGATTATGGGCTTGCGAAAGTAGCAGATTTGATGACTAGATATGTTATATCTCCGGCATTGCGATCTGGTTCTCATAGTTTTGTTGTAGAAGAACAAAAACTAGATTCAGGGGACGTAGCTGAGGTAGTTTTGAGGATAACTCCACCTTCTGGCCCTGAGGTATTTATAGAGTGAAATGGTTTTTTTTCATAGTTTTCATGAATTATTATGGTTAGGACTTAGGAGAAGATTTGAGTGGACATATAAACTAGTTAAGGCTGATAATATATACTTTAAGGAAAAATGTACGGGGATATTAAAAACATTAGAAGTTTTCCTTTTGTTATGATTTCTATACAAGCATGATGACTACTGGCTTTTTATCTCATGTTTAGTTCTGAAGAGAAAACTTGTTCTATTAGCATCATATGATTTATCTTTTCGTAAAATCAAACTGGTTATGGCCAAATTTTCAGAATCCAGTCATACTTAGATTTGTAAGCCTTATCAAATACGAGGGTACGTATTAAAGTCTGTTTGAGTCTAGCTGACATAACCTGATGTTTGGTGTGTGATGAATTATAACAAAAGATACTTGAAGACACTTATTAGTTTTATCCATTGGCTTCTCTATCCCATTTTTATCCTATTCATACTACTCTGCTTAGATATGTCCATTTGTTGTTCAATTCAATCTTTGACTTGCCCATTTATTGTGATCCTGTATATATTGTTTATCAATAGGTTCATACAAATTCTAACCTTTTGCCACTATTTGAAGTACACTTAAGAAATAGAATTGGTGATTCTCGCATAGGCGAGGGTGGTAAAAAACTATGGATTTTAAACCTAAAGGGATTTTCTTGGTGATCTGATTAGTGCTCACATCTCTTGTTTTTGTCATGCGGTTTTAGGGGGAACTCCATTGGGATTATACGATGGGCTTTGTTGGAGTTAGTCCAAAAACGATCATAACATTATAATTGAATTGTTTCTTGAATATTTACAATTGTCAATTTTTTAACTGTAGCAACTGTTTTTTTACCCCCCAGAAAGCGCCCAGGATAACTAATGAATTACCAAATTTGAAGGACCTGCCCCAAAGTTGTAGTGAACACAAATCTATGGAATTCTTTTAATATGTTCATCCTGTTTTCCTTTCCTAGTTAAATTATCCAAATTGTTTCTATCTTGGTCTTATTTTTTTTTAATGTTTTAAGGGATACCCGTAGGGACGGTTTCAGTACCATATCGTAGCGATACCGCCAGATACCGAAACCGAAAATCAGCTATACCCTATACCGAATCCTGTTTTGAAATTTCGGTACCATTACTGGCTTTCAGGATATATATTGCTTAGTACCGATATTTCTGGGGTTACGTCACTTTTTTTTACAAGTTTCTGGTGTTTGATGCCAAACACAAGTAGTTTTGGTGTTAAAATGCAGTCTATACTGCTTTTTAGAATACTGATAAAAAGTGCACAAACCTGTCTTTTTTGAATTATGTTTTGGGTACAGCTTGAATGTACTATTGTGTTTTTTTTTTTTCTTTCGAACTATCTATTATTGTGTTAAAAAGCTTAACAAACTCTGTTGAGGATTTAAAACCTGTAAGCAATCTATCTTCTGTTCATCACCTATCTTGGTGTCATCATTTCATTTTCGTTGCAACTTTAGTTTCGAAAAACTAAAAGAGGAAACAAATAATCATTGTAACTTTTGGTTTGGTATGGGTTTTCGGTATCGAGTTCGGAAATTGAAATCGAATTGGTTTAGTATGGGAGTTCGGTTTTTCTGGACATTTTCTCATCCATAATGGATAGAGGTGCTATATATATATACAGAAGATTAACTTTCTTGGTGCCTTGATACTTTATAATTGCAGATAGGGAACATGGATGCTGAAATTATTTATTCTGGAGTTAATGTGGTCATTCAGTTTATGTTCAACCACATTTGCTTTCAAAATCCTTCCTGGATGCATTTATTTGGAAGATTGACGTGGCCCCAGATGTCGGAAATGATTATTTCTAACTTCCTTTCAAAGGTTTATCCCTTTCCACATTAATTAGACCTTCACTAGAATGGCTCGTACATGCTGCATTTTACAATTTTATACGGAGGTATTTTTGTAGTCATACCATTTAATGATCCTTTAATTTTTGTAATGCCAGATTGTTCCTAATGACGCTTCTAAACTTGCTGACTTCCAAATGATAAGACAACTAACGTCTGAGTTTGAAAAATCTCTTAAAGAAGTTGCATTCATCTCCTCTGGCAAAGATGAGAGGTTGACCAATTTTGCCGACAATGTTGAAGTTCACTTTGCAATGAGGAAGAAGGTTGAGATTTTAGCAACAGTCAGGGAGCTTCTCCTAAATTCAGATTTCAAACTTCCAAAGGTGAGTTTACTTAAGGTGTTCCTATACACTATCTCTTGTATTCAGATCCCCGGGCGAAATGTGTGGTGTTTCTTTCATTTAACAGTTATTTCGACTTTCCCTTTTTGTTAAACAAAGTTTAACACCCATGCACAAGTGCTTTTGATATTTGGGATATATCTAACATTGGTCATCATTACTGTATAAGCTAATTGCATTAATAAGATAATATAGTTTTCTCCGTTCTAAGAAATAGCATTTTCTCACACCGAAAAAGGTAAACATAAAAGATAACTATTTACTGCAAGGAACTTTAAGTTAATTCCGTTTTGGGGCCACCAATATTCAATACTTTCTAGTTCAAGGTAACCATGTTCAGATCTCTTGTTTTGGATATGGGTGTTACCCAATATGATCATATATACATCAGCATCCAATTTACTGCTTACTGTCTACTGATGTCAAGTTTACCAGTAAAGGTTTGTACCTCTTTATTATTGAGAGCATACTGTACTAGCCACAACAGAAATTCGAGGAAAGTTAACTGCCTTTTTATGCAATAAGACATTATTATTATATAAACGTTAATTGAATGGCAGTTCTTTCACAGGACTATTCTAGGGGAAATGCTGGTTATAAGAATGGTGGGAACGTAGACTTGCTTTTTTCGTCTGAGAGGTGTGTCATATCCGAAGCAGCTTCTCGGCTAATGGAAGTTGTGCATCAAACACTCAAGGATATATGCTCGTCACCTGCAACTGTGGCTTTAGAATTCTATCATGCTGCTAGGGACGCTCTACTAATGTATGAAGCTGTTATTCCTGTCAAGGTTAGTGTATGAAGTCGCCATATATCTCACTTGAAATTAGCTAATACACTTGTACACGATTATGGTCTTATAATATTTCATTTTTTGATATGAAGCTAGAACGACAGCTGGATGGTATCAACCAGGTTGCTGTTCTAATTCATAACGATTGCCTATTCTTGTCACAGGAGATTCTTGGCCTTCCATTCCAGGTATCGATATACTATAGAGTAGCTCTATACATAAAACATCTGTGTGTATCATGATTGGATATTTAATAGTTGACTTCGTTGCTGAATGATAAATTTTCCGTATTATTGTTTCAGTATCAATCGGACTTTCCAACTTCCATGAAGGGAGCTGTGTTTATTGATTTGGGTATAAGATACAAGCTGATGGCAGAAGAGATATTACTTAGACAAGTGCAGCTTGTGAAACATAATTTAATGGAGGTAAATTTAATTATTTTCAGAACACCTCTCTTGGATTTACAATTACTTGCTAGTTATGTGATCATTACTGTGAAAACTGTCACCAGGCCATTGATGGTGCTGATGGATTTCAGAATACCCACCAACCAAAACGACGTGAATCTGCAGAATTTAGTATTGATCAGGTAATAATCAGCAGTGCTTACCTCGTTCACACGTGACATTTCACATTTTCCCTAATAACGAAGTCTACAGGTAGCTTTTATCCTTGAGAAAGTGCGCATAATATGGGAGCCGCTGTTGCTACCTTTGACATACAAAGGAAGCATGTGCTCAGTTTTGGAGGCTGTATGCTCTAGAATGACGAAAGACATACTTCTTTTAGATGACATTGCAGCAGATGAAACACTACAGGTGAATTTTTGCAAAAGCATTATAATCGATTTTTTAATTTAAGAGAAAAACTGATTCATGATTTTGTTCAGATTCAAAGGCTAATTCATATGTTGCTGAACAACCTTTCGTCTTTAATGGAGTCTTTGGTTGCCATCAATCCAACGAAACCACAGGGCGCGTCATCAGCCTCTATTGATGATCTCGTACCATCACTCCCTCGACTTAGGATATTGGCAGGTATGCATTCATCAGGTTGGGTAATCTCTGCAGTGTTGATTATGGGTGTCAATTTCGCCCTGTTTACTTTATAAATTCCTTGATTTGGGTAAATGTTATTTCTCTAACGGGTGAAATGAGCTGATATAGAATTTGGCGTAAAAGGTAAAATGCTGAACAGGTTTAATATGATTTTCTTTTGAAAGCTAGAATATTATCGAAATAATATAATTTCTGTAATCAAATTTTTTTCTATTGTAAAAAAAAAAAAGAGAAGATAATCCAAGTTTATTCTAGAAAATGTGTTTTAGATCAACCTGGCCCAACCCAAAAGTTACCATTATTCGTCCATTATCGAACTCGCTGATTAGCCTCTATTACTGCCTCTAGTTCTAAAATATCTTCCCTTGGCAACAGCCATCGTTTTATTTATTGTTACTTTTAGATCTCATGATTTGTGTTTTTTTTCCTCGTAAAATCCTCAACAGATATGATGGACATGCCTCTGAAGTCCATTACTGCTTCTTGGGAAAATGGGCAACTGGCCAACTTCGGTTATACTTCATCAGAGGTATTATTATTTCTTAAATACTAAAAAAAAAAAATTGATTTATATTGTTAAAACTCAATCTCAGGTTGAAAATTCATTTATATTGTGTTGTTCTGCTTTGATAGGTTGTATATTTTTTAAAGGGTAACGCGATATTGTTGTTCAAAAATCTTGCAGGTGAGAGACTTGATCAGTGCAATATTTACAGATTCACCCTTACGGAAAGAATGCTTGTGGAGAATCGAAAATATCAAGTTTTAGAAGTGTTGTAATTATCTGAGAATCTGGCAACCAACAATAGAAGTGTAGGTTTTTTCTCCATTGTATATAGTATAGCTCTTCTGTTGTACTATAGATAAAGAAAAATTAATGATTATATCATTCCTGTTCTATTTTGGTCACAGTTTATGACTTAAATTATTTTGTTTTTTTGGTGGATTATGAGCCACAAGAAGTCATACTGCCAAAAGATTGGTTTCTGAATGCAACAAGGGCTTGAATAATACCAGTGTAGATAGCTATGAACATACTAACATAGCGTTTGAAGATATATACAGAGTGGTACTGAATAATATGCTAGAAGAGGTTTTGTTTGTTTGACAGATCTTAGGAACTTGTGAAGTTTATAGGCGGATATAAGAATCGAGACCTATACGAATGAGTAAGAGTTGATAGCATACTAGTTACAATGCGTCACAATGTGGTACTTTGAAAGTTCTTCAACTTTTTAAATTTTACACATTAATGGCCCCTTTAGAACTGTTATTAGAACCTTTGTGATGGGTAGGTTGCATTTTATCAACTTTTATTTCCAGTTTGCAAGTGTTGGCCACATTTGATTGATTGATTCTTAAACCTTATCTACCAATATACTAAAACAGGATTGTGTATTTTTATGATCGACACTTGGCGCATTCCTTGCACGACATGTGTCACTTTTGGTGTAATTAAAAAAAATTCTAATTCATAATTACCTAATTGTAATCAAATACTAATCTTTCTTTAGATTTAATATAAAAAAGATTTTGAGTTAATTACAGAAATCGTCCTTGTCGTCGACTTTCACTTGCAGCTTTCATCCTTAAGTTTCATAAATTACAGTTTTAGTCCAAATAAGTTTGCCCCATCAACAGTTTTTGTCCAAGTTCTAAACGGACGTTAAAGTACCCATCACATGACATGCACGTGATGGGTATTTTAGTCTTTTCCTTCCCACATGGACCAAAACTGTAATTAACTCAATAAACCCAACCCTACCCTTTCCCCTTCCAGTTATTACTACACACTTTTCCTCTAACTTTTGTTTCATTTCCAAAGTTTAATATTCATCATTAACAACAATAAAAAAGTAAATTCAAAGAGATTGGGGTCTTCACTAGTATCAAACACAGAACCCAACATTCAAAATTTCTATGTATCAAACAAAATATCTACACAAATCTATATACACATCACAAAATTGAAACCCGAAATCCAAAATTAATGAAAAGAACAAGTCTATATATACATACATATACTTAGTCACGTTTTTTCAGCGGTAGAACATTACTCTTCGTTTTTCCGGATCTGTACTTTTCCTGGCACACCTTTGCAACCGTTTTTCCGGCAAAGGGTGGCGGCAACAGATCTAAGATGGTGGTGGTCGGATCTAGGATGGTGGTGGATAGCTAGATCTTGTTGTTATGGATGGTGGTTGGATCTTTGCTACCATTTTCATCTTCAAGACCGAAAATGACATGGAGGTAGATATAGATACAATTGAAGATAATAAAACCGAAGGACCAGATATCTTTGCTACCATTTTCTTCTTGTTGGTATGGATGGTGTCCCTGATGACATCTTAAATGATTGTGCAAGTCAAATCATAAATGACGACATTTCTTCTTATATATTATTATTACTATTATTATTATCAATGAAATTAAACTTGGAATAAAAGAGTTATGTGGATTCAAGTTGTCTAGGAATTAATTCTTAAACTTTAGTGTATGAATTTTTGTGTTTGATTTGTGGGTTATGTTTTAAAAGAATGGATTGAAAGATTTGTTGATGAATGATGATTATGTTTTCTTTTTTGATGATGATGATAGATTTAGGTTTGAGTGAAATCTGGAAAAACAAATTTTTGTTTTTTTTAGGTGCAATGATGATGATAATAGTAGATTAGTGGATATAAATTGTGATAATGGTTATGAAGATTTGGAAAAAAAAAGTAACAAAAAATTTGGACTAGATGTGCAATAAATGAAAGAAAAAAAATGACGAAAATACCCATCACGTGGGTGGCACGTGATGAGTTTTTAAACAGACGTTACTACCCAGGACCAAAAGTGTTGACGGGACAAAGTTTTTTGGACTAAAACTGTAATTTATTAAACTTAAGGACGAAAGCTGCAAGTAGAGGTCCATGACAGGGACGATTTCTATAATTAACTCAAAGATTTTTGATCGACACTTGACGCATTCTTTACACGACATGTGTCACTTTGGTGTAACTAAAAAAAGATTCCTAACTCATAATTACCTAATTGTAATCAAATACTAATCTTTAGATTTAATATATATATATATATATATATATTTATTATTATATATATATATATTATTATATATATATATATCTAATTATATATTAAGTTTCCATATATATGATTTATAAAAAAATTAATAATGTTAACATCAATACGGAATACAACTATCTTAGAAGATAAGATATATGCTAAGTTTTAAACATCTAATTAAACAAATATATTATACAATTCATGGTGTAAGTCCCAACTTAGGTATCTAACAGCACATATTCTCTATTCTCTATATAAATATAATTGTATCATCAAATATTATATAATCCGTACATCGTACGGGCATTAAGACTAGTTTTTATTATATAATTAGTGAGCGTTGGCAAAAAAAAAATATAATGTAGTATATTGGGTACCCCTTCCAACCACTTCTAAATCATTAGAAATTAGTTACTTGACAGTAGAGGTATCAAGTTTACTCATTTATTTAGCAGTTGGTTGATTTAAGTTATATTTTATATCGAACATGTTAAAATGAACTAGGTGTAATGGGTTGTACAGGCTGAAAGATAATACCATAGAAGCCAATCACTATTGGCACGGTTTATTCATGGAATTGAGCTTGATTGCATACAGCGAACGCCACCATAGCATCCAATACTGTACCAGTTGTAACCAAAATAATTAAATAATTTTCAAATCTTTACTTATTTCCTTTTGTGTGTGTTAGATTGTGTCGTTTTAGAAACGTTTAGCTATAATCCAACACTTAAAGTGAGTCTTGTTCACAGTATGGTCTGGAACCAGTGTATAACTCCACACTCATAACCTGCGGTACTGGTGTGATCCAATTTTCAAAACAGTTGCCAACCCCTATTCTTTACCAGAATATTCATAAAAAGGAACCCTCAATTTTCTGAATTCATTTTGGTAAATTGTGTCTTGGGGTCTCTATATGGATAGCTTGATTTTTTATTTCCGTTAGGGCCCGTCGTACTGCAAACCATACAAAGATAATTACTAGGCACACTAAAATCGAGTAGATCTGCTTACATATTCATGAAAAATCGGGGTTGAAACATGTTATGAAGCTAAGGCAACAATAATTATCACTAATAATAAGAAAGAGTTAAGCGCCTCCAAGGCCTACAAATAGAAGCTTTTTTCGGTCTATATATATATATATAACTATAAGAGGTAGAAAAATACTCTGAAAGTTTGAATTTTTCAAAACATAATTTGCAAACCTGCAAGTGCTTTATGGATCCGTTTATGACAGTTTGGCACTTGACTGCCTAGAAAAAAGTAACATGTTCCGTGGTAGCCAGTTTTCATGGGTATGATTCTTCATCGTTGATATTCTGATATAATATGTTCATTCTTATGTTGAAGCTCTTATGCAACTATCTTAAATAAAAACGTGAACCAGTGCCTAGTGAATCCACTTGCATAACTTGATAGGTTGTGTTATTTGATTTGCTCCATAAATAGAAAGTTAAATAGATTGAGAAAATAAGCATAATATGTTGTCCTAAAATGATATTTTTTTCCCTAAAAGTCATAACTACTACCTATATAATTAAAACCTTCATTTCAAGGTTCATAGTTAATGATAGTTAAAATGGATAAAATCAGATCAAAAATGAGATCAAGCATGTACATATATGCCAAGACCTATTTCATCTCCAATCTCAAGCAACATTGGCTTCTTGGGGTTTATGTGCTAGCGAATTCGATGATCTTTCCTGAGTTTCTTGTGCTTTCACCGCAGCATTTGACTTCCTTAATTGCATCAATGGACGTTTCAGGAACTTCAATTGCCACCTTTTTGGTTTAATCTGTCCCAACAATTTCATCTGTTCCCTTTTGAATTTACGATTTGCATACCAATGGCCACCTCTCCAACCAAATCCATACCTGCAATTCGAACCAAATATTTTAACTGTAGAAAATCAAAGGTGGCAATTATAATTAAATCTATATATATATATATATGAAATGGGCCCGTTCGGGGCATAAGTTCTTTTTATAAAAGGTTAAAGCAGTAAATACTAAAGAAAAGTAACTAACAATAAAACTGTTCAAAAGTCATCTAACGTGTACTCAAATGTATTCAACAACCTAAATCAATGAATTTTCAGAAATTATATAACAATTGTAATGCTATAGTTTGTAAAATCAAATTTGAAGCACTAACTATTAAAGAAATCTGATGCAAATAAATGAACTGCATATTTGCAGTTAACTGACCCAGCCCATTCTGATATTTAACCCACAAAACTAGGCCATTTTGCCACCTCTAACGAAAATGATAATAAAACCTCAATTTCCAAATGGAAAAGTGCAGCATTTTTCGTAAAGAAACATAGGTGTCTAATTAACTCATACATTTCAGTTATTTGTATATAATTTCTTAACTTTCTGGGAAAACAAACATCAAACTTTGGACTGTTAACTTAAATTAGTTGCTGAATCTGGTGTCATTTTGTAGTTCGGGTGCATATTTATGGGCAGATTAGCAACTTTAATGCAATTAATAAACCAAATTTGAAATACAAAAGAAGTTACAAACCCGACAATTAAAGAGACCCCGGCTGTGGCAATACATGCTGCAACATTAGAACTACCAGTACCAACTAGCTTTTTGAATTCTTTACCTTCAAGGCCATAATTTTTTTTCATCTGCAAAAAAAGAAAAATGAATAACTCAGAAACTTAACAAGAAGGTAAGGGGCAAGGGGGTGCAAGAATGTTCTGGACTGGCAATAATTGGTTTTATAATGTTCATCGAAAGTGATCCTGGTTCTATCAATATTTGGGCCAAAATGATCAGATTTGGAGACTAACTATACATTTGACACCAAAAAACAATTTTTTTAAACATAAATCTAAATTGCCTATCCTAATTTTAACTAAATCTGACTCTTGACTTGCAACAATCAATTTGCAAATGCACGCATACCAGGGATCATATACTTATATTCTACTATACAAGATAATTTTGGGCCACTAAGTGTATCAAGATACTTTGAAAGATTCTAGGCAACATTTCAAGAAAAATAGGAGGAAAAAAATATATTAGAAAGTAAAAAGCTGATCATGAACTATTAGGAAAGAGAAATACTAACAGCGTTCTCAATCGAGTCAAGCCTTTGTTCAACTTTTGTTTCGTGAAGGTGGCGTAAAGTATACCCTGCATCATTACAATTATACTGTATTATGTTTATATTGATAATAAAACAAAGATACTTCCAAACAAGAAAGACATAATCTTAGTAAAGTGACCATAGAAGCTCTCGACTAACAATTCAGGTTAATTCTTAAGTCAAAACGATGCAAAACCTCTCAAAATCCATCATCATCCCTCATCGGGAAAAGGATGCTAAATGGTGGTGATGGATCCAGGATAGGCACTTCCATATGAAAATTAAAATGATGCATTACAATAGCAAATATTTGTTTTTACATATTACACTACGTAAGTACTTACATGTAATTAAACAATTTCTATTTCACAAAGCAAACATAACAAAAACTGATATATTTTCAACACTTGCTCAGCTATATCAGAATTCAGAAATTTTTACAATTTGTAGTCTAAGTTTAATTATGTACCCATTTAATATTTCAAAGATACTTTAAGCAAACAAATAAATATTGCTAGACCGATACCCTAAGATATACTCACAGTCAAAGACACATTACAAGAAAAACCATCAACAAGCTCCCGTTCTATCTAAAAATTATCAAACCAAAACATATAAATTATAGAAACTTCACACTCCCACACATCACGTCACATACGTAATTGAGTCTGCAAGCTAATTCAAACACTATATTCACAGTAAAAACAAAAACACTTGCAAGCTGAAATATTCACAGTAAACTATATAGCAATCAGAAGTAACTTATTTGTTTACTCGAATTTCTGAAGCAACTAAGTACTTTTGCGCATTTAGATGAAGAAAGTTGCTTATGCTCACTATCGACTTATCTTAAGGGGAAACAAATTGTTTTGAATACACAATGTGTGAATGTTTATATCGAACCAACTATTCTCGGCCTCACGATTACAAGTGTACTATAACGGTGTTAAATAAGTTCTTTTCAACAAAGCCAACTGCCCCAAAAAGTACCCAACTTTTAAACAATTTGCAAACTTTCAACTAATTGCTTTTTGTATTGTGTTCTGTATCTAACTTTTTTGATAATTTGTAAACCAACCAGTTGTACATACCAGCCCAAGCAGTGCCAAGAGATGCAATTGAAGTTGATATTGTAAACACAATTTTATGCCTCTCAAATGTATCCTAAAAAAAACAAAATTGATCAAAACTATATAAAAGTAAAACAAAATATAATCAACCCAATTCAATATACAATATATAGATACAAATAAACATATATATAAATATAAATATACCACCTTAGTTGAATAAAAAGTATCTTGAACAGCTGTTCTGACATTGGAAACTTTTTTTCTGATTTGCGGAATCGAAAAACGCCTGATAACTGAAGAACCCCTTCTAAAACCCTGCATTTGTTTTTCAAAAAGATCAAAGCTTTATTGGATTTTCTCAGGTGAAATTTCAAGATTTTGAATTTGGGGTTTTGATTTTAAATTCGTTTCTTAAAACCCCAGATGAATCGGGTTGCGTAACTTGCGTTTAAGTATTTTTGTTCTTTCCTTTTATTTGTTCACTTTTACCCTGATTTCTATTTTGTTGGGAAAAAATGGGCTTTCATACTGAGTAGGTAATTTAATTTTATTTTTGATTAGCTTCCGACTGATTCCTTCATTCCTTTGAGCATTTGTTTTGTGAGTTTTTATTTTTTCTAAAAATAGGGAAAACTCTAATCCCGGTACCATAATTGGATACCCATCGACTCATCCCGTATGAGTAATATGATGTCGGTACAATACCCCCATCTAATCCCCACATGATCTGGGCACCCCAAAGGATCGAACTCACGTATTTAAACTTCACATATGGGCCTAGACTTCATTGGTAACGGGTACTTTAAATGAATTATTTTTTTATACCAAAAGGGGATTAAACTTGAGAATTTAAGGTCACCGAGTGTTTTTCTTACCATTAAGCTAACTCCTTGTTGATAGTTTTTTTTTTAATTAAGCTATTCATTAAAATTTGATGTCTTGTAAATTTAGCTAGTTTCCTATGATTTTTGGGATTAGTATCCGTGAATGTAACTAACTATAGACGAATGTCTATAGTGTGAAAAAACTAAAGTTGTGTTCATTGTATGTAATAACTTTCACATCTTGTCTATTATATGTATTCGAGTATATGTGGCTACCATATAAGCTATCACTTGTAAGTATTTGATTGGTCGGATGCATAGAATTGACAAGATTTGAAAGTCATTACTTATAATGGACACAACTTTAGTTTTTTCACACTATAAACATTCGTTCATATTTAATTACATTCATATATACTAATCTCTTTAGATATTGGTTAGGTGAATATTATAAGAAAAAAATGTTATTGGTTAGGTACTTAAGTTATATATAGCTATATTTTAGCACATAGTTTGATATATTTTTAGAGTGCATTTATTGATAAATATATATCGATTTATTTTTTAAAAAAAAGGAATAAAACTAAGGATCTAATAGTTTTTGTTCAAAAAAATATGTAATAGTTACAAAATTATTCTTTAGAGTAAAGAATAAATATAAAGTGGTAGACTTTTGATATAAAAGATACAAATTTTTTATGCACGTTAGGTGCAAACCTAAGGGTTGCGATTAGCATTTTCTATATTGACTGGCCAGTAACTTCGTACTGAAAATTGGAGAAAAAAGAGAGGAAAAAGTTTGCATTTGTTTTACAAACACCATCTATTTAAACAATAAAAACACTGATAAGCTACCATTTATGGGTTTTAAGTACCTTATATTTAGAGATGGTATCAAAGCGGGGGCAAGGGGTGCCCCTTGAAATATTATTTTTGACATGTATTTTTTAAAAATTTTGTTAAAATTTTTTAAATTTACCCACTTTTACTTATATTCCAGTCACAAACATTTAAAAAAAAAAGGTAATGGGGGGAACCCTAGCCCCGGTACCACAATTGGATACCCATCGACCCACCCCGTATGAGCCATATGATGCCGGTAAAATACCTCATCCTAATCCCCACATGATCTGGGCACCCCGAAGGATCGAACCCGCGTATTTAAACTTCACATATGGGTCTAGCTTCATTGGTAACGGGTACCTTAAAGGAATTATTTTTTGTTCCCAGCGGGGATCGAACCTGAGACCTTAAGGTCATCAAGTGTTTGCCTTACCACTAGGCTAATTCCTTGTTGGTAGTCACAAACATTATGCATATGCATCAAATCTATTACTAACTAATAACAAAACTTCCATACAAAAAAATGCCACCATATTAGACAAGGGTATTCAAATATTTGTTTCAAGTTGGAATTTGGATTGCTAATATTATATGTCTAAGATTAAGGGGGTGCTTGGTTCAAACTAAACAATGGGAAAGGGAAAGGTAATGGAATACTCAGGAATGCAATGAGTATTACTTAGTATATCATTCCAATTGATATAGCTTGGTATATTGTAGGTATTATAAATTTAATAAATATGTATAAAAGTGATTTTTGTTGGATAGTAATGATGATGATAATAATAAGCGATGTTTTTATAAATAACAATAATAATAATAATAACAATAATAATAATATAATAATAGTAATAATAATAATAAAATAATATAAAGAGTATTGTACATATAAATATCTGTAAATAAATTTTATCAAATTAAGCATATAATTATCTCTCTTTGTTTTTATTATTTCAATTTCATATAATTATTTGTAAAATAAATTGAAATCAACTTATGCGACATTATATGAATCTCGAAGAATTACGACAATAGCAATAATTATAATATTTAATAGTTATAATATTACTGTAATACTGACTTATTATAAACTATTATCATAATAATGATGATGATATGCGTATACTATTATTTTATATATTATATTATCATATGATTATTTTTATACTTATATATAAACTATTATGTTATAAATAAATCTTTTCTATATATAAAACTAAATTTTAGTTAAAAAAAGCTTAGTTGGCACATCTAAAACCCTTTCATTTGTTAATTTACTTTAAAAGTTATTAATTATGATGTCATAAACAAATATTTAGGTATAACAAAAACAAATAATGGTTTGTTACTATCCCGCCGAATATGTAGTGCTGCTCCACTTAAGCAAATCATATCATATTTATTTTATATACTAAATTTCAAACTTATTCATACAACTTAAAAAACTAATTAATTAATTTAAAGAAATTGCAATTTACTGAATTAATATCATGTTCAAGACATACTAAGCTTATTAATAAAAAAAATGAGTTTTTGCTAAATGCGGTCATTTAGTCTGTAATTAAGGTGCATAAATAGTCACTTAGCATAAAATTTAAGGGTGCGTGTTTAATATGAAAGGTATAGGTTTTTATGCACGTTAATTACAGATTTAAAGTTGTATTTAGTATTTTCCAAATAAAATTAGTATGTCTTAATAAAAATGTACATTCCATATCGCAAACACACCCTTGAATTTTATGATAAAAGTACAACTATTTTATGTACGTTAATAACAACGCATATGATTGTCATTAGCAAGACCAGTAAAATTAAATAAATTATTTTATTTCAAAATCCTTCAATAAATAAATTAGCATATTTATTTTTCATTCATAATTAGCTAATAACTTTCATAAATAAAACCTAACCAATGAATTAAATACATATAGGTATGTAAAAAAAAAAAAAAAAAAACTTTTTTGCATAGGTCGATAATTCATTAAATGTAAAAACTTTATTAATTACAACATAAACAAAACAAAACATAGAATAACAAGTTGAAAAATTTAAATTTTTATGTTATTTATCACATTTTGAATTTATTATTATTATCGTTTTATATTTTGAACTTTTCTATCTATTTGTGTTTTATGTATTGAAATAAACTTGAATTGTATGGTATTATAAATGTATGCGTATTACAGCGTTAGCTATGCTGTCAAGTTTTCATATTTAACATTTACATCACAATTTCTATAACTATAACAAGTTTTCTTAATATTATCCGGGTATTACCCGGGTGCTTAAGCTATGTAGTCGTGTTTTCACATTTAATAATTAAAATTGATATACCTATAATCAGTTATCATAATACTACCCGGGTATCACCCGGATTCTTAAGCTA
Organism: Erigeron breviscapus; assembly: GCA_034093135.1. Taxonomy (NCBI): domain Eukaryota; kingdom Viridiplantae; phylum Streptophyta; class Magnoliopsida; order Asterales; family Asteraceae; genus Erigeron; species Erigeron breviscapus. The sequence continues at coordinate 49,342,205 of CM067172.1, forward strand.
GTATATATATAAACGTTAACTGTTAATTGAGGTGAAAGAAAAACAAATTCAAAGATGAATTGCGGTTGGAAAAAAATTACGGTTGAGAAAGTGAGTATATTTAGGAAAAAAGGGAAAGTGGTTTAATATTTTGATTACCTAGTCCAATCCCCCCAATTAAGTGGGGAATGGTTTATTAACTAGTAGTGGCCAATGATTAGTTAGGTAATAACAAACCAAGCACCATTAATTATAATAAATCCCATTACTTACCTCCTAATACATCTAACCAAGCATGCCCTTAAAGTTGTTAATATTTGTATATGTCAGTTATTTGTTGTTTTATGTTGATACAAATTAGTTATGGCGGTGTTGGTACACCTATTTTGGATTTTTGGGCTTTGACATTTAATAGCGAGGAAGGTTGATATATGTCTCGCTAGATGCAATACACATGTGAATTGTTACACAAAATATAATTAAGAGGGTCAAAACCGGTTGTTTTGTCAACGCACGTCTTTTTTTACCTTCAAACCGGCACCATAAGCAGCTTCTCATATCAGTTCTTCTTTTAAACAGTCAATTTACGAACCAAAGATTATGGATTGTGGGTCCATTACAATCTAACCAAACTAAAAAGTGATGACATGCGACCTGTAATGTTAGTAATTAGCAATATAGAAATGATCAATCTCCTTAAAAAATAATTTAAAAATCTTAATAACACCATAAACATTTGACATAAGTAATCCACTTTATCTTTTCTCATCTCCCTTCGTGATTTTTCCATGTGACATCATCTTATGTTTAAGATGATTTTTAGATGAAAGATTAATCATTTCCGTTAGCAATAATAACCTCCAAATCAATTTTAAAAATGAAATGTGACTGTAACCAGTGATAAAAAGCAACTTATGTTGTCATTGAGAGTCTTTTAAATAGTAAATTTGTATATATTTAATATAAAACTTAAATTAAAAAAAACACGTGATAAAATTTGGTCATAATGTTTTTGTTTGTTAGACAATCCACAGTTGTCTTCAGTGATACAGATTGAAAACCCAATACGTTAACCTTTTAAAGTACACACTGCCCAACACACCAAATACCCAATGGTTAGACCATCTTTAACTCACCACACTGAAACTCAGTTTGTTAGTGCCACATCAGCAATACACTCACTCGCCACATGAACTACTTTTATCATTAAGCTCCATACTGAAAACTCAATTTGTTCATGCCACATCATCAATTATATTAACATTATAACCACATAATACTCAATTAAAATATATATTATTTAATTAACAATCAACACTTGGAAGATATACTAATATCGTTTGGTATTTTAGACTTTTTTATTATGTAAACATTTACTGCTATGCGGGTTTAAAGTAGATACCCTAATACTTCCAGGGCCTTAAAAGAAAATAAAGTGTAAACATTAGAATGACAAAAAAGACAAATTGGGTTTCCTTTTAACACCTTTCTTCTTCATCGAGCAGCAGGAAAAACAAACCCACAGTAATTTTTCCCCCCTTTCATTACAGTTCGATTACGAAATAATCAAATAAATAAACAACCAACCTAACAAACAAACCCAATACGCTCAATGTTCCAGCGCGGTGGCCACCACTTTGGGGCAATACATCGACGAAAACGCCGGATGCATTGACTCCTTCACGCCGGAAAGTCGGCGTTTTGAAGGTAATACGCCGGGAATAAATCTAGCGTTAAAGATGGTCTTATACACTTGTACAACGAGATGTAATTTGTCGTATGGTCAAAGTAAAGACTTAACCCGGTTAAAAGCTTTTTCTCTTGTATTTGTATGTGTTCCATTGAATATATGTTGCATTGTTTTTATTATGGGGAAAAACAAAAAAGAAAGCCTATTTTATAAATTAAACACACTTTTGAAAACTTGTAAATTTGAACAGAATACCCGTGTCTTATATGTATAAAAGCCACAGACTACTTTTAGCCAATCTGTACACACCACTACGGCCACACCTAAATCTACTTTCTTCAAACACCCCATCTTACTTCCCAGGAAATTAACAGTCAAACAATTAAACCACTTTTTTTTTCAATCAATTGAACAACAACAAAAAAATCATCTTCGATAATAATTAAATAAGAAGGGAGATCGGATTTTGGCTGCAAAAAAAACCCGTCTGATGGATTCGATGAAGTCACTGCTAAAGAGAGTGAAACATGATAGGGAAAGATTTGAAACCATCTTCATCTCGGCGAAAAGATGGAAACCGTGAGAATGAGTATATACATTTCGATTCTTCTATTGGGTTCATGGCACTATATATTCCTTACTTGTTCGTCCTTTTTGATGTGAATATAATGATATTATTTAGATGGTGTTTGGATGTGCCTTTTCGAATTGTCGTCACATTAAATAGTCAATTAGTCATAATTATCCGACCATAAATATTGGTTTTTTGCAATGTTTTCAAAACCGGACCGGAAGGCGAACCGGCGTCTTTACTGGTCGGATCGGTCGGACCGGATTAGAGAACCGGAAACATTAAAAATATAATAATAAATATGGAAAAAATTCGGAAAAAATACCAAATAATTAAAGAAGTCTAAAAGCAACCATTCATCGTTCAAAAGATCACTAGAATCACTTAGAAGTTAGAGTATTAAACATTTAAGATTTAAGAGCAAAACATAAAACTACAGATCATCGAATTCATCCTCAGTAGCTTCAACTTCATCATCATCATCGAGTAGAATCAAATCATCTTCTTCATTAATATCTTGGCCTAAATTTAACAAATGACAATGAAACTTACATTACTATAAAAATATAAAAGTTCGTTATACATCATTAAAAGAAGAATACTAACCTGCTTGTGTTTGGGAAGTAGACGGATCAATATTGACTGGCGGCTCTTCGTCTATCATATTTTCTAATTCATCGTAATCAAGCTCTCCTGTTGGCTCATCATCAACCACCCAAAATTCGGTTCTATCAATGCTTTGATAATCAACAGGATCATATGGTCGTTTATTCTCATTTAGCCTAATAAGTTCAATTGTCAATGTTTTTATTCAAAAAAAAAATTAAAATAAGAAAAATAATCAACATAACCGAACCTATTTTGCAGGCGTAAGTTGTAATGGATGTAGACCAGGTCACTTAGCCTTTGGTGCTCTAAGCGGTTCCTTCTTTTGGTGTGGATTCTCTCAAAAACACTCCAATTACGTTCACATCCGGAAGAAGATGCAGTTTGACTTAAAATTCTAACGGCAAATGATTGCAAGTTCGGGCAATCTCCACCAAATGCTTTCCACCACTCATCTAATCATACAGTTAACATAAAATTATACACTTATACTTATAATAGTATAATATTTAAAAATAAGAAGTAATATAGTCTTACCAGGACGAGTATCATTTACTGAAGACAAAGCAATAGGTCTACCAAAGCCACCTGTTTTATCCCGAAATTTGGCTAGATCTGAAATAGATATTCCGTTACCTTCAGACATCTTCTCAAGCATATCAAGAACCCCCTGAAATGCCTCTTGCTTTTCCTTACGATTATCTCTTTCATATTGAAACATTGGATTTAGCCAGTAAGCTGCTGCATGAAGACTCTTGCGTAACATCTTATCCCAACGAGCATCAACAATGTCAACATATTGCTTATAAAGACGTTTCTTCCTTCGAAACAACTCTTTGAGGCCATTCTTAACCCTAAGCATACCTTCAAACACATAACCTAATGAAGGTTTTTCATCAGAGTCGCACACACGCAAAAGTCTCAAGATTGGACTCATCACCTTAACTGTTATCAAACAATTTTGCCAAAACTTGTCCTCTAAGATAGTTTGTCTCACATCTCTAGCTTTTGGCATTTTTAACATTTTCTTGAAATCATTAGAGGTCACTAAAGCTTGCAAATCAGATTTGTGATCATATAAACTCTTCAAGGCAATAAATGAGGTACCAAACCTGGTGGCTCCTGGGCGAATGATTTCTGTCCAACCAGGACTTTTTCTCAACCAATTTAAGGGCCATTTATTACATGAAAACTGTAATCCGTGATGCAAGTTGAATCAAGTTAGCCACGTCAGGTATCTCTGAAACATCCTTCATGATCAAATTTATACAATGAGCTGCACATGGAGACCAAGAAATCAATGGATATTTTCCACTTAATAATCTTCCCGCCGCCTTGTAATTTGCAGCATTATCAGTGACCAAGTGAACAACGTTCTTAGAACCAACAATCTCGACTATATCACTAAACAAATTGCACAAGCTTTCTGCATTACTCTCAATATCCGACGCATCAACAGATTTGATGAATGAAACCCCCTTTGGACAATAAACCAAGAAATTAATTAGAGGTCTTTGTCTAGCATCCCTCCATCCATCACTCATTATACTGCAACCTGTTTCTGACCAATATTCTCTATAAGAATCAACTATGAGTTTCACAGATTGTTTGGCATCTTTTAACAAACTCACACGAACGGCATGATAGGTTGGTCCAGTATATCCATGTCCCATAGAAGCTACTTTGCTCATTGCAATTGGAAATAGAGGAGAATTAACAGTGTTCATCGGTATACAAGAATCATATATCCACATAGCAACAGCTAAATCGGTATCATGTAGCCTTTCTTTACTTTGCCAAACCGATTTAAGTGAAGGCTGAGAAGTATCATGCACACCCCTTGGAAAATATGATTGTGCGTTGTCAGATGTAGAAGATGCTTTTCTTTTAGTACCACCACTTCTTTGTGTGCTACCAGTCTGCTCTTCTTGAATTCTACTTGTTCCATCGCCACGATTCTCTTTTGGTTTTTGTGACCCTTCAAAAGCAAGTTTCATTTTAGTCCTAAGATCTGCCGGGACATGTTTACATGACGCAATATTTCCTTTAATTCCAGCAAGATGTTGTTTCATTCTGTTAATGCCCCCTCCACGAAATATATTTTTGCAATGTCTACATTCAAACACTTTTTTTCCCGATCCATCGTTTATTTCATTAACATGATCCCAGGTGATATCCTTCTTTAAACGATGACTTGATTGGGTGTTCGAGTCTGCTTCAGCTTCTTCGGGATTCATACTCTACAAAATAAAACCAGTTTCTGAATAGCAAATTAAAACTAGTCTCAAATCATGAAATCAGTAATGTACAAAATACTTTCCAATTTTCGCTTTTCACTTAGGCATTTTATCAAACACCATAAGTGCATGAACTGATTTTACTAATAACATACTTTCTATGTAAACTTAAACCAACCAATTTATTAAACCATGAATATAGATGCACCTCATACAAGTATACAAGTTATACAACTTACAACTTTACAAAATCAATGAAATAATATATATATATATATATGAACGATTCTTAAAAAAAAAGAAAAAAAGAAGTGCATTACCTATTGAGAGGCTGCTTCAGTTAATGAGAGATTGAGAGCTTGGAAGAGGTGAAGATTCGATTGGAAGGACTTGAAGAAAGAAATTAATTAGAGTTAGGTTTTGAAAAAAAATTGGGATTTTCCATTGTTGATGATTTACTCATTTAGGTCCTTGAAAAGTAAAAAGGAAAAGGAATTGAATAAAACTTGTGAAGACTGAAGAAGAGGTTGGCCACGGTTTTTTAAAGCCCAATATATAATTTTTTAGTTAAATTTTAGCCCAAGTCAAAAGCAATTCATGAACCAGAACCACCGGTTACCGGCCCAACAGCCGGTTACAGGACCAACCGGCCGGCCCATTGCAAGTTCGAACTAACAGCATGAACCGGACTGTTATACATACCGGGTCACGGCCCATTGTTTATATGTTTGTTGAATATTCTACATGATTATAGTAATCCACACTTATGGCGTTGATGGGTTATTTAATTATTCTGTTACTAGATTCAGCTTTAACTTTTGAGCTTTCAAAGGGGTGATTTTCTTTCTAATTGCTATGTTACATGATTATAGTAATCCACACTTATGGCGTTGATGGGTTATTTAATTATTTTGTTACTAGATTCAACTTTAACTTTTGAGCTTCAAAGGGGTGATTTTCTTTCTAATTGCTATGTTGTTGTGTCTGGGTTGAGCAGAGAAAAAAGAAAAATATTAATTGGAAGATAGGCCAGGTTGTGCGTCTAAATTTGTAACTTTTAAAAAGTAAGTTTATTTTATAAAATAGGTTCTTCTTTTTGTTTATTAGAGTAATCTTCCCTTTTATTATTGGTAGAGTTCAGTGTAAAATGATAATCGCTTGTTACGATTTCTATCAAAATCTCCGGGGGCTTATTATCTTTCAATGACGCCTTGTGTTAATTTTTTGAGTTGTAGTCTTCTTTATCAAAAACTGGAATGTAACACAAGTCTTTTTAAATTAAAAAATGACTAAACTAAGTAAAAGAATTCAACATCATATCTTGTTACACACTTACACACGCGAGAGCACTTTATAAAACCAAGTATAAAGTTTTAGCATATCTGATTACAACAACAACAAGGTACCCAATCCCGACATAAGTCGGGCTATGGGGAGGTATGATGTAGACAGACCTTACCCCTACTCAAAGGTAGGGAGGCTGCTTCCGGTTCCACCGCAGTGGAAGGGACCTCCGGCCCGGGTGAAAAAAATAAGGTTAGATCCACCGGAGTGGAAGCTTAACCGGATAGGGATAATCTCGATCTCAAACTCTCAATCTCAATCTCAATCCCACTCTTCGGTTCACAAATTCAGATCTTAGATCTAGAAATTTGTTACCGTTAGGGAGAGGGAGAGGTTAGAGAGAGAGAGAGAAGAGAGAGAAAGTTGAAGCTATATTGATTTATTGTTTAAAATTGTACATAACCATAATTTTAAACTTCGTGAAACTGTTAAAAAAATCATCGCTATTTTGCACGTGTATATACCAATAGGACAGTATATTTTACAGCAATTATATACTCAAGTGACATGGGTTGTGTTATATACTATTAAAAACGCAATAGTAAATACTTAAACTATATACAAATCATTCTGAAATTCCATCATCATCAACAGCAGCCGAATGAATTGATTCAATACATCAATTTAAACGGCGAAACACGGTCAATAAAAATATCACTAAATAAAAAAGCGATATAACAAAATCGACCATGCTTTCACCGTTTAAATCAAAGAAGTAAATCAAATTTTTATATCTACATCTAAACAATCCTAAACAATCAGTCAGTAAAATTGTAAAACATATATATAAACAAGTGCCTCAGGTTGTCGAACAAATCATCACTATACAATCAGTCGGTAATTCCAACTTTTGATTTATTTAATTCCTCATTGGCAAAAATTCATAACTTACAGTTCGATGCACTGTCAAAAAATTACATTTATTAAATTAAAAAATATGAAAATATGTGATTGCAAGAAACGGCTCTGTGAATGAATGGAAAAAAAGCAGGTCAGAGGTTCCTATAAGAATGCGAAAAGCACAAAAGCTTATTATCGGTTCAATCATAGCATCTTCGGTCAATGCATTTTTGTAGCTACCCTCGACGTGGCATCAAACCATACATACATATATTATTTTTATTAAAATTATTTTTATAAAATTAATAAAAGAAGAAACCTCAGGAGACCCGTTCCAAATCACACACAAACAGTGAAAACACAAAACAGAAACAAATTCCCGACCAAAAAACACAAACTATAAAATCGTGTTAATGATCGGATAGTTAAGTTGATTGGTGGATGGGAAAAACGGGTCTGCCGTGATATTCAAAGTTTTTTTTGTGCGTCATACGGCACTTCCTATCTTTTTAGGGGATATCTTCCTCATTGGCATCTTCTTTTAAAAATTATTTCAAAAAACCATAAAGTGAAAAAACAATAAATTTGTTACGAACAGAAAGAAAAAAAAAAAGAGAACAATTTTTTGAGATGAAATAAATCGGTAAAGTAAAGAGAGGAAAAAAAGGTGAGGTAATATTGAAGAATAAAGATATGGGAAAGTTAAGGTTATATATATAGGCGGGTGTGTGGAGGTGTAAACCCTAATTTTTATGGGATACATGGCCCATGAAAGGCCCGATTCGAACTTCGTCTTTGTTGATGGGCTTTCATTGGTTTTATTTTCTTTTTTCTTTTTTTCACAATAACAATCAATCCTAGATATTGGGCGTCACGTTTTTTCCTTTCGGGGTAAAAACTAAAAAGGGGACTTAAGGTTTTGTTTTTTTTCCCGTTAAATATATAAATAATGTATGTATGTATTAAGTAAAAAATAGGTAATTAACGGTTATTTTTGTTTATTAAGTAAAAAAAAAATATGAAATTTGACTGAATGCATTAAGTTCTTAATTATTAATTTTATTAAGTAAAAAAAGAACGGGGTCTTAGAGTTAGAGTGTTAGACCATAAGGTATGAGACTACCCAAAAGAGGAAAACGTGTGACATATAACGTCAACTTGTTATACAATAAACCCTTTGAAAATCTTGAAATGAGGCAATTATTGTAAATGAAAAAACTCACAAAATTATCATCTCAAATAGTCGAACCCAACACTCTAAATTCCTTTGGTGACGCGTTTGATAGGCATCATACGTTAAAGCATTTGAAGGGGTAGTCGAATGTGTCACTACAAATAATGTTGCATTTGTTCACATTTTTAGTTAGCGTGAAAAAATTAAAAAATTTGTCACGCTTTTATGTGTGTAAAAATATGAAGAATTAAAAATGTGTAGAAATTAATCCACACTTAAAATTGTGGTATAATAAAAGTTCACACACACTTTTTAGTGTGAACTTTCATATAAAAAAACCAGTGCCAAAAAATTTTTTCTTTTTTGGCACTGGTTTTGGCGGTAAAAAAAAATGGACTCAGGTTTCTGTAACGTATAACACCACATTTGTCCACACTAACTAAATATGTGTAAAATATCTAGGTTGTTGTTCATGAACATGAAGATGATACTGATAGAGGTTAGGGAAGGAATTTGATTGAAATAACTGATTTACTCTCATGTGCAATGCATATGAGGGGGTATACTAACATACGTTAAAGGCAGAGGTATGTAGTAAGTAAAGAGAAACCTTGGGGTGATGTAATGATAAAAAAGTATGGGGGCGAAACTTGATAATAGGAAATACCTCAGGGGCATATAATGAAATTAACTCATGATATTATGTTGTTTAAGTGGGTAAATATGTTATTTTGATGTTTAAGTGGGGATAGATGATGTTTTTTATTTTTAAAAAAAGAATCGGTGAATGAAATCACCCTATCCATATTTACTTTTTGCCATTTACGCACCCATGGTAACCCTTTATTGGTTTCACCTCTGTCATTCTCTTTTAAATATATACCAACCGTTAATACTATGGTCTATGGTAGTGAAATCGTAATATATGGACAAAAACAATGTTATACTGTATCTCAATGGTTACAAATTTTGTCAATGTTTAGATCAAAATACATACAGGGATTTCTCAATTACAAAACATTTCATTTCATCATGATATAAAAATTATGAGTAATATATTAAGCCTTTTGATGGTATGAGTCAGTCTTTATTTCAATTTAAATATCGAATCACGAGTTTTTCCTTTCTTTTAGAAAATGAGTTTTTTGTTGTCATGTTCTATGAAGATACATTAATATATCAAATGAAGTTGTTTCATGATTGCAGATCCAAAGTCTATTGTTTACAAATTGCAGATCCAAAATATGTTATTTATCTATATCTCTATATATATATATATATATATATATATATATTGAAAAGTTATTTTAGGAATCTTGAAAAGGCAAGAACCTTTGGCCATTAAATAATATAATCAATGGCTATAGTCATAAATGGCAGTTTTGTAATTAATTAGTGATGCAAATAATTATTTTGAACGAAGAAAGGGCAATTTAGTCTCATCGCTTGAAAGGGAAAAAAAACTGTCGAGGCTACGATTTTAGTTTTTATCAGTTTTATCTTCCTTTGTAAATAGCCGTGCCCCAAAAATAAACGGATTAGGATCCTCTAAAGTTATGACAACTTTATAGGTAAAGTTGAGAGGATCCTAACCTTTGAATTAAAATCAAAGGTCAAGATTCAAACTTGATTTTTGAATCTTAACCCTTGATTTCAATCCAAAGGTTGAGATTATCTTAACTTTACCTATAAAGTTATCATAACTTTAGAGGATCTTAATCCAAAATAAACCCTAAAACTAATCTTCAACATTCATTGAGCATCCCTATTCGCAAATGAAATCTTCCTCCCCTTTAAAGATTGTGATCAAAAGTATTCAAATATTAAATCCTTTCAAAACCTATAAACAGTCGATTGTTCTTCCCATCACATGTGATGCAATTAATTAATTTATCCTAGCTTTCAAATATCATTTTCTTGAATTGTGGCTCAATGTAATTAGTCGGTCTTGCGGTTTTTAAATTTGTGGCTGTAGGCCATTGTGAGTATATAAGGATTGGAATTATTTGCCTATTGGTATTGAAATTAATTAAGTCTTCTGGTTTCGGTAAACATATTGGGTAATGTATCCAGTGTGGATTGATGGTTTTTGATTGTTGCAATTCGTTTGAGATGGTGCTTTTTATTTTAAAAATATATTATAACTTTTGATATGTATTTTATTATGTAGACGACGAATGCAAGGTGGTACAAATATCAAGAAAGCACCGGTTTTATATGATGATGATGAATTGAAGAAGACGAAGTAACAAACTTACTATTTTACCAATGAGCATATGTGATATTGTGAATAAAAAATTACATACGTGCACATATAATCCTTCTTGCACATATGTGTTCGTGCACATGTGCACACAGGTACAATTATGATCATATGTGAATATATGTATGCATGTTTTTTTTTAAGATATTGTATTTGTGCACACATATGCAATTATGATCATATATGAATGAAAATAAATTAGTTGATAATCACATGTGCATGAAAAAATATATATTGATGATCACATGTGCACGAATGTTGATATAAAAATACAATATTACCCTTGTATTTATTGATGGAAAAAGGTTCATAAAAGTTCTTTTTTTAAGGGTTCCTAGAATAACCTTTCCCTATATATCTATACTTTATATAAAAAAGGAACCCCCTCTCCAAATCTCAAATTACAACTTCAAACTACGAAAAATACCCTTTTTATTAATTAATTTAAACATCTCCCCTAATATACTATAATACCATTAATAAATAATTTACAACATAAACCTCCTTTTTTTTAGAACAGCAAGGGCCGGATCACGGGTATCCGGACTGGATACCGTGGACCTACCCGATCCCCTCCCCCTGCCCGCCCCACCCGGTAAATGCTCCACGAAGGCCCAGGAAACCTAAAGCCTTTAAATCCCACGCCCGAGAGTATCGAACGTGAGACCTCACGGACAAACGTCCGGGTGTCCAACCACTGAGGTAATCAGTGAAGGACACAACATAAACCTCCTAATCCTTAAAATAACTACACTACCTCCTTTAACATCAATTACTTTTACATTTATCACCATTTCCGCTCCGACCACCCGTCACCGTCACCGCCACCACCACCCTGCTCCGCTACCACCATCGCCACCACATGGCGCGGACATATGACTCGTTATTATATAAAAGAGGAACCCCCTCCCCAAATCTCAAATTACAACTCCAAACTACCAAAAATACTCTTCTCCTTTATTCATTAATTTAAACATCCCCACCTAATATACCTATAATACTCTTAATGGAATAATTTACAACATAAACCTTCAATCCTTAAAATAACTAAATTACTTTCTTTATCATCAATTACTTTTACATTTACCACCATTGCCGCCCCACCACCCGCCACCGCCACCACCGTCGCCGCCACCACCATCCCGTACCGCTACCACCGTCGCTGCCGTATTGTGCGGACATATGACTCGTATTTGATAAAATTAAGTGTAATTTCAACTTTTTAGAAAAAATTTATGAAGTAAAAGAAAATACAAGTCGATTGGATAGATTAGATTAAGGAATATCTAAATTTCTATGTACAACTAGACAATAACATAATCCACAACTATATCTATCTATAGATATAGAGATATAGGGGTGAGTTATTTTAAGAACTCCTAAAATAAAAAGAACGCGAAAACTAATCTCAGCCCTCCATTTATCTAGATCAAAATTAAATCAGGAAGGGTAGTATAGTAATTTGGATAGATGATCAAACTATATAACATGTTGTCACTGTCATTCACTTACGAACCAGACTTCTTAACTGTGTGTAAAACACACCTTTCTTCTCCAAAATATTCAGATGAAATCTCCAAAAATGCAGATTAATTCTCCAACAAAATCCGATCAGATCTCCATAAATTTACGATCAAACCTCCATTAATCCCGATTAGATTCGATTTCATATCTCAATTTCTACAAAAAGCCCCATAAAAGCTCACATCTAGATTCAAGTTCTCATTTTTGCAAATTCCGATTCAAATTCCGATCAAACTATAACAGTTAAGTAATCGTCATTTCGATCATCATCAACTGTAATTATTTTATTTATAATTTTTTTAATATCAATTTTTTTTTTGTTACACAGGGGAATATGGAAGAGGATGCAAATATACATGATGAGGAAGTCAATTCAACGTCTCATAAAGAAGATAGTGTATTTAGTAACAACTTTGAGGTTGAATCGAGTAAGTTTTCAAAGATTCAGCTTAAAATATGAATGCATGTTGATCCTGCACATGTGTAGGAGATGTATGTATGTGTATGTAGTTGTCTTGGTTGTCTACACACGTGTAGGATGTGTTTTAGTTAACAACTGTGAAGTTGAATATCTATCAATGTATGTTGACCTTTCACATGTGTATTCACCTTTTTGTGTTAGTTATACGGCTTAAAATTCACATAATTAGTTGTTTTACACATGTGTAGATAGATACAATTGTATTAGTTTTGAAGCTCAAAATATCAATAAAAAGTTCATCCTACACATTAGTAGAGCACCTTTTGTGTTAGTATATTTTACAAATGATTAGTTGTTTACACATGTGTAGCTAGCTATGATTGTTTCGTTTTAAAGCTCAAAATAACACTAAAAGGTTCATCATAAACATGTCTAGAACATGTGGATATCTAGATGTTGTGTGTCCAGCAGGTTCGGTTAACATGCCATGTATAAAAGTAGGATTATAGAATCAGATGAAGGTGAAATATATTGGGTACTAGAAGTAGAGGAAAATGTAAGACCGATTGAGGGTAAAGTTTTGACAAATTAGATGATTTCATTGAAATGTACGAGAGATATGCGTACCAAGGTGGTGGTCAGGAAAAAGAAAGACAAGAATGTTGAAGAGGTTGAAGACATCGTAAGTGTGGATCATGACGAAGGTGAAACTGGAACTGAAGATTAAACCGGAAATGCAACGGGGACGGGAACCACGACTCAAAATGTGAATAAAGTATACACTTTTCATGTATGCAACTAAAAAACTCACTTAATACATTTGATAATATATCTTACACATGTGTAAGACGTATAACTTACACATGTGTAAGTTGTATAATTACACATGTGTAAGTTGTATAATACACATGTGTAAGTTGTATACCATACACATGTGTAAGTTGTATAATACACATGTGTAAGTTGTATACATACACATGTGTAAGTTGTATAATACACATGTGTAAGTTTATACATACACATGTGTAAGTTGTATAATACACATGTGTAAGTTGTATACCATACACATGTGTAAGTTGTATAATACACATGTGTAAGTTTATACATACACATGTGTAAGTTGTATAATACACATGTGTAAGTTGTATACCATACACATGTGTAAGTTGTATAATACACATGTGTAAGTTGTATACATACACATGTGTAAATTGTATAACTTACACATGTGTAAGTTGTATAATACACATGTGTAAGTTGTATAACTTACACATGTGTAAGTTGTATACATAACATTTAAGTTGTATACCATACACATGTGTAAGTTGTATACTACACATGTGTAAGTTTATAATACACATGTGTAAGTTGTATACATACACATGTGTAAGTTGTATAATACACATGTGTAAGTTGTATAATACACATGTGTAAGTTGTATAATACACATGTGTAAGTTGTATAATACACATGTGTAAGTTGTATACTACACATGTGTAATTGTATAATACACATGTGTAAGTTATACACTTACACATGTGTAAGTTGTATAACTTACACATGTGAAAGTAAATAGTCTTATTCAGAACTGACGAGTAGTATAACTTACACATGTGTAACTTGTATAACCTACACATGTGTAAGTTGTATAACTTACACATGTGTAAGTTGTATAATCAAATTTAAGTTGTATCCATACACATGTGTAAGTTGTATACTTACACATGTGTAAGTTGTATAATACACATGTGTAAGTTGTATAACTTACACATGTGTAAGTTGTATAATACACATGTGTAAGTTGTATAACTTACACATGTGTAAGTTGTATAATAACATGTGTAATTGTATAATACACATGTGTAAGTTGTATATACACATGTGTAAGTTATACACTTACACATGTGTAAGTTGTATAACTTACACATGTGAAAGTAAATAGTCTTATTCAGAACTGACGAGTAGTATAACTTACACATGTGTAACTTGTATAACCTACACATGTGTAAGTTGTATACCATACACATGTGTAAGTTAGAAATCAATACTGAATTATTATTCAGAACTGGTAAGTTACACTTACACATGTGTAAGTTGTATAACTTACACATGTGAAAGTAAATAGTCTTATTCAGAACTGACGAGTAGTATAACTTACACATGTGTAACTTGTATAACCTACTCATGTGTAAGTTATATATCAAAATCTAAAAACTAAGTTCGTCAAGAAAATTAGATATCAATTCCTCAAATATATGAAACAAAGTCCACAGCTAAAAAACATCAACCACATTCTCAAAAACTAAAGCCATAACCACAAGAACCACATTATTGACAAAAATATCAACAATTTCTAATTCACCAGGCAAAGACAACACAAAGAACAAAGATTAACATCAAAAGTCTACTAGTAGCAAACATCATAAAAGAGCCATGTTAACCAAGCTGAACGAGACGTAGGCGAAGGGAAACAGCTTCCTGAATCACCTTCTTGCCATCTAAAACGCCATACTCCTGACCAAAATCTCTAGCATACTCAAGGATCTTTCACTTGTAAATGTTACTTTCATGCAGCAAAATCTTGGCCAAACACTTTGCTCTTAATCTGTTTAGCTGAGCTTTCTGAGTTTCCTTCCCCTTTGCTACCTCACTCTTAAAACCAAGCTTCCATGTCCTTTGAGACTGCCCTCGGTATTTTCCTATATGACACATCAGAAATACACCGCAATCAACATGATTGTTCCCCGTCCTCCAATTCATCTTCATTATAGTAAGCTTCGCCTTTTCGATCGCTGATGTTTTAGCATGTCCATACATCTTCAAATGCTGAGAAAACATACGACATCAGAACCCGTATGAGTTGCAGAAACTGTCTCAGAAGAATTTGCATGATTAGAAGGCTTATGTGATGCAGAAACGGTTTCAGAAGACTCTGCATCGTTAGATAGCTTAGAATTAGCCTTTTTAGCGGGTTTGGGTTTGTGTACAACTTCATCAACAACTTTATCTTTAGAAGCTACAATAAAATATAAACATATATTAAAAATACATACAACAATCAATGATAAAAAAAATTCTTATCAAACATGACCTAGCAAAGAATAATAAGCAGCCATACAAATCAACAACACCCTAGAACTACACTAAAACAAATAACTATAAGAAAAATAAGCAACTAAAATAGGACATTTTCACATGTGTAGGAAGACTTTATCCTTATTGCATAATACTAAACTAAAGAAAAATCCATACAAATCAACAACAAAAATCAGCAACAATCAAACCTACAAATGTGTAAGTAACTAAAAACAAGTACCTACATACACATTATCTGGTGATCAAATTATACATTTCTGAAATAAATACCTATACATGTGTAAGTAACTATAAAACAACAATCATCAACAAGGAAAAATCTAAATCACCTATTATAAATTCGTAAAATGACTACCTACATACGTGTAAGTAATAAAAAAAAAAAATCATCAACAAGCAAAAACATATAATAAGCTACTTTTGATAACCATCAACAGCTATATTCTTTTTATCATCAATGGCGATTTTATCATCTTTATCACGTACTATACGAAGAATTTTCAGAATTATTCATATGTACACTAAATTATAATTTAGATTATTGATGTGAAAAATGTACGTGAGCAATCCTTTTTCATTCAGGCAATTCATCAAACGGTTTGTGTGCAATTATTATATCAAATAAGATTAAGAAGAATTCAGCCAACATTTTTTAGCAAAACAACGACGACCAACAAATGAATTCGCAATCAGCTAAACTTTCAACTAAATTCATCAATCAAACAAGTTTTCCATTCAAATCAACAAAAAAAAACTGAATCAATACGAAATTATGCTTGAAAGAATTGGGGGGAAATTTACCGAATTGGAAGAATAAGATGTCAACAATGAGGCAGGTTTTCCATTTGTAATCACGAGAAGACGCAAGCTTCAAATTCAGTGATGGTGGATAATCACGGCTGAATAAAGCATAGTCAAATCAAATGAAGGGAATTTGAAGAGACCGTTTTGATTTCACTAGATCCGACATCATCTTCAACAATCTCTCCTTCTTCCATACCATAATCTGGCTTCGAATTAACAACCTGAGGATGAGGCGAGAATCAATCAGATTGTCTAATATAGAGTGTGGCAGTGGATTGGAAGAGAGTATGTTTGTGTATGTGCGTGAGATTCATTTTGTGGAAGAAGAAGAACATGGGCTAAACAAAAAGACTAAAATATCCTTTCAGTGTTGATCGGGTTAGAGGCGTGTTTTTTGATGGGGTGATCTGATCCATCCAATATTTTTTATCCAAGGGTCTAGGATAGTTCTTTTGTTCTTTTTATTTTCGAGGTTCTTAAATAACCCTTCCTCTGTATATATATAAACATATATTATAGAAATAAAGAAAAAATAAAATAATAATAATATCATACCCCACACATGACCCGTAGATCCAGCCCAACTTTATACTCATTAACCCGGCGTCGTTTTCAGACGGCGACGGCGGTCAGAACACTCTGTTACTATTATTACACTTTCACCCCCTTACCTTTTACTTATTTGCAAAACTCACCCCTTCGAAACTTTCCATTCATCACTTACGTATCGTTGACGCAAATTCAAAACCCACATAATAAATCTTTATCTCGAAGTGATTCCTCATTTAATTTTAATATATCTGTTTTTCTCTTCAAATTTGACAGCGAATGAAAACACACAGTTAAGCGTGTGATAAATTATATTAAATAATAATGGCAGATTTGATTCATGTTTGCATGATCTAATCTCTTTTGTTATGAAGTTCATCATCTGGGTTACTATATTCAAGGTTTGAATTCATCAAATTAATGTACTTTTTTTACTGATGTTATTATTTTTATATATCATTATTATTATTATGATGTGGGTGCCTTAAATTTTGAATTTTTTTCATAAAGATTAAAACTTTTTAATGAAATTGGTAATTGGGTTTATGCAGGGATTAAAGTGTGGTTTACATGAAGAGATGCAACAATTTTCAGCATTTTTATCCGTTAACAAATTTCCAAATTGGGTAAGTTTTTTATTTTTTTTAGTGATCAATTGTTGTACTTAATTTAGAAATTGATAGCTTTTAAATTTGATTAGATGTAATTGGATGAAAAATTGATATCTTATTTTGTGTTTTTATGAAAAATTCGTAATCTTTTTTTGCTGTAAATTCTTATAAAAAGTTAGCCGTAAACGATTGTAATTTTCTTACATTATTAAGGAAGGGATGAAACAACAACAACAATAACAACAAGACCCAATCCCTAAGCGGGGTATGGGGGAGGTGAGCTGTAGACAGTCTTACCTCTACCCAAGGGTCGAGAGGGACCTCCGGCCAGAAGAAGTAGTAGGAAAGTGTAAAGAGTTTAGTTCTCTAAGGAAGGGATGAAAAACATCATTAATTAGCATTTTAAAGTTTCCATATATAAATATAATTTCTTTGTCAAGATAGAAAGTTTTTTTTTATAAAAATGGAAACTTTTTGAGTATTAGTTGATGATTTTCTTCAGTCATGGTAAGGCTTAAAGACTATGATTTGCAAAACCTTTTCAGTTTCATTTTTTAGGTGTAAAAGATATAGATTTGTATGTAAGTATGCATGTTTTGCTCTTGTATGTATCTAATTTTAAAAGTACTTTAATCAGGAAAGCGATAAATTTTCAAAATTTTGGTGCCATATAAGTTGCCACGTCATCATATGTGTCGCCGGTTTACAGGTTATAAAATTTCAGATACATCTAATAGTAGCGAACAGAAGTTTTTTATTCTGAACTGGAAACTTAGAAGTTTAATTTTAATACATAATAGCAGAATGGGTATGGTATGTAGTTGGCCATTCCGTGTTTCAAGAAATCTGTGAAGATATAGTTCATCAGTGCAAATTACAGCTTTTCACTTAATTGTTGCATATTTACAGGGATTTGCAGTCTTATCTTTCGGAACTTAGCATTTTCTTGGCCCCTGATAGCAAGGAATTATATGTATTGGTGGATAATAGACCATGGTTGGAAGATTTACCCTCATCACGGCCTGCGCATCTATGGCAGTTGATGGTTACCAAGGTCTAATTTTTAAACTGAACCATGTCCACACGTTTTATTTTATTTTTTAATGTAAGTTATGATTGAGTTAGATTCATGAGTTTTGTTTATTTATTTTGTATACAGTCAAGGATGTCCCCTTTTGCAAATACAAGAGGGCGCAAAGGAAAGAAAGAGACTACCGATTTTGTCAACAAGAAGGCTGGTTCTAAAGGTTCAAGCCAGTCCCAAAACTTGAGGAAATGGTTCTCGGTGGTCGATGCTGCAACACTATCAAAAAAGAGAGCCTTGCTACCTGTGAAGAAACTCCGTAGTTCCTTGCTTGCAAATAGCAAATTGCACAGAACCTTGTTTGGGTTCATTGTATTTCGAGTGGCATGGAAAGATGTCCGTGGCATCAATTACTTAAATGAGCTTCAGGTATTTTCTTTACCCTATTTCGGTATGTACTTGTGGCCGCGTAGAGTATCTGAATGGGTTATTCTGTGAGCAGACTGATACTTCTCTTGCTATAGAGGCTAAATACATGACAAGATGGGAGTTTGATAGCATTCCCCAAGCTGCTAAATGCATAAATACATGGTTTCCAGGAACACCAAATGAACGATATCTTCTAGGAGAGCATCTCAACTCTATGCTAGGTATGCACACTTATGATTTAACGGTACCATTGTTTTTCCTAAATTTATATTTATCTAACATGAGGAGGTAATAAGTTCGTATCAATTAATCAAAGACCTGAACATGTAAGTTTATGTGCATAGGGCCGTAGACTCGTAGGGAACAGAACAGTTTCCTGAAACGTAGGTATTGGTCTACATGTATAACTCAATCTGCTATTCTTCTCGATCCATTCATTCTTCTAGAGTTATGGAATATATACTACTAGTCTACCTAGCGATTATCAAGTAGCAAGCAACTTGAATCCAGTAGAAGTCAGCATTCCCGTTTTCCATAAAAGGGACTAGTATTTATATTACAATGTGACTTGTTACATATAACATGCGGAGGCATATCATCGGCTTTGTAACAAGACAGACTACAATGACTCAAGTCACTTAACTGATAGGAAATGTCTAAATATTATACAAAAATTAGAAAACTACATATATGTTAATCAGAATAAAGACTTTTACTTACCGAGCTCAAATGACTGACCATTCAGCCTTTTCCGTCCGTGGACCGGAATAACCAGTGAAGGTTAGGACTGATAGCATGTTTCCAGCTAAATTAGGCCTAAAAGGCCCGATCTTTATTGGGCTGTTCCCAAGACCAGTCTCATCCTCAAATCCGTTCTGTGCATCTTTGAGACTTCTACCTAGTAGTCTAATATAAGTTCCAAGTGTCCTTGTCTATTATAGGTGCATTTTTGAGATGGTGTCCCCGTGTCTTTGCAAAAATTTCCAAGTGATTCAAAATTAGCTTTACCATTTTTATTTGCACTATCTGCAGGGGATGTGTTCCATGATGCTCCTAGAGAATTTCCAGACTGCCATAATACATATTTTGATGAAAACATCATAAATACTAGTTCAGAGAAGGAGAATGGATCTCCATGCACTCCTCATTCCAATCTTGGTGAAAAACTAGAAACTTTAGAAGACGAAACAAGTATACCCCGTACACCTCCTCCCAAGAGAAGGAGATTAATGAGTCCTTCAGGAATCAATGTTGAGCCAAAATATTGCATACCGATAAAGTCTTATGATAGTGATTGTGACGAAACAGATGAAGCTACTGAGTACAGGGATGTGTTGCTTTTGTTTCGGTTCAGTGACCATGACCTTCCATTCGAATTGCAAGAGATAATAGTATCTGACTTGCGATTGCTTACATTATTAGAGGCTGGACTTCCATCATGGGTGATTTTTTGTCAGTCTTATCCAGTATTTTCTCATATTTATCGTCCATGGATGTGCCCTCTGGCAAGAGCTCTATATGTGGTAATTTCCATTGTTACGGTTGTCATCGGTTTCTACGATCTGTACAAAAATGTTCCTGTTCTTAAGGCAACCGCATCCCGTTTATGCGGGCCACTTTTTGATTGGATAGAAACATGGGAGATGGTATCAAGGATCAAGTACTTGGGAACTATGTTGTTTTTACATAATTCTGAGAAGGCGGTAATGTGGTTCTTGATGATGACACGCACTGTTCGATCATTTGTTTCTGTTATCACACAACCGTTAGCTGGTCCATTTTGGGATATTCTTGAGGTTCTCCTTCCCGTTTGGAATTTGTTTGTTGAGGCAGGACAGTATTTATGCTCGTTCATTTGGATTCTGACAGAAACTTCATGGGACATAGTCCAGAATCTAGCTGAAGTCATACTTATCCCTGTGTGGTCTCTCTTGTCACTTCTTTGGATGATTGGTAAGTTAAATATTATTGTAGAAGGTAAATTAATGCGTTTGGTATGTTGGAATAAGAGAATGAATGGAATTACCATTCATGATGGAATGATTCCAATCCACGTAGATGATTTTCCTTCCATGAAGTCATGGACAAGGTCTTTTTTATTTTCTTTCTGCTTCATGTATATTCGAATGAAAAGTTTACGATATCACTCGGTTTTTATGTAACCTACAATAACGTATATTCTTTTCGAAGATTTCTAAACATTAACTAAGTTTTCATCTGAACTTAGTTGAGGTTATAATGGAGCTATGATTATCTTCAAGACTTCAACTTATATTATTTGTACACAAAAATTCCGATAACTTATTTAAGAAATAATAAAGCTGTATATTCTTTTTCGATGTATAATAAAACCCTCTATTCTTACAGGAACCAAACATGATAATGGAATGTAATGATCCATTTCCATTACCTCCTCCATTCCATTTCTTTGTCCTACCCAAGTTTATTATTTAACATGTTTCCAGAGTAGTTTTTCCTATTTATTTTGCTAATATGTTGGATATTAACTTGTTCTGGTTGCAGTTTCGGCCGTGGTATACCCTATATTTTGGTGCCTTTGGGGGATACTCTCTGCTCCAATACGTCTCATTCTTGGTCTATCCGATTTTGTTGGATTTGTCTATAATTACATATATGATTTAGTTCGAGAGATATCGCTTATTGTGAGTGGCATTTTTAAGTTAGCTTCGACTGCTGAGACAACAGTAAGCACGTATGAGGTTTCTATTTGGCGTTCTCTTTGGAGTGACCTCTTCTCCCATGTAATTGAAACCTTAAACTGTCTTTTTTCTTCTTTTGTTTGGATCTTTTCTTATCTGGTCTCGCAGTTTATGTGCTTACAACCTTCCTTTTTTTATTCTAGGTTTTTCGTGCTGTCCGGAGTATTTTAAATGGGTTTGTTGCATTTTTTACAGCTTGCAATAGACATCGATTAAGGTTATACAAATATACCTTCAACCTTCGTTAGTTGACTCATCGTGTATTTCAGCTATTATATCTGTACTCAGATCCATGAGTACTACCCAGATTGATACTCCAACTAATCAATTTTAAAATTCCTCGTATGTGCAGCATATATAATCATATACAGGAGTTCATTCGAACACTTAACCAGCCATCTCAGAGGTCACAGCCCATGAATTCTACTCATCGACCACAGAGATCTGGAAGTCAAATTCCGGTAAGTTGCTAGAATTTAGCATTAATCTGTCCATTCATACTACTAAAAAGTTATAGTGATAAGGTAGAGGTGGCAGTATTAATCCATCTACTCTAGAAGGGTAGAGTTGTATAACTTTTGATCTCAAAAAGACCAAATATATATATATTTTTTTGCTAAACTGGTAAGGGTCAAATGCGTTGAAAGACGTTCAAAGAGTTTTTTTTAAGTTACAGCCTTTTAAGTTACTTCAGAGTCTGTTTACATTTGCCTTCTTTTTAGTTCTATCCCATTAAGTGCCTTCGGTGCTTGGAACTTTGGATGGTAAAACAATAAGTGCTAATTTGCTTATTATGTGCTCAATTAAGCACACGAGTGTGTGGGTACGTATTTTGCACTTGCTTATAAATAGAATATTATTATGGTAATGATATTGAATGCATCGAGTATCCATCAATGATTTTAAAGATAGGAATATACAAGTTTGGGGAAACCGACCTGGTCCCATACCAAACCGACTCATTTTGACCCGAACCAAGTGTGACTACCCATCCCATTTGGCCCAACCATTATGCCACCTCTGTTTTGTGGTTACTTGTCTTGGACACGCACCATAAGAATTTTCAACCAGAATGTGAAGTTGTTTTTCCCTTTTCAATCTTTTACAGCCTGAAGCCGTCGGGGAACGGAAGTGGCCGCCCAGGAGACACTTTAAACAGAGTTGATATCCAATGTAGAAGTATTTTGTTCATTTGCATAGCATATATTACTATATACTTAGTATATATATAGATGAATTACTCGCTAACCGGTCCAAAAATGTATATATAAACGCTAGTTATGTCCATAGTGATAGGTATGTGTATTTAGTTAATGTTATTGTGTGTTGTTTTGTTTTTTTTTCCAAGCTACTAATGTATTCGAGTTCGTTTATTTATGAGATGTAAATAATGTCAGCCAAATGGTATTTATTTTAAAGGAAAACGATTTTTCATTATAGATGTCCCAAATCCAATTTGGGCACCAACTTTAAGTTGGGTCGCTATATTGGTCCAACATAGTTAGCAGGCTGGTATAAGGTGGGTCGCTATATCGGACCCTATTCGCCTATTGGGTTCTTTTGGCATTAGAGACTCTTTATATGGTAAAAAAAGATTCGACAAAACAATCTTTGTGCTAATAACCCTTTCTAGCAAAATTGCACAGGGTCTGGGAGATGATTTTGGTCTGTCACCCCGCCAGAAGGCGGTTCTTGGATGCTTGCAAGGTCCTCATGCCCAGGATTTTCTGACAGTTATCCCAATCGACGGTTTGGGCCAATGCATGTCCGCAGTAGAGTATAGGGCCATCCTCAAATACCGTTTGATGATTCCCATGTACCCTGAAGACGAAACATGTCCTGTCTGCCGCAAGGCCTGCCTGGATAAGTATGGGGAACATGCGGTTCATTGCAAGGAGATGCCCGGGTTTAAATACCGACACGATTGGGTGCGAGACGTTCTATGGGACATTTTAAGGCGCACCGGGATCGCGTCCAAAAAAGAGGCCCCTGTGAACTTTCCTTACGGACCCCGCAGATGGGAGGTCTACTCTACGACCAGCAGATCTGTTCGTCTTTGGTTGGGTAGGGGGGAAACATGCATGCGTTGACCTCACAGGGGTATCCCCTCTAGCTGGTTTGAGAGAAAATGGTTTTGTAGTTGAACAAGCATTGAGAAGGGCTGAAGCGAAGAAAGTGGAAAAACATGCCAAAGCTTGTGAAGAGAATCAACATGTGTTTGTCCCTCTGGCTTTTGATACCTTTGGCTCTCTTGCACCAGAAGCAATTCGTTTCCTGTCCAGGGTTCAACGGGTTATGCATAGCAACATCTCGACTCCAAGGGAGCATGAGTTTGTTTTTAGTAGATTAGGTTTTGCAATTCAGAAAGGGGTGGCGGCGCAGCTTGTTGCCCGCTTACCTGCTATTATCATGTAAGATCGTGTGATAAATAAGGTATTATATAAATGAGTATGATTTAATACTATTGTCTAAAAAAGATTTAAAGTTAATATATACAGTATTATCCTTTCTATGATAAAAAAAAATGGATTCCAAAAAATACGCATAACTTATAGCCATTTCTGCATTAAAAAAGGATGGTTATGCAACTCGTTACTCGTTAATTAGTACTTCCTCAGGTCCTTTTTTGTCGTCGTAATTGCAGAACTTCTCGTGGCTTGAGTCTACTAATCACGAGTGCGTTCATTTAAGATGATAATGGAAAGCAAAAAGTATATTGCAATGTATCTTGTTCATTCTTATGCAATGAGAAGTGATAAAACTATTACTAGTATAACTTTTGAATAATTTATCACAATAAACAACTTTTACATTAATATCTACAATACAAGTCAGTAATACATAAATTTGATATTCTTATCACATGTGACACGTATCAATGAAGTATCATATATTTCTAGTTTTCGTACGTCACATATTCACGTTGTCTACATTTCTCGGTGTACCATCCTATATATGGTTTGTATCTTCTCAACATTTCCAATATTTTCAAAATCAAAATATATATACACTACATACTTTTGTATACATTTAACATAAATAACACTTAAAACATAAGTTATTGGTTATTGAGGCAACTCAAATACTAACGGAACAAAAAAACCCATCAATATATTTTAATAAAATCAAAACAAAAACTACAAGCATTGAATACTATAACATGCTTTCAAGTTTTAAAACAGAAAAACAAAAACTTAAAATCTTTAAAAACCAACATCGTAAAAATGAAAATATAACCAACATTACAAAAGTAAACTCAAACATATGTTCCACATTATCTCAAACTTTTTTGTATATTAAAACATGACATCCAATATGTATAACTCAACCAACTTCACAAGATCCACATAATCTGTCTCTTTACATGACCGGACAACTTAAATCTCGCAGAGCTAAATATATGTAATGTTTTTTTTCACTACTGTTACAAAATAGATGGGTCCATGTAACACAAACAAATCCAACGGCCCTTATTAACCATCACCACCCATATTACAATACACTCTCATTGAGCCACCCCCTGACTACACTTTCTCCCTCTTTCATGCCCACCAAAAAATGTCACCATTTCTCACCTTCATTTCTGTCTTTCTAACCATTTTCTCACTTGCAAATGGTGGTTCAATAGGTGTAAACTATGGCCGAGTCGCCAACAACTTACCATCACCTTCAAAAGTTGTTGACCTCTTAAAATCACAAGGTATCATCCGGGTCAAGGTTTACGACACTGACCCGGTTGTACTTAAGTCATTATCTGGTTCGGGAATAAAGGTGACAGTAGACCTCCCGAACCAACTACTCAAAACCGCTGCCAAAAAACAGTCTTTTGCTACAAACTGGGTGGAACGCAACATTGCTGCGTACCACCCAGATACACAAATCGAAGCCATTGCTGTAGGCAATGAAGTCTTCGTTGACCCGGGTAATACAACCGGGTTTCTTGTACCCGCTATGAAAAATCTACATCAAGCTCTTGTGAAATATAATCTACATTCCAGTATTAAAATATCATCCCCGGTTGCATTAAGCGCCTTACAAAACTCATACCCGTCTTCATCCGGTTCTTTTCGGTCCGAACTTATTGAACCGGTTTTCAAACCCATGTTTGAATTTTTACGGCAAACCGGGTCTTACCTTATGGTAAATGCGTACCCGTTTTTCGCATACGAGTCGAACTCGGATGTTATCTCGCTCGACTACGCCTTGTTTCGTGAAAACCCGGGCGTAGTTGACGCAGGTAACGGTATACGTTACTTTAGTCTTTTTGATGCACAAATCGATGCAGTGTTTGCCGCAATGTCGGCATTACACTACACCGATATCCCGTTAGTTGTCACCGAGACGGGTTGGCCGTCTAAAGGTGACAACAACGAGATAGGCGCCAGCATTGAAAATGCTGCCGCCTATAATGGAAATTTAGTAAAACGTATACTTACTAGTTCGGGTACACCCCTCCGTCCAAAGGCGGAACTGACCGTCTTTCTGTTCGCATTATTCAACGAGAACAATAAAGACGGGCCGTCTTCTGAGCGGAACTACGGGTTGTTTTACCCGAACCGGGAAAAGGTGTACCACGTGCCATTTACAGCTGAGGATTTAAAGGTCTATAAAGACAAACAATCCCCGGCGTTAGGCGACATTGGTGGTGGTCAGGTAAGAGTTTCCACACCCGGAAAAGGTTCCAGTTCCGGGTCGGGTTCTGAATCCGGGTCGGGTCAGACGTGGTGTGTGGCAAGTAATGTGGAGAAAGAAAGACTACAAATGGCTTTAGATTTTGCTTGTGGGGAAGGAGGTGCTGATTGCCGTCCGATCCAGCCAGGTTCCACGTGTTATGATCCTAACACGTTAGAAGCCCACGCTTCATTTGCGTTTAATAGCTATTATCAGAAAACCGGCCGGGCTGGCGGGTCATGTTATTTTGGTGGGGCCGCTCATATTGTTACCGAGCCACCTAGTAAGTTTTTTTTTTGGTACATAATTTTATACATTTTAAATCACAAACATATAAATAATCTATTTTTTGTGTGTTAGTTTTAGGAACATGGAAGACTGAATGTTTTGGGAATTACTAGATTTTTTGGCCTGGCTGTCTTTTAGGTTTATGCTAATGTGGTGCACCTGGTAGTGGTTTGACCTCTGACATATTGGTGTGGGATGGACCAAATTTTTATACTACATAAAAGTACTACAACAAGATGCTTTTAGATTATGGGCCTATGGGAATGGGATAATACTTCTTCCCAATATACATGATGAATATTCAATCACTGGACATTTTTTTAGAGTTTTAGTTAGATATATAAAAACTTTAGTCTAGTAAATTTCAAGTGAAACCACCAAAATTTTCATGACATTAATGACAAGTGTAAGCTGCACTTCTGTTTAGTTATTAGTATTGTTTTGGCTTAAGTTTTAACTTTAGTTTATAACAAAGTAGTTAGTTTACTATCCGAGGATATAAGTGTGAAATAATATTAAAAAGTTAAACAAATTACACTAAAAATTTAATAACACAACTTATTTAGATGTATGTAACTTTTCTTTACTCTGTATAAGTAAGTTACATTAAGGGTATGTTTGGCATAAAAGCTTCGAGATGGGGCTGTAGTTAGGTGTTTGGAGCTGGAGTTGGAGCTTGAAAATGGGGTTAGGAGCTGGGGGTTCTATTTCAATCTTTCTTCTACAAGCTTTTATTTTAAAGACCTTTCGGAGCTTTTAGGATTTTTGTAGGGTTGAGGCCTGAGGCTTTTGATCTCAAATGCATATCCAAACAGGCTACCATTTTAAAATGGGCTTTTTTTTAAAAGCTCGGGGCTTTTAAGCTCCTAAACGCCCCCAAAAGCCCCGTGCCAAACAGACACTAAGTTTTTAGCTTTTGAGTTATAGATGTCTTGGATAGTAAGATTTAGGATTAACCTATGTTCAATGTTGTGGTCACATGTTAGATGTTGCTAGAAATAGTCATAATTTTGAAGAGAAAAGTGGTCAAAATTCGGGACATTATCTATATCTTTAATGTTGAAGATTATGACCATAAAGAGCACACCATTAACATTTACTTTATCTCTTTTTTTCCCCACTGATGTTGGGAGTTTAATGATTTAAAGTTGGTTTTAATCGTTTTGCAGAATTTGGGGAATGTGAGTTCACCTAAATAGATGAAGGTTCAAGGGATGTTAGTATTCATTGTAGATTTATAGTTCATCTATGTTTTAGTTGGTTATAATTGTAATGGATTATCTAATATATTCATTTTGAAATAGTTATTGCATTAGGGCATCTCCAATGGTGTAAAGTGAAAGACTTATTTTGTGAAAAAAAGTCTTTGTAAAAGGTTGATACCATTGGGTAAGAACACTTATTTGATTAAAAGGTTGAGAAACCTCAAGCTTTTGGCCAAAAGCTTTTTCTTATATGTATAGGAATTTAATTAAAAAAAAGCTTTAAAAAAGCTTTTCCATTGGAGTGACAACTTTTTTATAGGTTGAAGTTAATGGAATGGTGAGTTGACAAAATAAAAAGCTATTAATGACTTAATGTGATTGTGGATGCTCTTATTATTAGTATCTTTTTATTGAGTAAATTAGATTTATGTTTTGTACATTCTCATTGTGATCAGAGCTGTTTAAATGAAAAATAAAAGGATGGTTGTGTATATCTAATCAAGAGGAAGCTACCACGCCTTTGCTTGCGATAAATACACATTCAAAGAATGCTTGCGTAAATACTGTAAAACATTTTGTGGTGTACGAATTACATCCTTTTATGTTGTTGTATTTAATATTTTGGTAATAAAGGGATGTAGTTGAGATTAAAAAAGAGGATGAAACCTAGAAAAGCAGTGGCCAGTGGGAATTAAAGTTGGTCCCATGACGAGTAAGTACACTTTAGGAAAATAAAGTTGGAGTGAAATGGTCAATTGTCACCATTCCTACTGCTGTTAAAGTTGCATTTGATATGATGTATGAATTTAATTTCTCCCATGTTTCAACCACCAAGATATTGGTAATGAAAAATATAAAGATATGTCATATATGTATGTATTATTTTTGCATAGAATCCTTGAGTACTTACATAAAAGATTTCACCAGTGTCATCTACTATAACTTTCCTTTTTATTTTTACACGAAACTTGTGGTTTATGATGAATATATATGCATATCATAGTTGTTAAACTCTTACGAGTCACGAGTTGACTCTTACGAGTCGAGTCGATTTACACCAAAAACGAGTCGACTCGTTAGGTGACTCGTTTTTGTCCAGACTCTTACGAGTCGCTGTGTAAACTTGGACCGAGTCACGAGTCGCAAACTTATAATTATTGTAGTTTGATACTATGGTTATATATTATACTTAATTTGCTACATTATTTTGTGTGTTATCTATGTAGTTTTTATCATTTTATTGCGAATTTGAAGATAAATTGTAAGTTTATGTCTCAAAACTATTGAATATGTAATATTTTGGTAAATTTATTAAGATAACGAACTTATATTTTGCTTTTAAAGACGTCACATATATATAATTATACTATATTATGTAATATTTAAAAATGTCCTGAAGTCGAGTCATGTTCCGAGTCACGAGTCAAAAAAACATGTTTTCGAGTCGAGTCAAAAGTGACGAGATTATGCATATACATACAACAAACTGACACATACATATATTTTCAACATAATCTCAGTCACGGCAGAGATTCTCCATGCCTCCCTCCCTCCCTCCCACTTAACTCCAAATTTCCATTATTTGTTCCAGGCTGTCATCACACCATATATAACAGTGAGCTACATAATATAACTTGACCTTTTGTTACAAATTGACTTATCATATCTCTTAGACTCTGATGCAACTTCATAATATCATTATGGGTTTTGTAATCACATCTCTAAAGATAAGCCAATTTGCTTTGGGGTTTCATGACTTTCATCGACGTTAGCCCAAAGACAAATAAAGCCTTATAAAAGTTCATTACAGTTGTGGATTTAGTCACCAAAGAATTTTCCTCTTAGCTAAATTTTTATTTCAAATCTCCTTTACATGTTCATTTAACCTCATTTAATTTGTAAATCAGTACTATTCTTAAATGACCAAATGACTAATAAGCTTGTATTACTTTCAAAGACGACGTTTTAGCCAATATACAGTTTTTCTGTCAATAAAGCGATTTGAGAATTTTTTACTTGTCGTGTTAGTATCCCCGACTTGGTAAATAATATCAATACCTAAAGTGAATTCGACTTACTAAACCATTATGCATACTGGCAAAGGAACTTTTCATTATAGAAAACAAAAATACGACACAAATATGCTTTTAGTATAACAAAACAGAGCAATGATAATAGATGTTGCAGGTCAATGACTAAAACATAGAATCCAAAACTTCCTCGCAGATAGAAATTGAGACAACAAGCCATAAAATTTACCAAAGATATCTAGTTCATTCTCCTGATAAGCTCATTGATGTAATCTTCACGATTTCCAGCATCTCCTCCTTCAACATAGTGATTTCTCTTCTTCTTCATCCCGCCCAAAGGTGCCTTCAACTTAAATGGCCACAAGAAGTTGTTGGCCTCTTTGAAATGAGGACCAGCAGTCAAGATCTCATGAATAAGGTCTTCAACACAGATCAGTCCAAATTTACCAAGCGCCTGCCATTTTACATAAGCCATGACAATTTTTATTACACGTCCCAATAACGTTAAAACCATACGCAGCGTTGAATCTTAGTCAAAAGTTGCAGAAAGTAAGCTTTAATGCATACAACTTCCAACATTACTTTACTTAGAGCTTTAGATTGTTACTCCGTATATATATATATAACTTTTTTAATTACACTTAACAGGCAACTAGATCCATGACTCGACATAACTTTGATCCATGACTCGATCTGCCAATATAGACAAGTCCAAGTAACATTAAGAGAAAAGAAAACAAAAACAAACCTGCTCAACAATGGAATTATCAGTAAGTGGAATCCTTTGTTTGTTGAGCTTCCCATAACCCCTCTTGTAGATCAACTCTTTGACACTCTTCAAATTTGGGTACCTATGAAGAAGAGTGCATTTAAAAAACAATGCAAAATGGAAGAGACCAGACATACAATTTCAACTTATATAGAATTATACCCGTAAGTAACATATGGTTCCACCCTGTGCAGCATGTTCAAGGTTGCTTTGTTGACTTTCAAGAAGACGCCATTAAATATCTGGTGAAAACCAAGATCAAGTTAAAACAGGTATTCAACAAAGAAAAGAACAAAGAAGAACATAAGAGATACAGAATATTTTAGCATATGACTATCCAAGCAACTGATTTCTCTACAAGAGAGTGTTAATAACAAAAACATAACGCTACATGGATCGATTAGTTTTACTAGGTCGGTTCATTACATTAGGATTCACCGGTCACCAACAAAAAGATGTACATTACATATCAAGCTTACATACATGATACATGTGTGTTCCAAGCTTTATCACATCAATAAAAATTACAGTAAGCAAACAATCTATCATGTTCATTTTGTTTACACACATTAGAGAACGCAAACGGCCTAAGATGAATTCTACAACTAGATCCTGATTAAAAACACATATTTAATAAAAATGGAACCCATTTAAACAAAAACAACATAAAGCATACGACTTGGTAGCTTAGAAAATCACCTGTCTCAGACGCAAAAGCTGCAAAATCTTCTTTGACTTAGGGTCCATGGCATTGATACTGAGACATTGATGTAGCAATATAAGATTATGGTATTGATATCATTCGTAAACTGATAACAGAAGTATATGTTACGAACATGGACATCAAAAGACAAAAACTCACCCACGGATACGAATGATGAACAACATCTTAGCTTCAGGATTCACATAGAATCCACCTTTTAGCCTTGCTTCACGCTTCAACTGAATTAGCTCCTTTTGCTGAATATAAAACAACCATGTTACATCAGTGCTCAAACAACAAACTCGCCTTACAAAGAATATATCTTCAATCTCAGAACGAGCATCACCAAACGCAACCATACCTGATCCTCATACTCTTTGGTGTACTGTTTAGCCCTATTAAAGATCAACTTCCTGTTAGCAGCATTTTTTTCCTTCAAAAGCTCCCCTTCTTGCTTTTTCGCCAGCGCCCATTCCTCGTTTCTTTTTTGCTTCTTCAATACTGACTCGGGAACGACTACTCCTGCCTTAGCAACTTCCACCATTTTTCCACACTAAAACATAAAAATATTGTAAACACGATTACATCCACCCATAAAATAATCATCAAATTATTCACAAAAGACAACATTTCTCTAAATCGGTCCAAGCCGAGTTTATTAGACAGCCATGGATACATACAGTTTTTATATATATATATATATACAGCATATATTTTTTCCATCTCAAAATACTAACCCGCCAGACAATAAACAAATCGCTAATAAAATGTGCAAGCTTGCAACTTAAAACAAAAACAGATTATATCATTTACTTAATGTTACTTTTAATTTGGTGCTACTAATTACAACAG
The DNA here is from genome assembly GCA_034093135.1 of Erigeron breviscapus. NCBI lineage: Eukaryota > Viridiplantae > Streptophyta > Magnoliopsida > Asterales > Asteraceae > Erigeron > Erigeron breviscapus. Next base: position 49,374,605 of record CM067172.1, read on the forward strand.
GACTTACAGAATAGATACACATTTCTATATAACTTCCTAAGCTAAAAATCACAGAAATAATGTGTTTTTTGTTTTATGTCTAAGGTTTAACTAATTATATGTCGTGTTTCATATACATACAGAATATAGATACTGTATATGATTCTAAACAAAAAATCAGCATAGACATAAAAATAATAAATATGAATAAGTAAATGAAAATCATTGTATAGATAAACTTACAGTAATTAAATAAATTAACGGGGTTTGATAATACGAGATAAATGTCACAGCCGGTATTTTTTTTAAGCTCTGCAAAAGAAAGGAAATGGGAGATGAGTTAGGGTTTTGTAGGGTTGGTTAAATTGTAGGATTATGAATTGGCCTTTTGGTGGTGTTCAATTGGGCTAAACTATATCACTGCTATTGGGCCAAGCTTATAGGTTAGGGACTAGGGTTAATAAAACTTTGTTTGAAAATCATTTCTCGTTCTGATTTTCTTTTTATTTATTTATTTATTTTAAATAAAACTTACTTAATTTACAAATGTGTAGGTTTAGATAAAATTAACAAATGGTTAAAAGGCTTGTTAAAAAAGATAGTATTTCATTGTTTATTTGAATTTAAATCGGTCGATAGGCATGAGTCAACAATGAATCAAGTAAATGGATATATTCGGGCTATCCAAAAAATAAACGTGTTTTTGTCTTTGATATATGTGTCCTAACCGGTACTTATGTGGCTTATTCTTAGAATTTTTTCCCGGGCCATTCCAAGATGTTTATCTTTTTTTTTATCTTTTTTTTAGAAGGTGAATTTTGCTGGAAACTTCGTGTCGTGATTCGACAGCGGGAGGTCTAACATACGTTGTCTTAACGGGTCCGCGCTAGAGAGCTCTCTCGAAGTAGAAATGTCTATTTCAAATATCCGATGGGGGGAAACCCCCTACTAATCCGCCCGAAGGCACGACGATTAATAAGGGTAATCCTGACCCCCCAGAATTGAACCTGAGGTATACCCACGCCAAGCCCTCATAAATGAACTTCATATGTCCTTCCCAAGGCTTGAACACATGACCTATTGAATGAGGGATGACCTTTCAACCATTTATCTAGTGAATTTTCAATTCGGGTGTCTTTTTAGATTTTATAAAAGTTATAAAATAAAGTGATTAACCTATATTTATTTCCTCACTATGAAGGGATCATCTATTAGGTCTATTATATTAACCAACCAATTCGTTACTACCTATATGAGCTAACATCTAGTTATATTAAGGTCACGCCCAACTTGTAATGTTTTATATTCACACTATCTTAACTATGCAAATTAAAGCAAAATAAAAGCCAAGTGCTTGGCAAGACTACCACTGTTTCAGATTCAAAAATAATCACACCATCATTTTTGAACCTCGATGTAAACGACTGCCCAATGGAACTTTGAATAATCTTTGATATTGATTCTTTTCTTTAACTACAAGCTTTGTATAAAGAACACAAAAATATAACTTTCTCTCCCTCGGCTCCAAATAAGAAAACGTAAAGTTACATATGTATGATAAGAGCGTATCTAACAACGGGCCAACACATATGATATACAGGTACCCTAACACAAAGAAGCTCACAAAATTTTCATGCTTTAATAGCTCCACAACATCAAAATTTCTTACACAAGTTGGTGAATTGTTGAGGTATATCGTGTGCATCTTCCTAATATTTTCAATGTGAATAGATACTCTCATAATCAGGAAACAATAATAATATTAAAACAAAAGGCCCATCCGCCTATGGTATTGGAGTGACCGACCAACTTAGTCTCTTAGGACATCTCCAATGACATTAACCTATCAATGACTTTTTATTATTTCCACACCATCAATTTATAATATTAAATTAAGAATGTTAGATAAAGTCATATTAATATAATGTATTTATAAGTTGGTGTGAGTGTCTTTGAAAAAAAGTCTTTCATCAAATAGGTTGAGGATTGTCAACCTTTTGATGAAAAAAGCTATCTTTCTCAATGGTAAAAAAGCTTTTCAATGACTTGTTAGCATAAAAAAATCTTTTGATCAACCTACCATTGTGGATACTCTTAGGGTGAAAGGTATGGTGCATCTTAGGAGATAGGAACTTGCGCCATGTGACGTCATGTCACACCTCAAAATACCACCCTAAAATGAGGGGTGGTGTAGTAGGCTTTTTGGCAAACATCTTTGAATGCATCTTGCTTTGGGTAGTCTTATAACAGATACCCAGAACAGAATACTTGCACAATTGGCTACTTTAGTTGGTTGAATATGTTGCATAATTATTACTGTATTACTCTAAGGCCAACTCAAAACACTGGCCCTCAATATGTTTCAGCTAATAATGACAGTGACGAACCTGTGATTATTGTACTACAACTTGCAAAGTATAACACTTAGAACCGTATATCTTCAAAATTATAAGCTTTTATGACTTAAATGTATGAAGATCTAATATTGATAATATCGTAAACCCCGTGTCCAGTGTTGGACACGGGTCTAAAATCTAGTCTTTGTCTAAACTAAGATGATCCAAATTTTTGTCTAAGTTAAACTTCCAATAAAGAGATACTAATTTTTGTATATAGTATACCAGTTGAATTAAATTTATTCGTTTTTTAACATCATGAGCTTCCATTTTATCCACAATAACAAGTCAAATATGAATAAACCACCATGTGAAAAGCACATGCGTTTATGCTAACAACAAAGAAGAGACAAGATATCCGAAAAGTGGTAGAAAGCAAAAGGGAATTTCAATGAATAAACCAAAGAATCTTGTAAGATAATGGTCGTCAAGCGATCATAATTCTTACTAGTTGATATATACCCTACTCCTTTAGTTCTTTAATTTGCCCAAGTAAAAGTAAAGATTGCACGATATCCAACCTTATCTCGATCACGAAGGTGCAATAGGATTCTGTTTGAGTAAGATCGACGCTGCAGAACACTTGAAAGAAATTCAAAAGCATCAACGAAACCAAGCACTAACAGAAGACCATCCAATTAATGCCTTGTGATTCAATATTACAAAGATTCATTACCATAAGTAATCTTCTTTTCCTAAAAGGGACTATGTCACCATCACGAAATCACGATCTCTCCTAACCACAAACAGGAGACGTATTAATATGCTGCACGTCTATGTAAGGTAAAACGCTTAGAAAAGTGCCACTAAGAAACTGGAGTATTTGGCAATTGCTAAAATTTGATAATCATTTATAATTGCTAGTAATATATACATCAAACACTTGAATGATCACATCTACATAGTTACAAACTTACAATAATTGAGCTTCAAAGGAAATTGACATCAAAAAACAACGTTTGTTTGCAGTATATTATAAATACAAACTAATCCGCATTTGTAAAAACATCAATATTTACATGAACAATTGAACACCGTTGGATCCAGTGTCAAGAAAAGTATAATCTACAAGCGTATAACTAACGCAACTCGTCTGTATAGAAGTTGAGGAGCCGTATGCCGGTATCATAACCAAAAAAAAAAGGGCTTTGTCACAGAATAACTTGATATACTTTCATTTTCAAGTTTTTCAGTTGGGGTACACAAAGAAATTTACTGAAGTCCTAACAAAGAGAACAACTGTTATAAGTAATCCTCAAGGAATGGGAAATATCATTCCTGATCAGCTAAACATAATCCGTGAAATGAATGCCTATTCCGGTTTATTCCAAGCCAAGGTGAAGGACAAAAACACGCCCTTGATCAGCAGTGCCACGTTTTATCTCTTAGAACATAAACATGGACACGGCGATATATCTTTGAATCCAGAGGCATCAAACAGCTCCATAAACCTTTGATCTGATATTCTAGCTTTGGCAGCTGCAAACCTTTGGTACTCGTCAAAAATAGACGTCAAACACCATCTGTGAATTTTTCTCAAACATCCGACTAGACAACCAGTTCGGTGCTGCAACCAGAGGTAGCAATAGCCAAATAAGTACTCGTATTAATGTCAAACTAAAACTGATTAGATAGTTATTTGGTTCACATACCTTGCCTCTTTTGCAATGAATCAACAAAGGGTGATTTCGTACATCTGCCAAAGAACAGCGTATTATAAGAAAAAGGCGAAAATGGCCAATTAGCCTTTATATTCAATGAGGACTAAAGGAATAGGATGCACACCAAGAACAACTTTTAACGCTTCGCGAATTGTATCTTCAGGAATACTAACAAAAGGTTCCTGGATAAATAATGCCACAATAATTAACATAATTATACATCAAATTAAACATAATTACTCGTGTAAAAAGAAAAACATTTCCACTTTCACAAGAAAGGCATAACAACCTATTGAAGTTTCCTTACAAAATCATGAATACATTATAATAATTTGCTAAATGTGAAAGTATCAAACTAATTCTGTTCTTTTTCCTTCTCAATTCTAAGCAACTATATATATCAGTAACCCAATTAAGGAAAAAACAAAACCATATATAGTAACATATGTAGATTGTAGAATTTAAATTAAATTAATACCTTAGTTCCTTCAATTCCAAACTGATATAACTGAATTCCATTAGCTTTCAAAAATTTCATGTTATGTTCCGGATATGGCTCAGGACACAAATATCTACAAAATCACAAAAAAACATTTATAACAAAAATCAAATGTCATCGTACTAACACAAGTAAATGGATAATCGATCCAATTAAGATGAATATGGCTAAAATGAATATGGCCAGGATTTTGAGAAAAAATGAATATGGCCTGGATTTTGAGAACCAAACCTCTGCTTTTATGTTTCATGTCCCTACCACGTACTTGGTAGAGAATGGTCATAACTACGATTCAAAGTGACCCGTAAACAAAAATTACAATTAGCAGACCCATAACCCGAGCAACTTGTAATTAGTTCCGCCTATATATATAGATAAATATATGTATATATAAATAATTAGTGAGTGAGTGAGGGAGGGGCTTACATAATAGAGCGAAGGCCAAGGGTATGAAGAAAGGAGAAATTGGGGGTATCGGGAAACCCGGAACGATAAATTCCATGATCAACCATTGAGAAATTTAACGGGGGAGTGTACAGCTCTTCTTCACCATTGGAATCAAATTTCTTATTATTATTAATATTAGAATTAGAATTAAAATCGGCGGCGGAGGACATGATCATAGTACTATTGTTGGTGTTTAAGGATGGAACTACTTCGATTGTTTTACACGTGTCACGTTCTTGATGTTGTTGTTGTTCTTGATTTAATTTCATTGCAAATTATATGGCAAGGGAGGGAGAGACTAAATAAAATTGGCGGTTAATGGTTGTTATATGAATACACAACCAGGAATTGGGTTTTTTTATTTATAGGGTAGGGGGTGGAGTGGGAAGACGGAGGTGGTACACGTGTCATTTGGTGATTTGTTGGTCAAAAATCATCGTAAAGGTGACGGCTTTCTACTATATTACCTTTATTTAAACATTGAGAATCCCGATATAATATATATATATATATATTATATATATATATATATATATATATATATATATATAGTGAAGGGATCAAGTGAGAACCAACATATATGGTGAGAACCGTGAGAACCACTAAAAAACCATCTCTAAGGGCTTTGCCCTTAAAGTTAAGGGCTACGCCCGTACCGTATACAACCGTCACCATCTCTTGGATCGCCGCCCATCAAATCCATACGATTCCCATATGCGTCCCTTGACGGTCAGTTTAGAATGGATAAGGGCCTCTGGCCCGTACCGTAAACATACGTTTTCTTAACGCGTAACCCATATGATTTTTTACAAAAAAAAATTTTTTTTTTTTTTTTTTTGGAATGGGTTTTTGTTAAAAGAAAATAAAAAACAAAAAAAAGTTTCAAAAAATGAAAAATAAAAATTAAAAAAATAAAAAACCACACAAAAAAGAAGAAAAAGGGAGGAAAACTAGTGGTTCTCACGGTTCTCTCCATATTTGTGGTTCTCACGTTAACCCTACCCTATATATATATATATATATTATATATATATATATATATATATATATATATATATGGGGTTGGGTATTGTAAAACAAGTATTAAAGTAAAACAAATAAGACAAGATCTTAACCATTAGATCATGGTTAAATTGATGCACGAAGATTCATGAAGCAATTGATGCACGATAATTTTCATGATGCACGGTGATTTTCAGTGAATAAAAACCTATTGTTTTATTTGTTTTACTTTAATACTTGTTTTATTTTCCCTAAAACCTATATCAGTTTATTTTTATATTTTTATTTTTATTATGATTTAAGATCCTTTTGAACTTTGAGATATCAAGCTAATTTTTTATTATTATTATTTTTTTGTGTGAAAATTGAATTTTGGTAGAAACTTCGTGTCACGATCCGACAGCAGGAGGTATAACATATGTTGTCTTAACCAAATCCGCGCTAGAGAGCTCTCTTGAAACAAAAGTGCCTATTTCAGATACCCGATGGGGGACAAACCACCTAATTTTTTTTTTTGAACAATAAAAAAGTTTTATTAAAAGATGAACTAGCGAGATGTTAGGAGTTCGAGATGGTACAAATAAGGAGTTTAGTAGCAAATCAAAGGTAATATTAAACACTAAGGTGCTCCATTGATTCCATTCAAAATGTAGTTTTTCAAATCTATTCGAAGCTTGTCGACTTGACTTTTTGATGAGCGTCCATTTCGTGATTATTTCTCATATCTTTTGGTCGTGTTTTGATGCTTAAATGAGTTTAGAAATGTGAACTTTTGGTACTTAATTGAATGATATGTTATGATAGGTTCACAAGGCGTGCAAGCGAAGGTAAACGTCTCAACTCAACCTAACACGAAGCCACAAGACATTTGGACGAAGAGTACCAAGCGGAACATGAAGAATTTGAGGCCAACATGAAGCATACGACCATGTGTTAGTATTTTGGGAATAACTTCTTCATACGGACTCCGTTTCTGATGAGTAAGCTGTCCAAGGAAAGGCGAGAGAAAGATCTACAACTTTCGTGTTGACGTCCAAGACCAGCACCGCTTACCTGAAGCTCTAGCGTCGCTCCGTTGCACCAGCGCCGCTGGTGTTTCTACCAGCGCCGCTGGTGAAGTCGGTTCAGCTAGGGTTCTTTCCGAAAACCTATAAATACCCCCCTAAACCCTAAGAGCCGCACCATACTTCCTCCATACGACTTGAGGGCCCTTTCTAGGGTAATTTCATCAGATCTAAACCCTGGTAACACCTCCATATCATCCGGGAGATCAAACATCAATTCTTCACAACATTATCATCATAACAACAATAATCAAGCACTCAATATTCATTGAGGTGGGGGTTCGTGTGAGTTGCGGCCGAGAGAAACACAAAGGAGGCAGTAGCGTGACTTTGGATCTTCGAAGTCGACATCAACATCAACTAGCCACATCACATCTTTCGTTTGATCTTTCTCTTTTATTATTATTATTGTTATTAGGGTTACTATTGCAAGACTATTTTATTTGACAATTATTATGATGGATTTATGTAACATCCCAAACTTTTATTAACATTTGACTAAATTCGTTAAGTCAAAATTATGTGTCCGTTAAGTCTATTGCTAGATTTAATGCTTATATGTGGTTTATGTGTTATATATGCGAGACTTGAAAGTCTTAATGCATGATACAAAAATATGTTTGTGAAGTAATTTTATGCCTATTAGGAGTGATTAATGAAGTATTTAGGTAGTATATGGTCCTTAGAGGAGTTTTTGACTAGTAATGAGCTATATGGAAGCCTAGGGACCAAATTTGACATATGGTGAAACTCAAAAACGGGTTTAGGGTCTCATGAGGAGTCATTTGAGTGTCATTAGCAGATTTATTAACTTCCTCTCAAGCCCTAGCCACCCCTTTGATCCCTTACCAAGTTTCTTAACCGAAAATCCTTCAAAAGTGCGATTTAAGAGTGATTGATCGAGTATTTCGCATCCCCATTGTGATCTTCAGGTAATAGAAGTATATTGATTTTGATTTTATGTCTTTTCAATTGCATGAGTCATTAGAAATCAGATCTAGACCATTGGAGGGTCAATTGATGTCGAAATAACATTTGTTTTGATAATGCAAATCATGTGTGGTTTAATAAAGGAGTTATTTGCATTATAATGGTTTGAAAAGGAAGTATTTTGATGTATTAAGGTCTGATATTTGATTTGGAATCGTTTGGTGTTGGTTTGGGGTATAATCGTTCGATGTTGTGCAGAATCGCAACGGGAGTTGCGGCGCAACTCAATTCCAGAGGAATAAGTTGCGGCGCAACATAAAGTGTTGCGGCGCAACGAAGGGCTTGAGCTGCGGCGCAACTCTATGTTGCGGCGCAACTCACCTGCTTTCAGAAAATGTTATACTTTTGAATCGTGACCTCGTTTTGACGCATAGCTTACTCCTGAAAGCTAGAGTGTGTCCTTAAATATGTAATTCCAGATTATGGTCTTAATGACTAGTGTATTAATGGCCGTTTACTAATCATAGGTAGACGAGAGTTGTTGCTTTGTTTGGTAACTTAGCTATCATTTATTGCGTGCTACTTCGAGGTAAGATACACTACTTTGACACGCTGAGGGATTCAACAAAAGCATGGTTTTCAGAATATAACTTCTCTAATCTCATCTTGTATACTTAAGGGTATTCGGGTTGTATGGGAGGTTATATGGGATATGTATTTGACTTATGAGACCTGAAATGCATTCCCTTTATATGCAATGCAAAGTTATGTTATGAAATGATATGCAATGTAATGAAATGTGATGAAAGTATATGTTGATTATGATGTGCATGTATGTGTGGCTTGGTCATCTAGTTCACTAGACTTTATAAGTTGCCATGTCACGTGCACGTTTAAGGGCCCAAACGTAAAAGATGCTTATGTGTTATGTTTGGGTAACTTTGTTACCTAAACTATATGTGATGAAATCGAGCTCGTATATATGATGAAGTGTTAAGCTTAACCCGTATTCACCTTAGCCGGGTGGGTGCGTATATGTTGTTGCTTGGTGGCTCCTTGCAACGTAATTACGTGGTTTGAGTATCTCCGGGTGGAGTGATTACCCACCAATGTCTTGAACATACGGACTACTCCTGGAGTGGCTTGCCATCCTTTAACGACACTTGATGGACCGCCGTATGGCTCATCCATCTAGTCGGGTGTGAGGTTCCCGTTAGGTCTTATGACCGCCTTCACACAAACTTACACCTTATATGATATGCGTGACTTATGTCACACCTAATGTGATGACGAAATGATGATTAGGCACATTTAGGATGATTAATCCTACCATGAAAGACGTTGATGCTATGATATGTATGTGATGATATGCGAAATGTGTCTTTAATATGAAAAGCTGTTTTACCAAGTTTTAATTGGACAAACGTTTATTTAAATTAGTGTTATCTTACTTAGCTAATTCGTTAGCTAACATTTGTTTCTTGAAATGTGTTGTCCCCTCAGGTTTAGCAAGCTAGAAGTGTTGATGGAAAGTGAGCGAGGCATGGGTAGAATACTTGAAGATGCTTTTAGTTACCCATAGTTGCTGCTCCTTTAAACATTTGATTTCATTATGACTATTATGTTTTGATATGACTTGTATACGGTTGTTTTATGTTGGGCAACCGTAGGATTTCCATTTATACTATTTTGATGATGTGACGAGTAACACCTCCTATTTTATGAACAAACCAAAGTGGATTTTATGGTTTGGACTTTTTAAACGTTATTCCGCATTCTTTAACACCGTTAGGTGAAAAGTTTTTGGAAATCCGTATTTTTAAACGACGGGTGTTACAATTTATTTATATTAATAATTGTTAGTATTATTAGCTTTGCCATGAGTAGCTAAACTATTATGCATCTGCTTGGATAATGTGATCATGTCGGTATAGTAATACTGATAATTATTTATAGTTGTTGAACAGTTTTTATGCTTGACCGTCGACCATAACTATTTAGGTGTAATGCTTGAATGAGTATGAGATTATAGTTAAAGTAGGTTGGGGACTTAACAGGAAGCCAAACTGCTTGGGTGAATTAACAGGAATCCCGTTAAACTATAAAGGTTAGGTCATAAAAACAGACTTAGTTTATAATCTTAATTAGGGGACTTAACAGGAATCTTGACCATTTAGACCGGGGACTTAACAGGAAGCTTGGTCATGATTAGTCATTTAACACTTATAAGTAGTTTAATAGATGATCTATGTGGTATGTGAACTGTTCCAAGTAGATGTATCATTTTCATTATTATTGTCTTTGTTTTACTTTTCAAAATATTTTCGTGCGTCCTCGCTAGACCAAGCGGTTGGATTGCTTTTCTTATTTTAATTGCTTTTAGTTTATTAAATCGTGACAAACCCCCAACAATCTTAGAATTACACCTAGCTGCATTCTTAGACATAGTCCCTGAGAACGATCCTGGTCTTACCTATTTGTTATACTATAAACGATCGGGTCCACTGCCCGTGAGTGAGTGTAGTAGAGAAGTTAACCTTGTAATAAATAAATTTAAAACTTGTTAGAAATTTAAGTTAACAAATCTCGCTCATCACTTCTCTAGCTGCGAAGCGGATTGAAGGTTGCTTGTTTGAAAAGATGGAATCGTTTCTGCACTTCCAGATCACCTACATGTATGCAAGAATTACGAGACTGATGAGATTCCCGACCTCTTTATGTACCTTTTAGTAATTAAATAATAAGATAAGTCTTATTATCCGGGTAAAAGGACATAAAACACAAAAGTCAATTCCTCGTAATCAGTGTAAAGCTTTGTAAGAGCTTTCCACTGATGGTCTCCAGTTTGTAACTGACTAGAATGTCAACTGGGCTTCGCTGCCATTGTCATTCTCTATCTTACATTTGTTGTCTTCGACTTCAACTGGAATGATTCTTCAACTGGTCAGTTCTCAACTGGAGGAAGTCTTCAGTTCTGTACGGTGCAACTG
>CM067172.1:49386572-49413297 GCA_034093135.1 Erigeron breviscapus
TGACTAAGAAACTTCATAGAAACGTTTCCTACACGTTATAACTATTAGCATAAAAAAGTATTATTAATATTTTCGGTATATGAGTTTAGTTAATAATTTATTTATAAATTAAATTTTTAAAGTAAAATAATAATTACTGATAAATATTAGCCTAAAATTCCTCATAAAACTATTTGAAATTGACATGTAGTGTGCACTAATTCTGTTTCCTGATCTTGTACCCTAATTTTTCCAAATGCCATGATCCAATAGTTAGAAGGATTTTTAGGCTATTTAGTTAGAAGAATTAATCATTTCGCATTTTTAAACTCAATTTTATAATAAATTAATAATTATAAATAATATACGTGTCGATCATATTTTCTCTAAGTATTTAGCTGATATTTTTATATAAAAAATATATTTTATCTATTTTATCTATCTATTTTATATAAGATGAATTTATGAATTTATTATTTCAACTAAATAAATATAATTAAATATAACTCAAGATTATAGTTGTAAAATTCAACGAAACGATTCATCCACTTTCCACCGTTTATTTGCATATATGTCTGACATATTTACTGTATGTCTATAAATATTCTTTAGATATCAAAATATGTTTTACCGTATCTATTACTATTTGATTTACATGTAATGTACGAGTAACATATACTCGTATTATATTTTAAGATACAATAGGAATATCATATTTAAAATATTATTTATGAAATTTCTTTAGATAATCTAGCTTTTATAAAATACAAAACAGATAGTGGTTATTTGTTGTCAATATAGACTTTAAATTAAGATATATCTCTATATATATACATCTCCATTAAATAAAAATTTATTTAAATAATATATGAATATTGTTTATAAATCATTTTAATCAGATTATACATGCAGTTCTTTTCTGGTTCTTTTAAGCAATAGGTTAAAAATATATAATGTTAAAAAAAAAGGTTAAAAATTATAACATTTTTTTTGATGCAAAATTTTATCCAATTGCTTATATAAGTAACAAATCTAGCAAATTTAAAAAAATACTCGTATTTCTATAATTCTTCCTTTTAAGTAATCCAAATTTAAAATTTATAAGGGTTAATGATATATGAAATTTAATTTATTTTTATTTAATAATTAACATACATGTTCAGAGAATAATATAAGTCAATATATTTATCTAATTTCGAAGATGATTAATCGAAATTTACTCATTATCCTCTAAGCTGATCCTATAGAACTAAATAAAATATTATGAAATCTGATTCTTATTATATAAAGAATGAATTTAATCGATAACAGTAAGTAATGATAACAAATTTGTCAGAAAGCCTCCATTTGCAGTGTCACACTTGCTTTAATTAAAACCTATACTGACAAAGTCTACGACTATATTCTAACCTAACACTCTTATTTTTTTTATTATAATTTTTTTTAATTTAATTTTTTTTAAACAGTAATACTGTTATTTTATACTCGAATTTATAAAACAAAGAAATACTATATATATATATATTATTTATATATATCTTATACTCCGTATATATATAAATTTAATGGTCATTTTTAAATTTATTATCAATACTGAATATAATTGTTATACTACCAGGTGATTTCTCGTCTTGCTGCCAAAGGTTTTATTTTCCCATCAAATTTCGTGGGGTTACGCGTTTCATTACTTTACTTCCTGGAATATGATTCAGATTTTTCATCAGATAGTGAAAATGATGAAGAAATAAATGATAATTCTGATATATATAACAGTGATTATGAATATTAGTTTACAAAATTTGTCTTAATTATTTTATTTAAATGTTTGAATTATATTTTAATAGATTTATATTAGTGTTTTAAGCAATTCATCTTTTATATGCCAGTATAATTATTTAAATTGATACTCGTTTTATTATTATATTTTCTAACCTATTCTTATTGTAAATTTGAATATTTTAAACTCTATATACAATGAATGTATAATTGTAAAAATTAGATTTCCAGCTTGAAAATGTTGATTATTAACTACCTCAGTTTAAAAATTACTCGTAATAGATTTATCGTCAAAATGTCTCTATTGTTTGGTCTGGATGTATGGCTGATTATCTAATTCCACTTAAGATAAATCTGATTCAACAAGTATGACATAACCTTTCTCTATGTCAAGTTAATTGATTGTTAATTTCGTAACTGAATGAAACTATTTGATATTCAATTTGTTTATAAACTGTATAATTGATTGATATAAAGTTCCAAGCTGAACTTACATAATGTCCAAGCTGAGTTTATTGTTAATTATTTAGTATTTTGGAGTATTAATTCTTGACGATTAATTTAAAATGAAAAATAAATATTTAATGTTCACTAAAGATAATACTGACTCAAACAAAATATAATAAAACTTTTTCTAGAAATATAAATTTAATAAATTATATGAAAATATTAAATATGTATATGTTTATATGATTAGCTTCTTTATTGTAACAGTTTAGGAGCTAGCTTTTATATCAACTTCGGTTGATCTTTGAAGCATCTAAATTCTGGAAATTTCTTATATTTTATGAATAAAGGTTTTCTAGGACGTATTATATCGTATTATTGGAAGGTATTTATAATTTGTAAAGAGATGTCACGATAATGTATATTTTGATACATATTTAATTATTATTTCATCTTATTATATGTTGTGTTATCAAGTTTATAAATTTTATAAGATAGATGTTTAATTAATTTAAATTCAAGGAAAATTGCATATCCTTATTTAATTATTATTTCATCTTATTTAAATTTATTTTTTCGTATAACGCATTCTATTTTAAGTTCATATATAAACTGATTGTTATCAAAACCATATGGAATGTAATCTGATTTTTATTTTACAATTTAATAAGGATATGCAATTTATTCAAACTGATAAAATCAAGGTGATTTGAAAAATTAGTGGGTTTTCCCCGAATTAGGTATTTGAAATAGGCATTTCTACTTCGATGGAGCTCTCTAGTGCAAAAGCGGTTGTTAGGACCAGTTTCAGTGAAACTGGCCAGTCTCCAATTGCACCTGGAGACCAAGAAGATTTGTCCAGAAATATATTGAAGTCCAGTTGCATCATACAGTCAACACAACTGAAGACTTCCTCCAGTTGAGAACTGACCAGTTGAAGAATCATTCCAGTTGAAGTCGAAGACAACAAGTGGAAGATAGAGAATGACAATGCAGCGAAGCCCAGTTGACATTCTAGTCAGTTACAAACTGGAGACCATCAGTGGAAAACTCCTACAAAGCTTTACACTGATTACGAGGAATTGACTTTTATGCTTTATGTGCTATTACACGGATAATAAGATTTATCTATGTATAAAGTACAAAAAGGTACATAAAGCTGGTTGAGTAAAGTTGCTTTATACTGCAACTTTACACAACATTTTAAGGAATTAAATGCTATTCCTTAAATGTTCTCAACCATATTTGTACGGCCAAAGTTAACATCCCAATGTTAACTTTGCCTATAAATACAAGTCATTGCACAACAAGAATCATACACTTCATACAACACATACTTTGCAAACCTGCAATATTCTTGGTGAACTTGTGCAATATTCTCTCAATCATAAAAGGAACATTTCACAACTTTAAGTGTTTCGATTGTTTAGAGAAATTCCAAGTGTAGATCAATTGTAGTTCATAGGTTGTTAGGATATTTACATACTTTGTATTATCTTGGTTCCACAACAACCTTGTAATTTATTTGAAGTTAATAAATAAATTACACTTGAAAATTACATATTGTCTCACCAATTTACTTTACAAGTATTTTATATTATTGCATTGTTCTTTACTTATTGTCACTTAAATAAGTAATCTATCTAGAACTTGGTATATACTCACTGTAACTGGTCGTCTCCAGTTCAGCGCTTATATTGCAAAGTAACTCCACCATCGACATAGAGGTATCTTCAGGTAGTACCATCTATTGAGTTGAGACTTACAAGTGGTTTTCCAGTTTATATTTTAAACGATTCCAGTCAGCTTGGAAAGTTTGATGCAAAAGCTGATGAAGGAGTATTTTTAGGTTATTCAGACATTCGAAAGGCCTTTAAAGTTTATAATTATAGACTCCAAAAGGTTCATGAGACAATTCATGTCACATTCGACGAATCAACTGAAGCAATCAACAAGAGACCAAACCTTGATATTTCTCCAGTCGTTCCAATAAATTTTGGTGAAACTGACCAAGTTCATCAGTCAGTTGTTTCACCAAAAGATGTTTCCAGTTACAACAAATTGGAACCAGCACCACCAGTGACACTTCATTCTATCCCTCCATCAATTTCAATTTACTACAGGAATTGGTGATTGGATCTGATGTACGTGCCACTCCAATATCAGCACCAGTTCAAACTCCAACTTCTCCAGTTCTTCAAGAAATGCCTTTTAAGGAAGAATTTCATGATGCAAATCGTGACCTCATTGACTCTGATGAGGATGTAGAAGTAGTTTGGACTGATCCTCCTCCAGAAGCTGCTGCAACTGAAGAATATCGTCAGGTGACTTGCACTGATATTGTATTACACCAGCCTAGTCAATACACTAGATGGACTCGAGCACATCCAATTGAACAGATTGTGGGAGATCCAAGTAGTGGGGTTCAGACTAGAAGAGCCACCAGTGAGCAATGCTTAAACGTCACCTTCTTATCACTAATTGAACCGAAGAAGATTGACGAGGCTATGGCAGACCCAAGTTGGGTGGAAGCTATGCAAGAAGAGCTCGTCCAATTTGAAAGGAATAATGTGTGGGAACTTATTCCTTGTCCACCAGGGTTAAAGAAAGAACCCATTGGTACAAGATGGGTCTACCAAAACAAGATGGATGAAGAAGGCCATGTTGTAAGAAACAAGGCCAGATTAGTTGCCCAGGGTTATTGTCAAGCAGAAGGCGTTGACTTTGATGAAACTTTTGCTCCAGTTGCAAGACTTGAAGCCATCAGAATATTTCTGGCTTATGCATCTCATCTGCAGTTTAAAGTCTTCCAGATGGATGTCAAAAGTGCGTTCCTTAATGGAACATTGGAAGAAGTTGTGTATGTTAAGCAGACTCCAGGCTTCATCAATGAGAAGTATCCTCACTGGGTCTATCGACTGAACAAAGCTTTGTATGGTCTTAGACAAGCCCCAAGAGCCTGGTATGATACTTTAACTAAACATCTTTTTAAAAATGGCTTTCAAAGAGGTGCAATAGATAATACCTTATTTATCTTGAAAGAAAGAGGTAATATCTTATTGGTACAGATTTATGTTGATGACATTATATTTGGTTCAACTGATGATGCAATGTGTAAAAAGTTTTCTAAAATCATGTCATCTGAGTATGAAATGAGTTTAATGGGAGAATTAACATTTTTCTTAGGTCTTCAGATTAAGCAAACTGAATATGGAATTTTCATAAACCAAGGAAAATATGTCAGAGATTTGTTAAGAAAATACAAATATGATTATATCCCATCGAAAAACACACCTATTACAGCACCATTAAATTTGGACTCTGACCCAACTGGCAAACCAGTGAACATCACTGAATATCGTGGAATAGTTGGTTCACTGATGT
The DNA here is from genome assembly GCA_034093135.1 of Erigeron breviscapus. NCBI lineage: Eukaryota > Viridiplantae > Streptophyta > Magnoliopsida > Asterales > Asteraceae > Erigeron > Erigeron breviscapus. Next base: position 49,392,159 of record CM067172.1, read on the forward strand.
ACTTAACTGCCAGTCGACCAGATATAATGTTTGCAACATGTCTATGTGCCAGGTTTCAGGCTAACCCTAAAGAATCACATTTACACGCTGTTACGCGTATCTTCAGATACCTGAAAGGGTGTCCTAATATTGGTCTTTGGTACCCCAAAGGCTCAGGGTTAGATCTAATAGGTTATTCAGATTCAGATCATGCAGGTTGTAAGATAGATAGAAAATCAACAACTGGTGGTTGTCATTTCCTTGGAGGAAAACTGGTAAGTTGGACCAGTAAGAAGCAGACGTCAGTCTCTATGTCCACTGCTGAGGCAAAGTACATTTCTGCGGCCAGTTGCTGTGCCCAGATTCTCTGGATCAAGAACCAGTTACTAGATTATGGTCAAAAGTATACAAGGACCCCAATCTTTTGTGACAACACCAGTGCAATTGCTATATCTCACAACCCAGTGATGCACTCCAAGACAAAGCATATTGACATCAGGTATCATTTTATTCGTGATCATGTTATGAAAGGAGACATTGAAATTCATTTCATCCCCACTGACAAACAGTTAGCTGATGTTTTTACAAAACCTCTTGATGAGAAAACCTTTAAAAATCTCATCAGCGAACTGGAATGTTAAATCCTTAAAATTGGAGATTTTGTTATGAACGCGTCAGTGACACTGATGATGTTCTCCAGTTGAGGAGGTCCAGATAATCTTTGCTCGCCAGGCTATCGAACGCCTTTGTGATACTATCCTGGCATAATCGATTTCTGGATCATCATTTTAGGGGGAAAGACTCAAAATAATTTTCTGACTAAAATTCATTTTGTTTGAAAATGGCAACTGGAGAACTCTCCAGTTGGAAACTGGCGCTGGACTAATCCTCCAGTGTCCAGGTTCAGCCTTGTCTTAATTTTTCATAACGTTAGAAAATACTTGGTCAATATTTGTGACACGTGATGGTACTCGAGTGTTTTAACCCACTTGATATCGTCATCTGACGTGTTTAAAGTCATTTTGGTAAATGAAAACTGTTTTTATTGGGAAAATGAAAAGTAGTGGGCGCGTGGGTAAGTTAATCCGTCCTAGCATTTAATGCTGACATGGTGAATTATGTTTTTGGTTCAAAATTCAAACTTATTTTGTAAAAATATCTACAAAATTGATTTTGTTAATAAAATATAATTTTTGGTATTTCATTGGGATCTTGAATCCCTTATAAATACCCTTATTTACTCCGATCACATTTACTTCCCTTTACATTCTTTTCATTTACTTCCCAATCATCTAAAATTGCTTCTTTTCTCTCTCTGCTTCATAAATCAAGAACCCTAATTCCAAAGTTTCAATTTCATTTTCTAATGGCACCTAAACCATCCCGTTCAAGAGACGTAAATCTCATCTCTGTTCCATATGCTTCTTCACCAGATATCAAACAGGCATCTGGTGCTCCTGGTAATACTACGCTCATCAAACTAAATCCAAATAATCCGATGGCTAGTTTACAAGGAACCCAAGGGTCCGATACCCTTATTGGGAGAATCCAAAGATTTTTGAGGGATTCTCCAATCGGACCCTCCTTCTCCTTAAACCCACGCAAGATGTTTCACGACTACTTGTGTGAGTTTTGGTACACCGCTTCTCTTTCTTCCGACTGTTCTTCCATCAGTTTCACATTAAAAGGTGGAACAGTCCGGTGTACCCTATCAGCAGATGTATTGAGGGATGCTTTACACCTTAATTACCGGAGATAAGGAGAGTCTCCTGTTGTCATCTCCCCAAACATTAATTTTCGCCAGGTCCTCCTTGATATGGGACACAAGGAGTGCCTCGAAAAAGGGGTTTTGAAAACTAAAGGTGCGATGACCATGAAGGGCCTTACACCTTCATGGAGGTACTTTTTCATCCACCTTGTGGAAAGTATGGGTGGGAGTTCTGGTGGACTTGACCAGATTAACTCCGCACAGGCAGAAATGGCATACTGCTTGTGGAATGGATTGAGAGTGGATTTTGCTAATATCCTTTTTAGAAGCCTGGTTCAAAAACTGAAGGGCACCAGGGGACTTTGTATCCCCTTCTTCAGGTTTCTCTCTCTCTGTTTTCTACAAATTCTGGGCAGTGAAGCTTATTTAAGCACATATTCACTTTACACTGTCCCAGATTTGTTGAGGAATCTTGACTCTCTAGTATCTGAAGCTGGAGAGGTCGAGATTCCAGATAGAATGCGGCTGGCATTCACAAAAACCGATGCACCAGTCCAAGGTGAGTCGGAAAGACAACTGGGCGGGCCTCAAAATAATGAGGGACCCACCAGTTCGTCTGCTGGAATTGTGACCATTGCCGAACCCGGGCAACAGTCTAACCCCTCCAGCTCCAGAGTGTCTGTCCCCACAAACATTTACCCTGGAGACCTCCCAACAGGTCTTTCAGGAGTTCCAAAGGCAACAAGAACACGTCGCATTAGGACTTTGTCAGCACTTGCCACTGACAGTAGAAACCTGACCAGCCCTCCAGTTTCCTCCCAACAGGAACCTGGAGATAGTCAAATGGGACAACCGCAATCAGCCACCCTCGCAATTTCTGTAGGAGAGGGTGGTGAAGATGAAACTGGGCTACCCCAACCCAGATTAGAGTTTGAGTCAGCACAAAGTGTCCACGACCTATCTTCTGACACTTCTATTGCACGAACTGACGACGTCTCTGGCCAGTCACTGCTGGAGACTGAGGTTCCCAACTCTACGGCTGATGATGTTATGGGTCATCTGGAGACTGACCCATCTGGTCAGCCCTCAGTTACATTCATGGATCTGGACATGAATGTTAATGACGAGGAAATCCTTATTGAATCTTCGGATTCAGAAGGTACTGCATCAGACTTGGAGATTTTTGAGTCTTCTGTACAAGATCAAAACCCTTCATCTCAAGTCTCGCCTCCAGATGCTTCAATTTCAGTTTTACCATCCCAAGTAAATGAGCCTACTGAAATACCATTCCCCACATATAACTATATGTCTGGAAACAGACGTATGGCACCATCACCATCTGGGCAATTCTCACTCCTTCGAGAAATGCCACCCCACCGCCGCCGTTGTTCACACCTGAGCATTCTCAGCATGAACAACAAATTGTTTCTTCAGTCCCTTCTTCTTCTACCACTCCTATTATTACTTTCTCGACTGCTGCGACGTCAACTGGGGAGGCTTCCCTCAGTTTGCCTCCTCCAGTTACTCTAGTGGTAACTGCTGCTGGTCCAGTGACACCTTCTCCTCCATCACTGGACAGTCAAGTTGTGTCTGTTCAAGCCGATATCCAAAACCTTCTTACCAGGGTGGAGGATATTCAAAAGACACTTGACAAAAACACTAAGTCTTTCTCCAGATACCACAAGGATCATCTGACCAATATTAAAGTGGTTGATCTGGGGGTTAACAAGTTCTCAACAAATGAAGACTTGGTGTTAAAGAAGCTCAATGAGCTGGTCGGAGGCTGCAACAATCTGGCAACTTCTCTAAAGGAAGCCTTTGACCTCACTCAGTCCAATGTCACAACCTCAATCTCCAATTTGCTGGATAACACTGTCAAAAGATCTGAAGTTGACTTAAGGGAGATTGAAAAGCAGGTGAAAGAGTTAGTTGAAAAGCCTGGGTTGAATGTGACTGAGCTTGGGCAGCAGTTGATGGTTTTGGTTGGTCAAAAAATTGATGATACACTGGGTGCTAAAGATACACAGTTGATTGAAAAGGTGATAGCTGAGATCACCAAACTGACCACTCCTCATGTTGATCTGGCCCCACTCACTAATGAGATCAACCAGTTGAGAGGCAGCATTGATAATTTGAGCACCCAGGTATCTAATCATACTCAGTCTATTGAAAATCCGACAACTGAAGTAAATAATTTGAAACAAAAGGATGAAGAAGTTAAGGAAAAGGTGGTTTCGGGTCTTAGTGAAGATTCTAGAATTTTGGATGAACTGAAAACTGGTCAGCAACAGGTTACAACAAATGTTCTGACCCAGTCAAAGGAGACCAACCATCTGTGGAGGTCTTTCAGGATGATGTGTGGAATTTTCAAAGAATGCAAGGACATGCAAACATGGCAGCCTCTCGACCGGTTGCCATCTCACCCTTCTGAATGGGAAGCTATAAGGGCAGGTCTAGATGCTGCCAAGGGGGAAAAAAGTGCAGTCCTTGCACCAGTTGCACCTGGAAGAACTCCATCTGAAAGTCAATCTGGTGGTGAAATGATTGTGGCTGCCAGTACTGAAGCTGGTGAGCAAAGGTTAGAGGAGACCGATGTGATTGATAGGGGGAATGTTGATAAGGGTAAGGGTTTAGCATCTGATGTAGCCCAGCTGGCCACTGATGTACCAATGTTGAAAACTGGCAATGCTGATGTACTTCCTCCAGTTTCTGAAAGTGATAGTAAACGTCTGGCAAGGCTTGGTGATCAAATTAAAGAAAGAAAGTGTTAGAAATCCAAAAATAGTGATAAATTGTAATTTAGATTAGAGGACTTTCTTGTTTTTATGTCATAGGTAAATGATCACTAAGGTTGAGGGGCTAATTGTGATAATTAGCATAATTGTATAGGTAGCCTATAAATACCCCTCTCATACCTTTGGGATTATAATCCTTACATAACCTTACACCCTCAATTAATACCAATCAATAACTTTTACACACACACACTTTCTCTCTCAAAACACACACACAAACACCAAGAACACACACTCACCAAAACCGCCATTGATGACGTGAATTCGGTGATAGAAATCGTGTTATAACATGTGGTATCAGAGAAAAACATCATTCTGATATCGATCCATAACTGAATTCAGTCACAAATTCATCAAAAAATCAATGTGTTACATTTTTGTTCGTCTTTTTCATCTACTGTTTCATCAAAATTCACCTCTCAAATCGCATAAAATCACAGTTATTTGTTCATCAATAGATTCATGGTAGTTAAAAACATAATCCTGTCAAGTTTCAAGTTTCAATTCGATCTAAATCTCGAGTTTGAATTTTTGCATTTTAGCGCGAAATTTGGGATTCGAATCTGTTGTGTTTTGTGTTGAATTTTGTAAATCGGTGTGTTGCTAAGGTGAAAACAAACAGTTTGCAAGTGATTTCATATTCTAACTCCTAGTAATTCGAAAGTTATTGAAGCTTTATGAAGTCGTTAATGGAGTTTTTGTATAAAACTGTTTTGCTGATGAAGAAGATGCTTTCAGAACGATTTTGGCTAGGACGATCTCAGCAAGATCGTCTCAGTCTTTGAACTATCATTTTTTATTCTTGTACTTGGTAGCTTGTAGGACGATCCTCACAAGATCGTTCTGACAAGTGGTGTGTGGTGAAGTGTTTGTTTGTGGCTAATTAATCCGTAAGGATTGGTTTGGTCAATTCAAATACTTGGAAAGTATTTTATACTTGAAAGTTTTGGGAAAGAAATCTAAGACGATCTCATCAAGATCGTCCCAGCACACTGACCTTAGGACGATCCTGTCAAGATCGTCCCAGTTCCTTTGAACATTGGTGTGTTTTGATTGAACATTTGAAGTTGTTGTGATTGGGAATCATACTCTTCTTGGGTAACTGATCTTATAGATTGGTTTTGCTCAAATTTCATTCCTTTCCATTACATTCTGACAAGACCTTTTCATTTCCATAAGATCGTTTCATCTCTCAATCATCAAAACGATCTTGACAAGACCGTTTCATTTTCATGTACAAAACGATCTTCTTTCATTCGTTTCATTTCCTAAACTTCAATACAAAACAAACTTCAATTTCAGTTTCATTTCTCACTTAACCAACTTTCCCTAGATACTTCAAAACAATCTCTTTCAAATCGTTTTCTTTTATTCTAAGACGATCTCCTCTAGGACGATCTCCTCTAAGACGATCTTCTCTAGGACGATCTTCCCTAGATCGTTTCATTTCTAATTTTTTTTCAACTCTTAATTCGATTCAATTTTTCAAATCAAATCAATTTCAAATGGCTTCTCGTGAAGCATTGGCATTAGGTTCAGATACAAGACCTCCAGTTCTCTACCGTGGTTCCTATGGACTATGGAAGAAAAGATTTATGGACTATGTGGAAAGTCAAACAAATGGTCATATGATGAAAGATTCCATCCTTAATGGTCTTGCCGTTCATCGCCATCCCACTACTGATGCAATTCTAACTCATGATCTTTTGAATGTTGAACAAAAAGATCGAACAGCTGCAGATAACAGAGCTAGATCATGCTTATACAAAGCACTACCAGATGAAATCTATGGCTCAGTTGATTCTTATGATACAGCCAAGGAAATATGGGATGAGGTGGCTAGACAGATGGAAGGAGCTGACGTGACTTCAACGATAAGATTGACCAATGTTTTGACTGAGTTTGACAACTTCACAAAATTGCCAAATGAAACTCTTGAAGCTGTCTACTACAGATTCTGCAATGTCATAAATGAACTGAGGAAGAACAATGTCAAGAAAACAGAGATTGAGTTAAACATCAAATTCATCAAAGCTCTTGGTCCAGAATGGGAAGATTTTGGAACACAGATCAAGCAACATCAAAATCTGACCAAGTTCACCATTCATACTCTTTATGAATCTTTCAAACTCAATGAAAACCAAGTCCTAAACAAAGCTTCATCAAGCAAAATGCCAGAAGTTGTATCTACTGATCCTTTGGCATTGATAGTTGAGAAGAAGATTTCTGAAGCTCTTAAGAGGCAAATGGTAGTTGTTTCTTCATCTGATGAGGAGGGAGATGATCTGATGGCTACAAGAGATGGTGTTTCAGATGAACTATATCAAGCTCTTGCCGCGGTAACAAAGCATTTCAAGAGAAAATTTTACAAAGCGAGGCCAACAAACAACAATCTCCGCACTGCTTCTACAAGTGCATTTCCCAAGAAGGAACATTATCATCCTAAGAGTAATGAGGAAGGTGAAGCTAGTGGATCTAAACATGGTGAAAAAAAGGAAGCTTATGAGAAACAAGTTGTTGAGAAGGGTAAGGCATCAGACAAAAAGTGCTACAATTGTGGTATTCCTGGACATTTTGCTGTTGATTGCAAACAACCTCGAAAGCGGAATTATGAGTATTACAAGCAGAAGATGCTTTTACCAAACTACTTGTGATTCATCTACCAATACCTCTACTCAGACCTTGACTGATTCTCTTGAATGTACTTGTCAAAATACTGCTACATTTATAGCTGATAATTATGTGCAATCTGATTTATCTGATGAAGAACTTGCACATAGTTTAGTTTTGATATGGTACTTCTATAGGTTTTTCACATGCAACACTGTTGATGAGTTAGTTGTTCACCCTAAGCCTAGTACTAGTATAGGTGTTGATACTTCTACTCAATTTTCTTGTGAGACCAAAGATGTGTCAGTTCAAGTTGAACTAATTTCCGAGACTATCCATGATGTGAAGTTGGACACCAAGATTCCTGATTTTTCAAAACTTTCAAATGAATTTGAAACCAATCAATCTCCATTGAAATTTTCTTTTTCAAAAGATGTCACACAAGATGATTTTGATAAATTCATGGAGGGAGAATATGTTTTTTAATTCAGAAACTGAGAAAAAGATTGAATCTACCAAAATCAAAGTTGAAACAAAAGTGGAATCTCAAAAACCATTGTCCAAAGCTCCAACTTCATATTACTCAAAGAAACGAGTTAAGACCAAACTCGTCAAGACTGAACCAAAGACCATTGAGTTAGAAACCTTTGTTTCTACCCCAGTGAAACATGTCAAAAAGGAACAAGCTGAGACCCCACTCAGGACAAAGTACACCAAAGTGAAACTTCCGAAAGACTATCCTAATGCTTCTCAATCTAGCTCTCAATCTAGCTCTATACCTAAGGTGTCTAAGTCTAGCTCAGTTTTACTAACTATGGATACATCAAATGGTACAACTAGATATAGGGATAGATATGGATGGTTTTCACATGATAAACCAAAGAAGCAAGAAGTTTCCTCACCTCCAAAAGATTCCAAAAAGTTGAAAGTGTTTAAAACACCTCGTTCTAATCTTCTTAGTTTCAATTCAACAGGTGGAAAGAGCATAAATAGTGGTGCTAAATGGGTTGCTAATACATTAGTACCTAAGATCACTAGTAATCAAAAGGATGTTGAGAAAAATAAGAAAAGAAGGAGGAGGAAGGGTGTTCCTGTTAATCAAAACAATTCTTCTTTGTTAAATAATGTTGATGCTTGTAAACATGTTACTTTTAATTCTCATGTGAATGTTCGTACTTTTTATTCAAATGTGTTTGTTGATGATGTGCTTGTTAATGCTTATGTTGATTCGAAAACATGTTTGAATGCATTTCCTAAGTTATATACCCTGCCTGTTTTAACTAACCATAAAGGACCCGTCTTCAAGTGGGTACCTAAAAACGGTTAAATTTCTTTGATTGCAGGAAATAACCATCTGTGTTTGGATACTCGATTCCGGGTGTTCGAAGCACATGACTGGAAATAAATCTTTGCTCAGGAATTTTTTTGAACGATTCATGGGAACAGTTCGCTTTGGAAACAACAATTTCGCTCCTATCTTAGGTTATGGAGACATTGAACGAAATGGAATTGTCATTAAGAAAGTTCACTATGTTAAAGGATTAAGCCATAACTTGTTCAGTGTTGGACAATTCTGTGACAACAATCTTCAAGTTCTTTTTCGACAATCTCTGTGTAAAGTCCAAACTCTAGATGGAGTTGATATTCTTTGCGGTGATCGTGATGATAATCTTTTTACCATCAATCTCGATGATAACCAACCAACCGATAATATTTGTCTCATTTCAAAGGCTGCTTCAAAGAATTCTTGGTTATGGCATAGAAGGCTTTCTCATCTGAATTTCCAAACCATCAATACTTTGGTCAACAAGCATCTTGTTGAAGGCTTACCTGACTATAAGTATGAAAGTGAGCATGTTTGTCCTTCTTGTGCTGTTGGGAAGATTAAGAGAGCTTCTCATAAACCGAAGAAATCTCCAAATTCTTTAGCACCTCTTCATTTGCTTCACATGGATCTTTGTGGGCCGATGAAAGTACAAAGCCGAAATGGGAAGAAATACATCTTGGTTATTGTTGATGATTATTCAAGATATACTTGGGTCAAGTTCCTTGCATCTAAAGATGAAACAACTCAGATGTTGATAGATTTCATCACTACTACTCAAGTAAATCTTCAACTTCCAGTTCGTTACATCCGTTCGGATAACGGTACTGAGTTCAAGAATGTTGTTTTTGATGAATTCTGCAAATCCAAAGGTATTACTCATCAATTCTCAGCAGTTCGCACCCCACAACAAAATGGTGTTGTTGAAAGGAGAAATCGATCGCTAGTGGAAGCAGCAAGGACAATGCTTGCTTATTCCAAATTGCCATCCAATATGTGGGCTGAAGCTGTTGACACTGCTTGTCACACTCAGAATCGGTCCATTATCAATCAGCATTTCGAAAAGACTCCTTATGAGGTTGTTAACAAACGCAAACCCAACATCAACTACTTTCATATATTTGGGTGTGTTTGTTACACTTTGAATGATCGGGAGAATCTTGGAAAGTTCGAGAAGAAAGGTGATGAAGGATATTTTGCTGGTTATTCCAAAACATCAATTGCCTACCGAATCTATAATCGTCGAACAAACACAATTCAAGAAACAATGAATGTTTGGTTTGATGAGATGTCAGGCATGATTTTTGAGCAAGAAAGTTTGCTACCAACAAGAAATGATCCAAGTGCTTCAAGTACTTCTACAAGGAATTCTACCTTAGCTTCTAAATTCAAGAAGTTTCCAACTCCAACAAGTGATGAATTAGATATTCTTTTTGAAGAATTCTATAATTCAAAACCGATTCATGATCAAGAACCTCAAGTCATCGTTGAACCAATTCAAAACAATGAACCTCTTCATAACAACGATCCAGTTCCTGACAACATTCATGAATCATCATCAAGTTCTTCAGAACAAGGATCCTCTTCTAATGATTCTTCTCCACCATCCTCTCCTGATAATGCTTCTCAAGTGAATGTTCAAGAACAACCTTCTCGATTTACTCAGACAACAAATCCTTTGAACACTCCAAATGTGTATGTATCACTTGACTTTGATCATCCAGCTTATGAGGAAAGAGTTCTACCAAGTTATGATTCCATCTCTCAACAAAACTCAAGTTTTAATGATGGTGATGTTGATTTTCAACAACAAGATTCTCTTCCTCATGCTCACAAGTGGACACGTATGCAGAAATACCATCCTACTAATCAAATAATTGGAGATCCACAAGCAGGAGTAACTACTCGTACTTCAGTAAATGAGTGTCTTGTTGCACTTTATCTTAGCAATATCGAACCCAAAACAGTATCTGAAGCTCTTCGTGATCCAGAGTGGGTTAAGGCAATGCAAGATGAACTCGCACAATTTGAAAGACTAAAGCTATGGAGATTAGTTCCAAATCCTAGAAAAGATGATCCAATCGAAACAAAGTGGATATTCAAAAACAAAAAGGATGAGAATGGAGTGGTAGTAAGGAATAAAGCTTGACTTGTTGCAAAGGGTTATTGCCAACAACCTGGTGTTGACTTCGACGAAACTTTTGCTCCAGTTGCAAGAATGGAGGTCATTCGAATATTCTTAGCTTATGTCGCATTCCGAAACTTTACTGTGTTTCAAATGGATGTGAAGACTGCTTTCTTGAATGGTGACCTCAAAGAAGAAGTTTACGTTGATCAACCAGAAGGTTTTGTTGATTCTCAAAGGCCAAACCATGTCTACAGGTTAGACAAGGCTCTCTACGGTCTTAAGCAAGCACCCCGAGCATGGTATGATTCTTTAACTACTTTCTTACTAAGAGGTGGCTTTACCAAAGGCACAATTGACCCTACCTTGTTCATTCACAAACAAGGTGATAAAATTGTGAGTTGGTCTTCCAAGAAACTGAATTGTGTGTCATTATCAACGGCTGAAGCTGAATATGTGGCTGCGGCTAGTTGTTGTGCTCAAGTTTTATGAATGAAGACACAACTAACTGATTATGGTCTGAATATGATCATATCCCTATCTATTGTGATTCTCAGAGTGCCATTGCCATTGCAGTCAACTCAGTAAACCACTCTCGATCAAAGCATATTGATGTTAGATATCATTTTCTCAAAGATCATATTGAGAAAGGTGACATCGAGCTCTACTTTGTGGGTACTGACTTTCAACTTGCAGATTTGTTCACAAAACCATTGGATGAAAAGAGGTTTAACTTTCTTATCTCCAAGCTTGGTATGTTAAATCTTGAACCTTAACTCTTTTTCCCTTTGAAGGAATTCTTGACACATTCCAGAAAAACAAAATACAAAATTTGAAAAGAGAAAATCAAATAAAAAATTGCAAATTTTCAAAAATAAACAAAAAGATATTTATTTCAAGTGGCTTGCATATACTATGTATGCAACCCGTTCTTAAATGATATATTTATTTTAGAGTGTTTATACATTCTAAGATCTTGTTATTATACATATAGATTGATATAAGATAACAAGGAATCGAACGCCTTTGTGTACTCCCTAGCTGTCTTACTATCAACATTGTTGTTGAAGCAAAAAATTTGTGTTTCTCAAATAAAAATTTACAAATTTTCAAAAATAAACAAAAAGATATTTATTTCAAGTGGCTTGCATATACTATGTATGCAACCCGTTCTTAAATGATATATTTATTTTAGAGTGTTTATACATTCTAAGATCTTGTTATTATACATATAGATTGATATAAGATAACAAGGAATCGAACGCCTTTGTGTACTCCCTAGCTGTCTTACTATCAACATTGTTGTTGAAGCAAAAAATTTGTGTTTCTCAAATAAAAATCTTGTTTACAATAGACTCTCAAATTTTCCGAAAATATCACTACAAAGATTTTACTCATTTTGATCTCACAAAAACAATTTTTGCTCCACCTTTCTATGGAAAACATTTTGATCTATTCTTGCATAGATTAAGGAGGAGTTTGTGATTTCAAAAACTTTCAAAACTTCAAATGTGTTTCAAATTTTTTCATTCACACATTTGATGTTTTTCCAATGATTTTCAATCAAAAGGAGTTCGGTGAATTAGTTTGCACATGAGCGATAAGTTTTTTCTCAAAATTTACTCCATGAAATTCATCATCGCCGATGAGTTCTAACCCCGGAGTATTCACTTCTTTCATTAGAAATAAAGATATCAAATTTCTACCAAGATAACTCGAGGTTCCAACCAACAAGAATCCTAATGAACCTAAAAAAAGGATAACAGCCCAGCAGAAATTACTTATTTTTTGAGCCCCCGTGGGGAGAGTGGGTGAGCTTGCTTTCGAAAGTTTACAGTTTCCCGGCTAAAAATCAGCTAAAAATCACCTGCTTGTTTACAGACTGAACTGATCTATAAAAAAAAGACAGAAGCGAGGAAAGGCCCCTTCGCTGCTCTCTCTGTTTTTCCCTCGAGCGGGATTTGAACCCACGTCCGACTACCCCCCGATTTTTGCCCTATCACCAGTGGTTACTCCCGATCCGAAGCACCCCTTTTCCATTCATAGAGAGATCCAATCGTCAAAATCAATAAAAAGGCCATCATGGACCAAGATCCAAAGGGATCAATCTTGTTGGGAGGTACTGCCCAAGGAAAGGAAAAGGTGACTTCCGGATCAGGGCGCATCTCCCCGGCCAGAAGCTTTCAAGACAGGCAAAGGTAAGGGGAAAAACAGTTAATAATGACTTTGCTAGGAGTTAGGACCTGGGTATTTTGAGTGATGTTGTTTTCGTGCAAATAGGATGGAGGGAGTAAAGTCGAAAAGTGAGAGGTTAAGGTGATATGTTGTGAGAAAAGGGTTAAAAGAAATGATACCCTTCCTTAAATTCTCAAATATCCGGGTAAAACACATTTCTATCGGATGTCATTTGTTGATATCTCGATATTGAAGAAGTCTTCATGGACCCAGTGAAGCGATGCACATCTTTCCCTAACCACTCAAGTATTTCTTAACAAATACTTGTTTCATTTCTCACGGAGATTTTCACATTTCTATTGACACTTCATTTGGAAGATGTTGATATTGAAAAAGGGCGACATTCTGCTCCAGTCCCCGACTTCATTTGATCACGCTGTGTCTAGAGCTATCTTGATTGGTCATTAATTTGATCTTCATTCATTTTTTTTAGGACACATTCGAGTCATATCTTTGTGATATTATTGCTTATCTTTGTGATATAGCCGGAACATTTGTAGTGATATCATATTTTTGATATTCCACGATGATCGAATGGAAATCCTACCAATGCTAACATCTTTTCCAACGTTGAACGTAGGTCTCACATTTTCATTTTATGAATTTGTTGAGTACACGAGAAGTCTATGTGACCTCGGATGTTATTTCCCAAAAGTCTTTGAGGATAGTAAGACATGGTCATCGAACGCCTTTGTGACACTGACCATAAATTACATTCTTTAAAGCAATCTATCGGTTGAAAAACCATAGACCGAACCATTTAGAGATAAGCTTTGTGCATTTCTCAATGATAATGGGAAGTCCTAAAAATAGTAATCGTATTTTTAGGCCACACCATTAATCCTTTCGATTCTTGATTGTGTTAACGGATCATTCTTATCCGGTTTCATTTCTCATCACACAAACACAGACAACACCAACACCATGATATAACGTTTGTACCAACAACTTCAACTTACATTTTAGTCACTCCTAGGATTTGTTGGGTTGGGCTAATGGTTTGGGTTGATGTTTTGATGGTTGACATTTCTTCATGTGCACGATTTTTAAGCTTTAGATCATGTTATTCCTTTTGACATTTAATTAATCAATGTGTACATAATGACATTGGTTCCCAACATTGTCATTATGAGGGGGAGAAAATATTATGATTGATTGAGTGATTGAGGAAGAAATAAGAATGATTGATAAGGAAAACAAGGAGAAAAGTTTGTGTTTGGTTGTTTCAAACGGTTTTTAGGCTTATCAAAGTTTGTGTTTGATTGTTCCAAAAGTTTAAGGTTTAGGGGGAGAAAATTCTTCATGATGTCAAAGATTTTTACTATATTTCAGTCTATTGAGCTCAGATTTTCACTAGATCTTAGTTAATTGAGATCTTGGCTTAAAAAAAAAGGGGAAATCTGAATTGACTTCAAAGATAAGAATGAGACCGAAAATGAAAGGATTTTCACTCAAGAAGTTACAAAAGTTCAAAGATGCTCCAAAAATGTTTATACTCATGGATTGAGGGGGAGCATGATTACTTCATAAGAAATTCATCCAAATTTCATTCAAATGCTTACTCTCCAAAGTGTTCAAGTTGATGTGACAAAGATCAAAGCTTCAAAAAGGTTGAAAGATTGGTTAGAAGATTCAAGTCAAAGAAGTAAAGCTTCAAAAGAGTCTTCATCAAACACACTTCATTCAAGATCTTCAATTCATACAACAACATTTTATCAAGAAACTCCAATGCATACATCAAGGGGGAGAGTACATATTCATGAAACTTTATTTCAAGAAGATGAAATTCACTCAAGAATCAAAGAATGAAGAATCAAAAAGTTGAATTTCACTCAAGAATCGAAGATTGATAAATCAAAACCAAGATTCATACCTTCCGCATTTCAAAAGACAACTCTGATTCATGATTCAACAATTCTCGAAGATTCAAGACATACACGCACTCATTATTCTCTGTTCAAAAAGAACATTGAGAATCAGCACATGATTTAACTTCAAGAAGTCCAAGACCAAGACTGAATCAAGTTCTCCAAAGACAAAAGAGAAAGCTTTGAAGACTTGTTTCAACACACCAATTGTCTTCACCACCGGGCTCATCAAATTCATTCCTACAAGACAAGATAACACGTACTTCATCGATTACAATATATCACTAAGGGGGAGAATGTTAGAAATCCAAAAATAGTGATAAATTGTAATTTAGATTAGAGGACTTTCTTGTTTTTAAGTCATAGGTAAATGATCACTAAGGTTGAGGGGCTAATTGTGATAATTAGCATAATTGTATAGGTAACCTATAAATACCCCTCTCATACCTTTGGGATTATAATCCTTACATAACCTTACACCCTCAATTAATACCAATCAGCAACTTTTACACACACACACTTTCTCTCTCAAAACACACACACAAACACCAAGAACACACACTCACCAAAACCGCCATTGATGACGTGAATTCGGTGATAGAAATCGTGTTATAACAGAAAGAAAATGAAACAAGCAAACCAAGCTGAAGCCAGACAACATTTGGCAAAGATAAAATTGCTTGATATTAGTGATGCTCACTTGTTGGGAATCACTAAGGAGAAGTATGCAAGAGTAAAAGATGATGCCAGGATAGTGGGTATGTTAAAATAAATGCTTGACATTGAACTGGACAGGCACTATCCTGATGATGAAGCTGAGCATGATGCCAGAAATTTAAATATATCAGTGGAGAAGGCAAAGGAGAACAGGGCCAGTGGGATTCAGAAAAGAATTGAAAATGTAAGGAAGGTTGTGAAAAGGATATTGAATCCACCTAGAAGGAACCCTCAACCAAGAAAGCCACTGCATAGAGATGCTGATCTTAGAACTTTCGTTGAACCAACTGGCGATGTATCAAATGATGACATCAAGAATGCTGTGCTGGCTGCTGGAGCTGGGAGTATTAAAATATCAAATGAATCTGAAGCTAGAGAATATTATTCCCAGATCATGGCAACCAGAAGACACAGTGGGGCAATCAATGGTGTTCATGTAACAATTAAGCCAGGCACCAAGTACTTTTATGTTGAAGTCAGTTATGCTAGAGGGCCACTGGTTAGAACTAACAATCCTGGTGTAATGCAATATGGGTTATCAGAATGGGTGGAAATGGTGAACTTTTTGGAAGCAAAGGCACAAAAGAATAGGTTTGAGAAAGCTTGGGTTAACTTCTTGAAGGGCAAGATTCAACACAAAGAGAATCTGGAGCTTAAGTTGAATATTGATCCTGAAGACTCTCAGCCTATCTCTTCAGTTGCAAAGAAAAGGAAAATTGGTGAAGGGCCATCTTAAATTTTTCGTTTCAGTTTATCTGCTTGTAATTTTGTTTACACTCTGTAACTTTTGTATATTTCATTTCTCTGTATAAATGAAGTTACCAGTTTGTAACCACAAGATAGATAATATATTAGATCTAACAAACTCAAAAGAAAAAAACCCAAGGCATTTACTGATCTATAAAAATGCCTTGGAAAACTTAGATAGATTTAATCGAACAAGTCTCTCCAGTTCACACTTGTACAGATACAAGAACTGAAAAAGACTTGGCAATATTTCAGGACAAATAGGGGGAATTTGTTAGGACCAGTTTCAGTGAAACTAGCCAGTCTCCAGTTGCACCTGGAGACCAAGAAGATTTGTCCAGAAATATATTGAAGTCCAATTGCATCGTACAGTCAACATAACTGAAGACTTCCTCCAGTTGAAGAATCATTCCAGTTGAAGTCGAAGACAACAAGTGGAAGATAGATGTAGATGCAGATTTGTGTGACAGTAGCAACGTAGATTTGATTAACGTTTTTGTTCTTAGGAATATGTGTGTAATCGTTGGAATAATAAGTCATTAGGACTTACGTTTGTATTTAATGATTACGTTTGAACTTTAATATAAGATCATGTTATGTTTGTTTGTTATATAATTGTTTTGCAGGTACAAGAATGTAGAGCCAAGGTTTATAAGTGTCATAGAATACTTAAACGATGGCTAAACGTTATGTACTAAGCAAAATAAGCATCCAAGATATGCACTTCGTGCTGATGTCATCAGTACGTTGTGGTGTCCTCGTGCTGACGTCAGCACGAAGGCAAGCCGTATGATAGATCTGGGCTTAATCACTTCGTGTGAAGCCCAAGCCCACACGAACACAAACCCTAGTAGTATAAATACATGTAATTGTAAGCGATTCGCAATGAATTAAGAACTTAGAAGTCGAATTGTTGCTCGTGTGATCTCCAACATGAACTAGCACTTCGTGTGTGACCTTAGGTTGGTTAATTACTGATTAATCGACGAAAGCCAGTAGCAATCTAGTTATCTCAAGAGAATTCCGCACTCTTGACATAACGAATCACGTCTTATTTACGATCCATTCAACGATAGGGACTTACAAGTGGTATCAGAGCCCTAAGGTTGATTACCAGAAGGTGTAAGATTGTTTGATTTGCTATTGATTGAAAAATCAATTCGAATTTCAAGTTTTTTATTGAATTCGTTATTGTCTTCGTGTGACCTCGTGCTTACGTCAACATGAGGTGATTCTTGTTCGTGTGCTTACATCAGCACGAACTGCTCTTCGTG
Source organism: Erigeron breviscapus (assembly GCA_034093135.1). Classification (NCBI taxonomy): domain Eukaryota; kingdom Viridiplantae; phylum Streptophyta; class Magnoliopsida; order Asterales; family Asteraceae; genus Erigeron; species Erigeron breviscapus. Next base: position 49,409,541 of record CM067172.1, read on the forward strand.
GTTTATATCGTGCCAGGTGTCCTTCGTGTGTCACTTCGTGTCAAGTGTCCTTCGTGTGCTCTCGTGCCACGTTAGCACGAACTCAGTGTCTTCGTGTGCTTCACTTCGTGCCACATCAACACGAACACGTGTGCTACAGTAACTCCTTTTGTTTTTCGATTCAAAATGACTACTGTACCTGCTGCTGGAAACTCTCCAAATGCCACACTTATCAATCAACTTATCATGCACGATCATGAGGTTGGTCGTGGAAACACACCTCTAAAGCTTTTCCGTATGGAGAATTATTGGATGTGGAAAAGACGATTTGAAGATTATGTTCGTCTGAATGATATTGATATGTGGGTGGTGATAACTCAAGGTTTTGATTGGCCAACTTATGAGAAAAATAGCGTAATTGGTAGATATACTTATACTGATATGCCAGACGATGAAAAGAAGAAATACGTGGTGGAAGGAAAGGCTCTTTCAACTCTTACTATGGCTTTACCACAAGAAAGTGTACATTTGTTCAAAAAGTACACTACTTCAAAGGATTTGTGGGACGCTCTAGGAAAGTACTGTGAGGGCGATGCTACTTTGAAGAGAAATTGTATTAAACTTCTTAAACGTCAGTATGAAGCCTTTAATGGACTGAAAGGAGAATCTCTTGATGAGATAATTGCTCGATTTAGTCATCTGACAACTGAGTTATCGTATTTTGAGGTTGTCTATCCTCAGACTGAGTTAGTAGATAAGTTTTCGGATTCACTACCAAAAATATGGACTGAATATGTTCATCACCTTCAAGATGACAAGGAATACAGTTCATGGGATTTTGAAACAGTAGTGTCCAAACTTAAGAATAGAGAAATGAAGAGAAGAATCAAGGATACTCATGCGGATTTTACTCAAGATCCATCTTTATATCATGCTTCTTCAGTTCATTTGGCAAGTACTAGCTCGGGAACCAATGCATTTCTAAGTGGTGTTGAAGCTACACCAATAGTTGATGCAGATGGAATTACAGGTTATGTTGCTTATGACAATTCCACAACTAATGTTAAGAGCAACACTCAGTCATATCATTCCATGCCAATGAGTATGAGCTCTGCAGAGGGAAGAATGAATCTCTACTCAGCCTTCTGTTCGGCTCATGAAGCTTATATTGGTGGAAAGGTTACTGATCCTGCATTGATTGATGATGATTACAATCAGATAGATCCTGATGATTTAGAAGAAATGGATCTACAATGGCAGCTTGCAATGTTAATGTGAGTCCCTTAAGTTCGATGGTTAAACCAGGAAAGTGCAAAATATAACAAGTCTAATAAGCACTAGATTGGACTAGTATTACTTTAATATAAATGTGTAAGTCCCAACTCGTTAGATGGTACTACTGAAGACACCTCTATGTCGATGGTGGAGTTACTTTGCAATATATGCACTGAACTGGAGACGACCAGTTGCAGTGTGTATATACCAAGTTCTAGGTAGATTACTTATATAAAAGACAATAAGTAAAGAACAATGCAATAATACAAATAACTTGTAAGATAACTTGATGAGACAATATGTATTTTTCAATGTGTAATTTATTTATTGATATTAAACAAATTACAAGGTTGATGCGGAACCAAGATAATACACGAATGTAAATATCCTAACAACCTATGAAATACAATTGATCTACACTCTGAATTTCTCAAGACAATCGAAACACTTAAAGTTGTGAAATGTTCCTTTTAGCGATTGAGAGAAGATTGCACAAGTTCACCAAGAATATTGCAGGTTTGCAAAGTGTGAATTCTATCGAAGTTTATTCGAAGAAGTAATATTCTTGGTTGTGCAATGACTTGTATTTATAGGCAAAGTTAACATTGGAATGTTAACTTTAGCCGTAAAAATGTGGTTGGGAGCATTTAAGGAATAGCATTTAATTCCTTAAAAAGCAGTGTAAAGTCGCATGTTAAAGTGACTTTACATAACCACCTTTATGTACCTTTTAATACATAAATAATAAGATAAGGCTTATTATCCGGGTAAAGGTACATAAAGCATACAAGTCAATTCCTCGTAATCAGTGTAAAGCTTTGTAAGGGCTTTCCACTAATGGTCTCCAGTTTGTAACTGACTAGAATGCCAACTGGGCTTCGCTGCCATTGCCATTCTCTATCTTCCATTTGTTGTCTTCGACTTCAACTGGAATGCTTCTTCAACTTGGTCAGTTCTCAACTTGAGGAAGTCTTCAGTTGCGTTGACTGTACGATGCAACTGGACTTCAATATATTTCTGGACAAATCTTCTTGGTCACCAGTTTCACTAGTCTCCAGATGCAACTGGTGATTGGCAAGTGTGAACTGGTGACTGGCCAGTTCCAGGTGAACTGGTCCTAACAAATTCCCCCTATTTGTCTAGAAATATAGTCTAAGTCTTTTCTAATTCTTGTATCTGTACAAGTGTGAACTGGAAGGACTTGTTCGATTTAAATCTATTTAAGTTATCTAAGGCATTTTTATAGATCAATAAATGCCTTAGGTTTTTCTTTTAGGTTTGTTAGATTTTAATCTATTATCTACCTTGTGGTTACAAACTGGTAACTTTATTTATACAAGGGAATGAAATTTATACAAGTTACAGAATGTAAATACAGATTACAAGTAGATAACTGAAGAAAGAACTTAATGAGACGGCCCTTCGCCAGTTCTTCTTCTCTTGGCAACTGAAGAGATAGGCAGAGTATCTTCAGGGTCAATATTCAACTTTTGCTCAAGATTTTCTTTATGTTGAATCTTCCCCCTTAGAAAGTTAACCCATGCTTTCTCGAACCTATTCTTTTGTGCCTTAGCATCCAAAACATTCACCATCTCCACCCATTCGCTGAACCCATACTGCATAGCACCAGGATCACCAGTTCTAACCAGTGGCCCACCAGTATACTTAACTTCGATTTGAAAAACCTTGGTGCCTGGCTTGATTGTAACATTGACACCATTAATAGTACCACTATGTCTTCTGGTTGACATGATCTGGGAGTAGTAGTTTCTAGCTTCAGATTCATTTGTGATTTTTATACTCCCAGCACCAGCAGCCAGTACAGCGGACTTAATGTCTTCATTGGATACCTCGCCAGTTGATTCAACGAATGTGCTAAGGTCAGCATCTCTTGCATCTCTTGTCAGTGGTCTTCTTGGTTGTGGAATCCTTCTTCTTGGTGGATTCAAAACATCCTTCACAACCTTTTTGACATTTTCAATTCTCTTAAGAATCCCACTGGCCCTAATCTCTTTTGCCTTCTCCACTGAAATGTTTAAGCTCCTGGCATCGAATTCAGCTTCATCCTCTTGATAGTGTCTATCCAGTTCTACATTTAGCATTTCATTCAACTGGTCAACTATCCTAGGATCATTCTTAACCCTAACATACTCATCCTTAGTGATACCCAGTAGATTGGCATCACTCATATCTAGCAACTTAATTTGAGCAAGATGTGCCCTGGCCTCAACTTGGTTTCTTTGTTTCATTTTCTTTCTTTCTTTGATGTCATTACCAAGTCTAGCCAGTTTTCTACTATCGCTATCTGAAACTGGAGGTAGTATGTCAGCATTACCAGTTTCTAACATTTCTTCAGTGGCCGGCTGGGCAGATGCATCACCAGCTAAACCTTTACCTTTATCCAAACCAACATTCCCCCTTTCACTCTGCTCACCAGTTGCAGTACTGGTAGCTACAACCAATTCTCTTCCAGATCCAGATGGAGTCCTTCCAGGTGCAACAT